>LN890959.1:553434-570518 GCA_900010015.1 Tuber aestivum | reverse complement strand
GAATAACGGTACGGGTAGTTATACTTGAACTCGAGGCAACGTCAGAAGCATAACGCGAACAGAGTATTCCTGCTATCAGGGCCCCCAAAGTGCCAGCACTCAAGGGCACCCGCGCCGCAATTCACAACACAGCGTGCATGCCTCACGGGCGATGCTCCGATAAAAGAAACTGCGCAGGAATAGCGTTCCCAATACCAAGATCCCAGAGCCTCGCTATCCCTTCGGCGGATTAGATTTTCCAGCCTAGTTTAAATGCTTAACACTGGCGTATGAGGGTGATCGTGGTGGGGGGGTTTATAAGGTTCCGGACAAACCGTTGATTTTAAACGCATTAATAAAATGACAAGATAAAAGATATTAGACGATTTGAAACCGTATTCTTTGCAAAACTACGAGAGGACTTATTTTTAAGGGGTCTTCTCGAACGCGAATAATTCGGTGTCCCCTGATTTTCTGCTTGTAGGGGGCAGGTTTTGGTCGACCAGCATCGTACTGGAGAAGTGCCGTGCTCCGAATACGGCAAAATTAGTACCCCAGCGTGGTCATGACAGAAATAGAGTTCGAACGGTAGGTTTACACAACGTACGATAGGGCAAAACACAGTACGGTAAACTTACCAGCTTCCGTAAGGGGGACCAGCACAGAGACACTCGCATTCCCCACAGAGGTGGCGGGTGAGCGGAGAGTTTAGATACAGAGTCTAGGGTACTAGAACGAGGAAGTAAGAAAACACTATCTGATGAGCATCATTACAAATGTGAGACAGAGGCTTTTGTTAGGTGAGTGTCTAGCATTTTTGCTCACACTGTACATACCCCCACCGGTATCATACAAAATGCTCGCTTCCGGTTCATACTCTCGATTTTAGAACCGCAGAGCGTGTGGCATGTGACTGACCATGATTCTATCATCTTGAGAAAGAAGAAATTCTTGTTAGTGATGGTGGTCTCTGGACCTGAAATCAGAGTATAATTGTTCCCTTGAAGGTTTTTGGCGACCCGAACCGCCCACCAAAATCAGAAGTTTGTCCCATACTTTCGGAGGAAACCACAACTTGAGCAGAAAACCTTCCTGTGGTAAACTTAATCATATATTACAACTAGAAATATTAGAGGGTGGTTTCTTCACTGGAAATTAACCAAGCAGCATTTCTCCGATTGTGGTGGGTGTCCGAGCGGCATGTGGTTGGTCCATCTCCCGGTATGGGCGAACATCTGTCCCACCACGCATTGGTTGGGGAATTGCACTTGCAGTCGCACGCCGTTCTCCCGGACCTCGCTCTTCCGGATTCTTCAGATCTCGGCCGTCCTGGACAACGGGGCGTGACTGTACTTCCCGTGCCCTCTTAACACGACTAGAGACCCTCCTTGTTAAGATACCGGTTTTTAATTTATGAAGGATACGATTGACTTAATTCTCCTATCGTCAATCCTACCGGAGGAGATTTATTGACGTGTTGCCACTGGAGGCTATACCCTGGGGACGCACTTTTGGTATTGACCAGTACCCTCTCTCCGTATGGCACTGGGGGGGGAGGGGGTTTGCTATGATAGTTTTGACTGTGGCGCGGTCTTTGCAGGTGGGCTCGAGAGTGATCCGGGCAAGGCAAAGTCGAATCCTCCTAGCCAAGGTCTATTCTGTTCCCAACTTGAACAAATATGATACTGTACGCAAGTTTTGGTAAAGCGCTCGTACCACTGCAGGTATTATGTGGCGGTGCCTTGCCAGCAACGATGCACCACACTGCCGGATGTGGGGAGCGATTGTTGTACAGTGCAAATCGTTTAAAACGTGCACCTCAAAAGCATCGAAACCGGAATTTACATAGCAAAGCCAAAACCAATAATATTGAGAAACAGAAACCGGGAAGAGATAGGAAATGAGTAGTGCTCAGTCTCAGCGGTTCCACTTTGAGGAATATTGGGAAGCTTGAAATGACTATTGTTGATAAGATCGAGGATTTTTGGTGAGAGTGAAACAGGTACTCAATTATTTGCTGGTAGGTGTAGAAATTGGACCTTGGAAAACTTGAAGAGTTGATGAAAAAGCATGACATAATTGATAATTGCAAAATAGTAATGAGATTGTCACTAGTTCAGCATGTTTGAATTTACAGCCATCGTTCAACGTCTCAAATCAAGCCAAACCATGCCAGCATTCACTCGAAAGCGAAAGCATCTGCAGGCATTAGCTGCACGAGCTGGTGTATCACATCGAAATCGAAAACACCAGCGAATTGCTGATCCAAAATCCTTAATCAGAGACTCTGATAACTCTACCGGTGGTCCAACTAGTACTCTATTGTGTACGGAGAGCACAAATCCAGTAGAGAAATCTTCTAAGCATACACATCATGTCAGTGATATGGTGTTGCAAGATAATCGTAAGAATAAACCTCAAGTATAATCCAAAATCTGTAAGGCAAAGAATAACAGGTCATAAGACCATGATATAGTGCAAGCTGTGGCTGAGAATCAAAACTCAATAAGGAAAAATAAAAAGGATCCAGGAAATACTACCAGTGTTTCACAGCCGCAGCCTTCATGGTCCACACTTTGACGATGGAAAAAAAAGATCCAAGAAGTCAGTCAACACAGTGAGTGGCATGATTTTGACAATACTACAACTCTTTGGTCAAAAAAATGGCCATGAGTTCCGGAACCTATAAAAATCAAGTTTTTACAGGATGGTAAGAGATATTCCTAGACTAAAAGTTTACTATCATAGTATATTTCAGGAAAAAACAAGTAGCTAACAAGGGATTATGAGCCATTACAAATAATAGGACTGAAGGACTTACGAAAGCTTTTATCAAAAAAAAATCAATGGCCAAAAGAGAATTACAATCTGGAACGATACCTCCAAATACAACATTTTTTAGTCTGGCAGCTACGGAGACTTGATCTCTCCAGAAAGAAAGCTGCCACGGCTGCTGTAACAGGATTTGGAGGTGGTGGACGTGTTTTGAGGAGAGTAATGAGACAGGAAAGAGAGTGGATAATAGGATGTACTATTGAGCATAGTAGACGTGGTAAACATGCAAAGTCAATTTGTATATTAGAAGATGAAGGAACCTTGCTAGCTGTACGAGAATATCTTAGAGACTCCAATGAAGGTATCACTACTGATTTATTTGTGGTCTTTTTTAACTATTATATTAATAGTAGAATTTATAATATTTAAATATACTAATAGTATTTTAATGATTTGTATAGGTATTACTGCAGCAGGATTAGCGAAGGCAGTATCAGACTATTGGAGTACTCGCACATCCCTTCATGATTCAGAAAGCCGCACTTCTTGGATCTATCAGTCACTTCTATGGCATAAGGAAACTGGACGATCATGTTTAACTGCTGCTACAGCTGTTCGCTGGCTTAAACAGATAGGATTCAAGTGGTGCCAGGTGCGAAAAAATGTCTTCATAGATGGACATGAGAAGTTGGAGGTTGTAGAATATAGGGATAAGATCTTTCTACCAGAGTGGGAACGATTACAAGCCTTCATGCCAGACTGGCAAGAAGATATGCAGTTAATATTACCACCACTGCAAGCTAGGGAGCGATTACACATTCCAGTCATTCATGATGAATGCACCTTCCATTCTAACGATGCGGTCCACTATCAGTGAATTCATAAAGACAAATCAATAATCCGGAAAAAGTCAATTGGGCAAGGTTTAATGGTGTCAGACTTTCTGCTACCATATGGGCATTTGCAGCTACCACCAGAGATCCCAATACACTCTTTGCCAGAGAGTTTACGTGTACGGGACTTAAATAGAGTTCATGGACTCACAGCTAATATACGACATGCGACTGAGTATATTAAGGTTGGTTAGAAGTCTTGGTGGGATGGTGATGATATGTTGAATCACGTTATAAATATTGCTCTTCCTATGTTTGAAACCCTGTTTTCTACCTCAAATGCTTGTGGTGTATTTATCTTTGATCACGCAACTTCACATACCTGTGATGCGCCAGATGCGTTGCGCGCTTTCAAGCTTAACTTGGAACTGGGAGGGAAGCAGCCACGATTACGGAATACATGGTATTATAAGCCAGATGGGGTAACCTTATACCATCAGGAAATGAATTTCAGGCCTGACCATGAAGGTATACCAGAGGCATGGCGTGGGAAACCAAAGGGTCTCCGAGTAATCCTCCAGGAACGTGGTTTATGGCCGGCAAATGGAAAACTACGGCATGATTGTACCACAAAAAAAGTAAAAGAAGATCACATCTATCATGACATTGACTGCTGCGCACGTCAACTGTTATCACAGCAACCGGACATTCTTGCTCAAAAAGGACGTCTGCAGGAAACCATTGAAGCCCATGCGCATATTTGTATTTTCCTACCTAAGTTTCATTGTGAACTTAGTTGGATCGAGTACTACTGGGGCCGAGCAAAGTTATATACATGGAAGAACTGTAAATATACCTGGCCTGCCCTTCTGAAGACAGTTCCAGAAGCTTTCGATGCAGTCTCGCCACAACTGATTGTCAAGTATTGGCGTAAAACCCAGTGAATTATCCAAGCTTATCGTCACGGTATCCGATATGCAACAAAGCAGTTCACCGATACAGTTTACTGCAGCCACCACCGTGTTTCTGGAACCTCATCCAAGCTATAGTCACGGTTCTGTAAGTATATAGAGTTCCTTCACTGTCTGGCTTCTTGATTCTTTATTTACTGAATTTTGATAATAAATAGGAAATTGCAGGCATTAGATTCTGGGTATTATAGGATTCCGGGTAGCTTCTGTTATGGTGAATGAGAGTATAACAGTTCTCCCATGGAGACTCAAGATTGACCTCTGTTATCAAGCTTTTTTCATCTGGTATTATGGTTTATTGTATATGTTTTTGTTCTTTCTGTGTCTGGTTGGTATTATGTCGTGAATGCAACTGTTTCCTGCAAGATTTCTTGGCACGGCTTGCATCGGTTCGGATAATTTCCATGTTTCACTCTGGTTCACCCTTTAAGCGATTTGCACCGTAAATCTCAGAGCCTGGTGGGCGATGCATCGTTGCTGTCATGGCACCGCCACTTATACCTGGAGCTTTACAAGAACTTTTCAGACACGACTGTACGAGTACTAGAGTACAGTACAGTACAGTACAGCACCTATGCACAATCAACCACTCCGCCACACCCTACTTATGAGAATTGCACTCGCTTCTCATAACCTCCCACCAACATTACTAGAGATACTGGTACTGTTGTTAAGGGATATCTAACCTGCGGGCGGTAGCTATCAACAATATTTGAAAAACCATTGAAATATTATAGATTGTAACTTAGGGATAAATTGGCCATATGCCACTGCATGCCATCGCCTAGAAAGTAGAAAGTTCAGAACTCCCTTCCCCACAGTTGCAAACACCAATTTTCCTGGATCCCTATGGGGGGAGCTCTAAGGAATAGATCTGAGCGGGCCTTAAGTTTTGGTATCATGTTATCTAATTTTTCTTTGGTATATTTTCCTTGCTCAAAATCTTGCGTCGGCAGAAAGAAAATAGCGGGCGGAAAACATAAGAGTAGCAACCTTCGGTTAGTGCAACCGCAAAACTTTCCGAACAAGGCACATCAACAGCATCTTCCCCAGTCACTGAGCCAAAAATACAGAAAAAGAAAAACTAAATCATAGTAAAGGCTCTTGGGTATTCCGCTTGATTTTTTCTTTTCTAAGATTTCCACGGTAGCAGCGTTCGCTCATTTGAGCTGTCTGGCGAATGTCCTTGCGAGAGGTCCTAGTTCTGGGTGATGTATGCCATACAATAATAGATGGCAAACTTACCTTGTAATTGAGGGTAACTACAGTTCAGATACTTTCTCACTAACTGAAGGTCTACACAGAAAGGCCTAGGCAGTGTTAACATACTATAGGCTGATGGTAAGGATTAGCGACCTAGCCTTTGACCCAGCCTGCTGGGTGTGCAAAACCCATGAGATCTTTCTTCAACTGCCAATTCCCACCACAACTTTATTCCTTCAGGGGGGTATGACTTTGCAGCCATGTTCCTCTAAAATAAGTTTAAAAAAGTGAGTTTAAGATACTTGAGAATTGGCCACTATGTGACCTCCCGAAAGGACGGAGTTTAAGAGGCCCGGCGCTCGTCGGAGTTTCAATGTCTCTTGACTCGAACGACATCCTCTCGAAACACTATCGGAGATTCTCCCTGAGGTCACATTGCACAAATCCTCTACCCCCCACCCTTTTTCTTTTTGAAGATACTGCGCTATGAGCTGCCGAAGTGATCTGCAAGCGAATCGCTGGCGTTGTTGCCGTGGGTTAGGGTGCGCGTCTATTCAAACTCTCTCTACCGGTCTGGGTGGTAACCTTAGCGTTGTTGGCGCTTGATAGGACTGGTGCAATGCCAACGTATCTAGCACCGTGTGCAGTACCCTAGGAGTGGAGTGAGATTAGCCAATGGCACGATTTACGATAGCACAATCCAATCAACGGGAAAGGGTGAACCATGGTTGGTTTCTATTGGAACCCCGCATGGGAATAACACTCGTAATTGAACGACATCTGTCAAAGTGCTCACTAGTGCATGAGAATAAGATCTGAGCAAAAAAAGCCGAACTTTGGCACTACCCAATAGCATCTGTGTTCACAAAGGTCGTTCGGTTACTAGTGGTAACTTCATATTTATTCGCTCCGGGGCGTTCAAATATTAGAGGCTGCGAAAAGTCTCTAGATGTGAGTTAAACTAGGAACGCCTCAGGAAGTCGTGAATGGGCGATTTCAAAATACGTGTTATATCCGATAGGCTTATAGGAGGTTGTAGAGTTAAAGTTGTCATAAAACATGTTAATTCCATGTGTATAACCCAATTAAGCAAGTCATGTGATGGGTCATTTATCTTTTTTTTTCACTCCTTATCAATTATGAAAGCCCTATGCCCTGTTTCCTAATAGGTGGCTATGAAGTGAAAGTTGCGATCTGATTGGGCTTCGCCCAACGAGGTTCCGGGCCAACGAGATCTCTAGGATTTGACACGGATGCAGAATCGCAAGAGTCTCTAACTGAATTCGCCCTGTGAGTGTCTTTCTCTTATCTTTTTTTACCTTTCCCTTTTACCCGTTTTTCTCAATCCCACCCGTATGGGCCACCCGCTTGACGATTTTCTGGTAAAACGGGGGAAACACTTGCAGGTGTTCCGCCAAGGCCAACCAGATATCATCCCGTGCGGGTATCTACTTGTATACCATACCATGCTAGCCGATTTCAAAAGTATCCGGACACCTTAGCGCGAAGACAGGTAACGTGCCTACTAAGGTGTCCGAATGCTTCAAAAATCAGTCTTAAGACGATTACCGTGCTTCCACAGCCTATCGAGTAGAGCATTGGTGCTAAGCCCACTGGCTTTGGGGGTGTAATGAAGTGCTAGTAATACACGGCACATTTATACCTGTAGGTTCGCACAGCGGCAGAAATTTCCTTCACGCAGTGCCAACAACGCTAGGCACCACACGAGGCTGCTTTTTTAAGTATTCGGAATGGGGGAAGGTGGGTGGCCCGGTTATGGCACAGTACCGTACTCGAGTACAGTACGGTACACCAATCACCCCGTAGGTATCATACCCAGCGCTGGGAAAACGTCAATATCCGAGTCCTCCAGCCAGCTGACTCACCGGCACCACCCGACTATTTCAAAAATCGCTGTCCACCTATACTTCTGTTCTCAAAGCACTGAGGAAGCCATTAGAATTTCATCGATGACAAGGATCAACTACGGGAGTGGAATACTATTACCTACCGTCGATGCGACCTATAACCTTACCCAAACCAGAGCACATCCACAGCTAAAAACACATTTTTTCCTACCCCCCCCCCCCAAATGGCCCCAGAATGGCCAGAAAAAAAATATAATTTCCCAAGTCGGGGGCAGTTAATTTTTATCATTTGTCGATCTTGCTTCTCAGCAGTCTTTGCTCTGTAAAAACACTTTTTTGCTAAATTATCGTTTAGAAAAGTATGCCAAGAGTAACAGATACTAGCGACTTCAGCTACCGTATTAACTTGAATAAGAGCAACACATCTCGGGACGTCTGACTTGCCTATTTTGGTAGGGACGGGAGAAAATACCAGCAAAATAAAACCACGCGTTACCAAGAGGGGAAACCTAGACGTCCCGAGCGGTGTTGCTCTTATTCAAGTTCATACGGTATACTAACACTCCGGACTGAACACCACACCAAAGGTTTATTTCTCCACCTAGGTCTATTTTCTGCTAACCGCCACCTAGGTCTCCGTGTACAAACCCTCTAATGCCACGTAGTCAGCCTGCCCTTTCTAAGGCCACCAAAGCTGTCCTTCTCTCCCTCATTTTTCCACTAAAACTCCCCCACCCCCCGTCCTCATCCCCCATCTTTTCTCCCCTCGTGTCCGTTCCTCCTCAATATCCATTGTCGGACGATAGCTGTCTTTCCCCATAACACAGCCAAACATTCTTAATGCTGCTTCCCCCTGACGCGCCAGAGTCGAATTGAGTCATCAAACATATCCTTTCGTCGGGAAACCTTTTTATTCAGTCCCGAGCCTACGTTTGTTTCCGCTGCTCCCCTCCTCTAATATTCTTCCGCTGCTCTCCTCCTTTGATATTCATCCGCGGAACGGTACCCCCCGCCTTTGGTGTTCTTCCGCTGCTCGCCTCCTTTAGTATTCTTCCGCTGCTCGCCTCCTTTGATATTCATCCACGGAACGGTACCCCTCGCCTTTGGTGTTCTTCCGCTGCTCCCCTCCTTTGATATTCATCCGCGGAACGGTACCCCCCGCCTTTGGTGTTCTTCCGCTGCTCGCCTCCTTTAGTATTCTTCCGCTGCTCGCCTCCTTTGATATTCATCCGTGGAACGGTACCCCCCCCCATTTATTACCTGACGGGAATCCCAACCAGAGTGGTATGTTCACTACAGAATTGCTAAACATCATATTCAAGGCTAATTACATAGATATCCTCCAGATGACACCTGCGATTGTATATGGTGAGGTTCAGGAGGGTGCTTCCGGAACAGATAATCTGGCAATGGCAAAGCGAATTTTGGCAGCAGCGGTGCCTATCGTATCACGGACCCAAGTAGGGTCATATAGTGATCCACAAAGTGCATACGCAAATGATGCCGGGTGTTCATTTCTACAATCAGTTCTGCGGACGGAAAGAGTTGCTCAGGAATTACTTGACGAGACTAAGCAATTACGCACGGAGACCAAGCAATTACGCCAAGAAGTTACCATCTTACGCCCTCTGAAGGCCACAGCGATTGATATCCGATCACGCTTCTTTGCTTTCTTTCGCCAGAAGGAGGGCCTGCAGGGAGTTGGAATTGACCCTGCAATTCGAGAAGGAAATGAGACAGCGCATGCTAGTGACGTGCTGACCGATATCTGTCTATTGCAAAACGGACTTATCACCTACGAAAACACCTTTATCTTGCTATATGGTATACGCTGGGAGGTGGCAGCCAAGGTGACCGGTAGGCTAACAGATCTTTGCTCATTGTTTGAATAATGTACTATTGTTTCTCACTAACTATGGCTTCAGAGCACGAGTATATAATTACTGCCCTAAATCACCGAGCAACAGTAGTCTCCAATGATCACAGGAAGTGGCGAAGTCAACGGGACTTTGAGAGTCTGATACAGTGGACAATAAATGCCACCCCCGATGAACGCGCAGTTGTTGGAACAGACCTGGTAGGGAGGACCTATGCAAGAAGGCTGCTCCTAAGTATTCTTCGGAATAATGGATAAGTATGCAGGTGATATGCGGTTGTGAGTTCTTTTCTCGATGGCGGGCGGGAGAGTAGGGTTGCGTTCGGATACTTTGGGGGGCTTCTCGGACGTGCGACTTGTTGGGGGAACAGTGGTGGGGGATTTCGTTTGCAGAGACATGCTATCTTTCTTGAAAAAATAAAAGGTGAGATGCAATAGATCGATAGGATCACAAGAGTTTGTTTTTGTTTTTTTTGTTTTTTTCTTCTGCACTCGTTAATGGAGCCAATGATTGATTGATGTTGACTTTTGTTCCTCTTTGTTGCTTCCCATTTTTATTGTTAGTACAGGTTGTATTTCGACTTTCCTTCCACTTGATTACTTGTGTCGGAGCTGTTTGCAGTTTTGGCTCCTGTGTATCTGGCTCCTCTACCTATCAGCTGTTACGAACCCTTTTACTTCTTACTACATGTTTGCGGACTCGGAGGTCAAGAGACAAGAAGCTGAGATGATGTTTTCCTATGAGATAGATATCACCTTGGTAGACAATGTAAATTAAGAGTTCATTGACTTCAAATTGGGTACTGGGGTAAACTTCTGCTTTGAGCTTTCGCATCTTGGCCTATAAAATGAGGGTGGGGGCGTCCATGTTATTGTATTTTCATTAGGGGGTAGAGGGAGAACATAACTCATATCAGGGGTCTGTTATAGTGTTCCTGACATTCAATACCGTACCTTTGGCCACCTTTCGTATGTCGGAAATAGGTTGGAGTGATGACACAATCTCCAAAGGGGCTCGTAGAGAGTTAGGGTGCATCTGGTGGTCATGGGTGTTGGGTAGTGCTATAATCGCAAAACACAAGTTGCAACAGGATACTAGAGTTATCTCAAGTTAGCATAATCTGGTAAAATGAAAGTCACAGTACTCCCGCGGCCGAGTCGAAGTTGGACACCCATATAGAGTACTGATCGCTGAGCCAATCATTTGTAATATTTATTCCGCTAAGATGATCAAGATGATTCTATATATCGTACAAGTTAGTTGGTGGCAATTAGAATCATCATTGCTGCACAGGCAGAGGTTTATGCAGTCTTTTTTTGTACCGTATCTGATGATAAATTGTGTTGCCCTGGACGGGGCTGTTATTGGCCAGACAGTCCCTACTCTCTATGGGTGTCCAACTTCGACTCGGCCACGTGAGTACGTGTCTGGTTGACACACAAGCGATGTCCGAGGAATGTGTATTATGTAATAATCACAACAATAAAAGTAGTCAGATTCTGTTGCGCACTCAATCAAACATTTTCAATTTCAATTGACCCTACCTTGTTCTCCTCATTTTTTAACATTACAAGCAAAATGGCAAAAACAAAGTGGACAGAGGCAATGGTGGAAACCTTGCTAAGAACTTTGTATGAGCAAGTTGTTTGAGGAGAAAGGGCGGAAAATGGTTTCAAAAAAAAGACATGGATGGCAGTCAAGGAAGGACTTAAGACAGCTCACGCAATTGACTTGGAAGCAAGTCAACTAAAAACCAAATGGTCTAATATATGTTAGCTGAATCTTGAGAATGTATGCTAAAGAGTGCAAAAATATAACTAAAAAATGAATGATAGTTGAAAAAGGACTATGATACCTATACAGTGTTCCCAATGGGCCAGGCCGCCGGTAGGCCGGCCCATAGGCCATTGGCCAGGCCAAGGCAGGCCGATTGTAAATTAGCCTAGGCGGATATAGACTGAATTCTATTAGCCTGCAAAGCCTACCAGGCCTGATAGTGGCCTATAGGCCTGGTAATTAGTTTTGATAACCGAGGTATTTAAGAGTCGAGTGCCTCCCCCACATTTTTCAAATTCTTAGATTTGATTCCATCTCCAAGTCACTTCTCCACTACCACACTCTGTCCGATATGATGAGTGATTCACAGCCAACTCAATAAAGTGTTGACAATTCCCCTCCTAGTTCACCTGCACAGTCCTATCTTACAATCCTGCCTTCTGATTCTGTTTCATCTACTGGAATTCTTTTAAATCCCCAGTCTGGACTCAGAGTACCCAGACATGCCAGTGTTGATCCCGTCTTGCTTCAAAGATCCAATGCTCATCAGTATTCACAGATTGGATCTGCTGCCAGTACAATTAGTGATCTCACTGATACTCCATCTAGTCTTCTAACACCAACGGTTGCAAGTAATACAATTGCCTATAGTCATCATTCGGTTCCTGAACATTTCCTTCCTATTAAAAAACACCGGAAGAGTTGGATATGGAATCCCATACATGGGGAGGAGTATTTGGATGGTAGTAAATGGCGCTGGAGGTGTCAACATTGTTAGTAGTAAATATTTTCCAATTACTCTTATTAGCTCGCATGATCATTTGATTTCTAAAACTTGTATTATTAAATAGGTCCTTTACAACAAAATGCAAAGACATTCACAGATTCCTCTACTTGCAATATGATTGAACACCTAGCCGAAGATCATGGAATTACAAAGAAAAATCAGGAAGGAAGAAGGTCACAGGCAGGGTCTAGAATTGAGGAAGCCTTTGGACGTGTATCACATTCCCGAGTGATTCAATTTAATAAAATGCTTTTCAAACAACTCCTCGTACGATGGATCATTGTTAGTAATATCAGCTTCCAGTAGGTGGAGATGCGGGCCTTCCGGGTACTTCTGGCATATCTTTGTGCTTGTCTAAGATTCTGTATTCATATTGCAATTGGTTGATAAAAATTATTTTCTAATATTTTTCCACTACTAAAATTTATCTGCTTCTGTTCGTTTAATTATTATTGTCATATTTGGGTAGAGGAAATACATACTTAGACTAATTAAATACTGTGTATATATTAGGCTCAATCATATACTGCTATACCTCATACGTTACCAAAGAGTGGATCAACTATTCGAGCCTGGATTTTGGAACATTTTAGTAATGCCCAACAGGTTATTAAACATTCACTTGCAGAAGCTAGAGTTGTCCACTTTACCTTTGATCTATGGACCTCCCCGAATCACCGCACATTTTTGGGTGTTGTAGAACATTGGATTGGTAGTGATGGAAGACTTCACGGAAGTCTACTGGGTTTACGGCATTTCACTGGATCTCACACTGGAGTCAACTAAGCAGAACACTTTTGGGAGGTAGTAAAACTATATGAGCTAGAAACTAAAATTGGATACTTTACTTTAGATAATGCTTCTAATAATGATACTATACTTACTCAGATAGCCGTGTATTTAGGAGAATTAGGAATTTCATTCAATCCAATGGAGCGGCGATTGAGATGTTTTGGGCATGTTATAAATTTAGTTATCAAAGCATTTTTATGGGGATTGAATATGGAGGTATTGGAGACACTGGCAGGATCAGATTCATCGGAAAGGGGAGCTGGAGAGGTTCTAGAGTTGATGGAGTGGAGAAGACAGGGGCCAATAGGGAAATTGTGGAATATTTGCATTTGGATTTGCCGAACTCTGCAGCGTCGAGATAGCTTTCGACAAAAGGCAAAATCTAATGCATTGATTGGAAGTGAAGCTTGTCTACCAATTGTTGGATCAATTACAAGATGGGGAGGAGACTACGATAGTCTAAAGAGAGCCTTCCTACTAAAGGAGCCAATTCAGGAATTTGTTTCTGCGACTGTTAGGAATGAGCGTGGGGTCAGGAATGACCATACTTTGGAGTCAGCAAAGCTTGATAAGCTTTCTCTCGATGAATGGGACGAGCTTCAAGCAATTATGGAAATACTTGAGCCTTTTAAAGCTTGGAGTCTGAAGTTGCAGGGCAAGTGTACTAATGGCTCAATTTATGACATATTTCCAGCTATGGATGATCTATTATCATCTTTGGAAAATGCCAAAATCCGCTATACTATTGAGACACACAGCCAATATTTGCATACAAGTATTGATACTGTATGGGCATTACTCAATAAGTATATACTCCCTCACTGAACTACAATACCGGGAGAGCTTATTTGATCAATTGCTAATTTAAAACATATTTGGATTTTAGGTACTACATACTCACAGAACTCGCACCGGTCCATTATGCCGCAGTATCTTTGCACCCAGAAATGAAATTCGAGTTCTTTGACTTTCAATGGGCCGAACGACCAGATTGGATTGAAAGAGCAAAAGAAGCAACGGTGTCAATTTGGCAGGGAGAATACAAATCCTCAAGTCATGCGGCTTCACCGCTAGAGCCAGCAATAAACCAAATAGTCGATAATAAAGAACCATTATGGCGGCAAAGAAAGCGGGCCCGTTTGGCAACTGAACACTATGATGAGCTTGAAAGATTTCAGAATATGGAAGAGCAGCTCCATGGGATTGGTCCTCTAGACTATTGGACTCAGAAGAGACAAGCGCGAGACTCCCGAACTCGAGATTTAGCAGCTATGGCAACTGACATTCTGTCAATACCTGCAATGTCATTTGAACCAGAACGGGTATTTAGCAGGTATGTTCTTAGATCTAATTGGTACTTGAAGAGTTTAGTGCTAACCACTATGTGAATACCAAACTAGTTCAAAGCTACTTCTATCTGATTGGAGAAACAGATTAGGAGACGATATTATCGAAGCATGTGAATGTTTGAAGGCATGGGAGCGGGAAGGATTTCTGGTTTCTTCTGAGATTCTTGCAGTAGAAACTATGTTAAAGGATTTGGAAGAGGTTTCTGAACACTAAATTATTTGTCCTTTTCTACTTTATATCTCATTTATGGTATTCTTTTTTTTTCTAAATTCTTTCATTTATACTTTCTTTATATCATTTCTTTTCTGTCAAATTCTTTTACTCTCGCTTGACCGGAATCTATCAAATAAACTCTAACATTGTTGGGTTTTATTCCTTAAAGAAGACGAGCAATGAGTAGTATGTGATTTGATTATGAAACAAGTGTTCATTATGGGGCATTTTTTCAGTATTTCCTGTCCTTTATCAGCCAGGCCATATAGGCTAGGCCATATAGGCCTAGCTAGGTTAGGCCACATAGGCCAGGCCAGGTTAGGCCACATAGGCCAGGCCAGGTTAGGCCATATAGGCCAGGCCAGGTTAGGCCACATAGGCCAGGCCGGGCCATGGAGTTAGGCCCAGCTAACTTATTCACACTCAGTATCAAGACTATACAGCCTATAGTTAGGCCTGTCCAGGCCAGGCTCAGGTACTCAAAAGCCTACAGGCTTAGGCCAGGCTAGGTCCTCCAGAATTTTCACAGGCCAGGCCGGGCTTTGGTTCAACCTGGCCGGCCTGGCCTGTTGGGAACACTGTACCTATACGATGATAAAAAACAATTCAGGCTTTGGATGGGATGCAGTACAGTGAGTTCCAACAGCACCAGAAAGTGTATGGGATGCCTATATGAAGGCATATTGAGAAGCTGAAAAGTTGAGTAAATGAAGCCTAGTTAATTACGATATATTGCATAAGCTTTGTGCAAATATATCAGCAACTGGGGAATATGCACTTACCTCAAACCTTTCTTCACAAACCAAATCCCAGTTTCCTACAACTCAGCAAGTCCACAGCCAAACCAGTAGGTCGCCTGCAACTCTGTTAGCAAAATCCAATAGCCCATACACACAAGCGGTCCTGGAAACATCTGTTGTCTCCAGAAAAGGGAGCGGAAAGAGGTGCCTAAGACAGGAGGAGAGAGAGGAAAGTGGTGGGAGTGATATGGAGGGTGGAGAGAAGAGAGAAGTTATAGTAAATAAGAGTACTGGGCTTGGGGGAAGTGGCAGAAGGAAGAGAGAAAGACGGGATGCATTAGCACCAAGAAGTGGCAGCGGTGAGGAAGAGAAAGATGAAAGGATACCGGTTAGTAAAAAGAGTCAGCCAGAATGGAAGACAACTGGTTATGCAATTGCTCAGGCACTGTATCGTCTTAGTGCTACAGAACAAACAATTCAGCGCTCGAAGGTGGAGTTGGCAGTTGAATGGCTGCAAGAGGACTATAGGTCTATATTTACAATTGATCAGTTTGTAAAAGCATTGGTGGTTATGGAAAACGAGGTAAAAGTATCAATTTTTATTGTGTTAAAGGCAGGAGAAGCAAGAGACCTATGGATACAAGAGGCAATCAATAAACTGTAGGAGTTTCTATTTCAATTCACCTGTATTATTTCTTTTGTTTATTGCATTCTCATAATCAAATGAAATAGTGTATATACAATATTTATACTATCTATTTACATAAGCTTAATAGTCAATCCACATCTGTTCCACCATCTTATCCCAAAAAGCCTTCATTCCTACATCATCTGCTACTGGGTCAATATCAAACTCATTCAATACCAATACCCCTCTTTCATTCCTGTTCCTACTCTCTATTCTCTATCTCTCTTCTTCCTCTTCCTGCTCCCATACTAAACATTCATCCTCCTAGTTTAGTTTAAAAATAAAATTATGTAAAGCAGCAAATGCTAGTACTACTAACTTTACTTGTGAGTCGTAGGGGTACATCAGCAAAAATAAAAGCTTGCATCCTGTACGTCCTGTGCATCTGACTCACAGGATGCACAGGAGGCAAACCGTTAATCAGGACGTAAGACGGCAGCTACCGAATCTCAGGACGCAATGGTCCTAGGCGCCAGAACTCAGGATGCAGCCAGAACGCAAGCGAGCCTTGGTGCCACAACTCAGGATGCAGCCAGAACACAAGTGAGCCTTAGTGGCAGAACTCAGGATATAGTCAGAATGCAAGCAAGCACTACTGCAATACCAGAATTAGACCTTGTGACCCAGGTCACATATGTAGATTCTGAAACCTTTCACATAAATAGTATTTCTCATCATATTCAAGTCGGTTCTATAATACATGATACAGAAAGAAAGCGCCCCCCCCCCTCCTCCCTAACCCTTTGCTATGAAGCCGGCCTAAACCACTTATCTGACAGGAGATAACTGCACCAATATTGGCACTAGGAAGACTTCTGGAGGACCATTGGAAAGCTGGCATTGAGTAGAATCCGGCTGCCGAGTCTCAGAACCTGCACCTAAAGGAGGCCTGGGCAATCTGACATCAAAGTCAGCACTCTGCCAGGGTAAAGACCACTTTCATAACAGGCAGTAACTCCACCAATATGGATGCTGGGGGGACATCCAGGGTACCGTTGGAAGGCTGGCGTCGAGTGGAACCAGGCCACCGAGTCCCAGATGCTAGGGGCAAAGCACGCCCGGGCAATTTGGCGTCAAAGTCAGCACTCCACCAGAACTCAGCCAAAACTCCGCCAGGGTAAAGACCACTTTCATAACAGAATGTAGCTCTACCAATATTGGCGTCGGGTAGACGTCCGAGGTACCGTTGGAGAGCTGGCGTCGAGTAGAACTAGACCAACAAGTCTCAGATG
>LN890959.1:521160-552820 GCA_900010015.1 Tuber aestivum | reverse complement strand
AGCTGTATCTCTACCAATAGTGGTGCTGGGTAGATGTCCAAGGTACCGTTGGAAAGCTGGCGTCGCGTAGAATCAGGGCACCCAGTTACAGATGCTGCATCCAAAGGACGCCTAGGCAATCTGGGGTCAAAATCAGCATGCCACCAAAACTCCACCAGAGTGAAAACCACTTTCATAACAGGTTGTAACTCTACCAATATTGGTGCCGGATAGACGTCCAAGGTACCGTTGGAAAGCTGGCCTCGCATAGAACCAGACCACTGAGTATGGGATGCCGCGCCGAAAGGACACCCGAGGAATCATGTGTCAAAGTCAGCAATTAACAAGATACTCGCTAACTTGGCAAAGCAGGCAAAGTAAACAACTAAGTCCCCAATGCAGGGGAGCCGGTAGGGGGGGAGCCGGTAGGGGGGGAGCCGGTAGGGGGGGAGCCGGTAGGGTGGGACCTGGTAGGGAGGAGGTGGTAGGGGGGTGGTTAAAGGGGAGCGGCTGGCAGCTGTGTTTATCACTCGGAATCTCAGGATGGTAACTACTAGTGGTAGTCGGCATCGCTTACTTAGGATTTAATCTGGATGTGGCGCTTCCTAGCATAAGCACTAGGATGCAACCTGACTTGGTGCCCAACTACCAGATGCACAGGACGCAACCAGACCCGGCGCCCAAGTCCCAGACGCACAGGACACACAGGACGCAGAATTCTTCGTACTTGCGTCAGGACGCACTGTGCGCACACCTGACGCAGGAATAATTTTTGCTGATGTATTCGTTCAGTGACTTCAAAATTGGAAACCGCTTTTTGGATATTTCAAAAATTCTTTCTATACAATTTCTAGCCTGCGCATGTCATAGGTTAAATAACTCCTCCTTATTTTTGGGCCCACTTGGTTATTTTTTTTATTAGTACATCTAATGTATTATAAATGTGTAGGAGTATTTGTATGGTAAAAAAAAAAGAATTGAATATTTACCACAATTTGGACATTGCCTGCTCCCGTAAATGATATCGGATACCACGATACGGAGTCAAAAATCCCTTCCGTAATGCATAACCAGTATCTACAAGAAAGTATTTTCCCTCTGGTATCTCTAGCCCATTTCTTAATGCCCACTGCAGAACCCGGCCATTGTGTGCAGATCCCACCCACCCTGGGATAATACACAAGAATAAGAGCCTAAATGTGCAAATACCAAGTACATTTTGGCTTATATCTCCCTTGCGATTCTGAAATCATGCAACATCTCTACTTGCCACCTTCACTGGAATGTGAGTACCATCTGCAGCCCCTATTGCATCCTTGAAATAGGGATAAAAAATTTCTTTTTTTTTTTTCAGAATTTCGTATGGAACACTCTTAGTGCTTGGCATTCTAATGTTTTCTTTGAACAATTTCACCAGCCCCTCAAGAACTCTATTGAAAACTCTAGAAATTTATTAAAATTTATGTACATATTTTTTTTAATTCGAATACAAAAACTTACTTGGCTACCGTATATCCACCGACTTGAAACCGTTCTTGCACCTCCCGGTTTGAACAGTGATGACCAACAATTGCTAGGAACATTGCCAGTTGCTGCTCAACCGACATCTTGCAGGACTCTCCTAGCTCCACATTCTGAACAAGCCAATTTCCCAAGTCCAGAAAGGTTGTCTTGGGTATTCGTAGTACCTCATGGATCTGCCGCTCATTGGAGGTGAGTAACTCAGCAATATACTCTTTGCCGCTTAACCGAGAGGTTTGGCAGACTTCTTTATTGAAATACAAGCTTGCATAGATACCTACAAGCTGCCCTATTTGGCACAACATAGAAGGAGAAAAAGGTGGGGCCTCTGTGGTGGTCATTGCGTTCAATATCGTATGTATTTGTTCAATCTTCTATCTACATGTGTGATACGATGACTTTTACTTACAAAATAGGCATTGGTGTGGTGGGGTTAGGGTTCTTTCACTATGTTGTTTTGGAAAAAATAGATTTTTTCTATTTTTCTGAAAACTTCATTTTGCTCACATTGTTGCAACTTGGTTGTTGCAACTTGTTGTTCACCAGACATGACACTTTTTCACAAAATAGCGTTTTGTGTCAAAACGCTATAATCATGGTCATTATGGAGGTTTCGCGTTGCAACCAGACGCACCCTTAAGTAATCCCTGACCTTTACTTATCCACAAAGGACCGCTCCACCACACCTTGCTTTTGAGAATTGCACTTACTCTCCATAACTTCTCAACACCGTCACAGACCTGTCCTATCGTATCGCCAGAGACGGCTATACCTTGGGAGCAGGCTCTTGGTTCGGCCGAGTAGCCCTTATCATTGATGGCATCTCAACTCCTCCCCCCCACCATTTTTATGATTGCATTGTTTCAATGTTCGCAAGCAAAACTCCCCCGGATCGCCTCGAATTTGCTACTCTACTTGCAGCTTACCGGTCGGGAGCCTTTTTTTTTCGGGTTCAAGTTAGTACAGTATCGTCTGATAACTCTCCATCCCCCGACATATTGCCTTGGAGTGTTGTTTATAGGTCACTATAATTGGGGTCTGTGCGAGCTTCTGTACTGTATACCTGTACTGACTGGAAGGCGGTGTAACGGCCCTAGCCTGCTAACTATATACCCCATTGTGTGAGGAAATGCCTACCGCGAACATGGTGTAATACTGGTGCTTGCTGTCTTCCGCCAAATAGGTGCGCTGTAAGCGGGGAAAAGGTCTCGTTGATTCCGAACCAATGCCCTGCCTGCGGGAGAACTACTCTGCGGGGGGAGGCCGGGTTGCACAATTAACATAAATCTTAGTCTTCCTGCGCAGCACTTGTGTGGCGCTGTGTTACGGGGACGCATCATGCAGAACTAAGGCACTCCCGATCTCCCTTTGGCTCTGAAAAGGCGGTTAGTTTATCTTAGGATCCTAAATCGTACAACCCTTCAAGGGTATCCTATGCCATTCAGCTTTCCTACTCAACTCTCAGCCCAGCCTAATGAAAGAGCTTGCTACTACTCTCTTCTTGAGTTGCAGAGAAGAGGAAGGCAATCAGTTACTATTGTTAATTTGTTGCAGATAGTTCCTGGTACGAGCAGGTTTACAAGAAGCAGAGCTGTAGCCTCAAGTGATCTTGGTTTTTATGGTTGATAGGGTAAGATATCTGGCTGCTTGTATCATAGGTGAGGTTTATGATTTCAAAACTAGGTCATGGGTGCTCACTCGCATCACGTGAGCAGAACTGTGTCATGGGTGATGCCACACTCGAGACCTCGAGTGTCGTCGGCGTTAGGCGTTAGCTCGTTATAGAATACTGCCCACCATGGTATTTTCATAGTGTTTTTGTCCGTTCAGGCTCTTCGCATGAAGGTTTTTGTTTCTTCCTTGCTTGCCCCCCGCCAGCTTTTCGAGGGTTACCACATGATTGGAGGGAGGCAGGGGCCTCCGCCAGCAAGCATGAAAGCATGTTAGGCTGCGGTCACAGGGCAGCGATCTTATCAGATGATTCAGGTAGCACACGTTTTTTTGGGGGGACATTAAATCTTTGGAAAGCTCAAAACTGTATCATACCTCTTCACAAATTCCAGCAGAACCGCTGTGAATCAAGTTACTCGGGTACGGTAATGGTCAGAATTTAAGGGATGTGATGGCGGAAAACGCGCACCAGCGTATCTCGATGTAGTCAACCATAGCAGTAAGTTAGGGTGCTCACATAACCCTACCATGTCCATCCTTGGGTGCCTTGGGGTTGTTCTAGTATGTCCTAGAAAGCTACCGTTCGACTAGATTGTGAAATCAGGATGTCCGAACATCGGATACTCGAACCATATGAGAACACTGGAATTTGGGTGTTGCAGCTCTTGGCGGGTATTTATAGTGTCAGGAAAAGACTGGCCTAGTTCACACTTCCAGATATGACAACTCAGAAAACAGGAGGATCCCCAATCCTCCCCTTCCCGAGAAAAAACTCTCCCCCCCGGCTCCCCCCAAACCAGGAAAAAACCCGCCTATACATTCTCTACCGCTACGTCGTATTCCATGCACCCTCTATTTCTACCTCTCCCCCAACCTCTCAGATGGCGTATTGCTTTCACTGGGTACCATCCCCCCAACAAAACATTGCTTCCGCCCCTCCGCTCTCCAGGTTCTCCACCATTCTTTTAACGATCCGTCAACCCTGTCACTAGTTACGGGCCGCTCCCAGGAAATAGGAATCTATCGCCCACCACCACCCCTATAGCACATTAGGTATTAAGATTTTAATGTTGAAAAAATCCAGACAATAGTTTTGTAATTCCAAAAAAATATGAAGAAAATAACCTTGTGTACGAGTTACACCCGAAATATTTCCTAGAAAGTATCACCATCTTCCCGAACGGTATTAAGTCAAAGAGAAATCAAGAAATTCTGGATTCATACATGTTAAGTATCAAGGGGGATTAAGGAATGGAGACAAATGAACTAACACAAGGACTCCACTCTAGATCTCTAAACTACCCTCCCCTAAAAAACCAGCTCCCTAGCGTCATGGCATAAAAAACCAATCCACCGGTTCCTCGAACAGTCAGATACAGCAAAGGTTTACTCGAGCTGTTTGGCCGAAGATGTTAGAAATATTATGGTGAAAAGAGATACCAGCCACGTGCAGTAACAAAAACGAGTGGGGGAATTGTATAAGCTTCTACCTACAGAATGCTGAAGTACTCTCGGCCCTATGGCTGGACAAAATATTTATCTGTATGATAGTGGACAAGTGACAGCCCGTTCGGGTCTCCTCTGCCCAAGTGATTCCTCCGCCCGTGGTGTTCTACCATCTTGTATGCTACCAATATTACCGCATGGGAAGGTGTTAGAATGGGTGCCAACAAAGTGAGAGTTGGAATGGCCATTATAATGGTAGACACTTCTCGGTATAGGAATCTCAGAAGCCGGGGTAGTGCGTAAGCCCTCCGGGCTAGTAGAAGCTCCCGACTCAGAGTTTTGAAGAGCATTGCCGAGTTTATTCTATACAGGATTGTTAGACGAAGAACGTATATGGGAATAAGTTTAGGAAGCACTAGGAGGAGTGCAAATACTCTGACAAAAGGCGAAATTGATAACGAGGACACCCAACGACGAAAGCGTGGGCACCGAATTATTGGAATCATCGCAACAAGTAGAGTGAGGGCAGCTATAACAATGGCCAGTACCTCGCCCGGGCGTATGTTATTGCTGTCGTAGTCTCTGTATTCCAGGGGTTCACGTTTATCAAACTGTGATAGCAGGGTTTTCCAAGAAATTTCTCGAATAGGGGACATGATAGCTTAGTGCAGTAGCAATGAAAGCCAGAAAAGGCGGAGATAATAGAGGGCTGGAGAGTTGATACGTTACGGGTCTCGGAAAGAACTGTCGAGTATTATAGTAACTTTTAGAATTTTTCGGAATGTGCGAAGCTAACGACAAGCTTGTCCGCCATCACAGGAGCCAAAGAAAGAGAGGCGGTCCTGCTAATTATGTACTGTACACTTAAACAAACCGAGCCCCGCTAGTACCTGCGCATGCCCAGAAAGCACCCAGATCCTCTAGGGTACGATAGTAAGTGAATCTTGAAAACACGAAGCCTCGTAGATACGAAAACCCCGGATTGGACACTACCCAGCTTTTCCTACCAATGACGGGATAGAGTAAGGCGATAATTACGGGGTTGGGCTCAGCACTGATGGGCCCCGTAGAACAGCCCGCGACCCACGGAAGCCCCCGGAACCTCTGGTTTGCCACTCTGGAGCAAAACAAACACTGACGCAACAAGTGTGGGATTCCGACCTTGAGATCCTATTTTCCTTTCGAGAAGCCTATCGATCGACCAATAGAATCCCCATCTTCCCATCACAGGTCCCCACCCCTTTTAGCCTGGTGGTGGCGCTACAGGTAAGCTCTGCTGTATTTTATTTTATTTTGTCTCATAAGAGAGAAAGGCAGTTCTTTCGGGGTGATTCCCACCGTTCATGCAAAGATGAGAATTCAGGACGTCTTTATAGGAGGTTCAACTATCCCAGTTCCTTCTGTGTGGTGATTGTCCACCCCAGCCCCTTCTGTGTGGTGATTGTCTATCCTAGTTCCTTCTGTGTGGTGATTGTCTATCCCAGTTCCTTCTGTGTGGTGATTGTGAAACTCGCGCACTAGCACCAAATACCGTCGGAAGTGTTACCGCAATATGGTGAGTGGTATGGAAATGTTGGGCCGGTTGTTGGGCCACTTAGGACTTGCAGAACTAGGAAATGACCGGAGTCATATTGATGTATATTCATGCCACCAATTGCTCTAAGTAAGGCAATCTGAGGTGTATCTGTAGAACAACAAACACAACAACCATCTCTCTCTCTTTCTCTCAGTTTTCGATAGGTCCCATCACTTTGCACTTCAACTCCAACGAATACTACACCGGACAGGCTCCGGATCAAGTAAATTTGATTCTGGCTGACAGCCTAGTTACCGTAATATAATCAGTCCGGATTGTAGTACGCACCTAACACTTCATATTCACAACACGGCTTCTCAGTCGACTTAATGCATTGGTGGCATACCAAGATCGTCATATTGCCTTCCAGTTAGCTTAAGAGCGCAGTACCAAAGCTCTCCTAACTGACCTTTAAACAACACGTGAGTGAACTAATAGGTCCGGGGATGGAGAGTTGTTATACTAAACCCAAAAAAAGAGCCCTCCTCAACCAGGGAATCTCCCAAAACTGGGAAACAATAACTGGGAAATCTCCCAGACGGAAAATATTGTAACACTATAATTCGTAGCGGCGCCTTATTCTCCCATTTGTACAGTCCTCGCCCACGGGAGGGTGCTGTGGAAGAGTTCTAGCGAGAAAATGGACACCGGCACCGGTACCGTACCATTTGATTCCGGAATCTGCCCCATTCGGTGTGGCACGGTAAGTCCTGCTTGGCCAACCACCGAAAATGGCACCCTTAGACAACAACAGTAAAACTTTGGAAAGATATGAGAGGAATCAAAAGGTTTCTTCAATCTCAGACGTTGTTCCGGCATCAGGAAGAACTACGCAAGAGCGAGGCCTAGCTTCATAAAATATCCGGAGTGCTGTTAAGCGATACCAAGTTCAAGGCTCGGAGGAAGGTGCACCTCGAACTAGACGGCTAACGAAGAGCGGTGCCCTTTTGTTAGGAAATGGTCGAGATAGAATGAAGAACAGAATTGGGAATGTGGGATCAGAAGATTACATGAATTCTATACCCGGTCCTCCGTACCAGATGGTTTGCAGAAGTCCGTGCATGGAGGTTGATGATAGGAATTACGCAGACATTCCAGCATATACCGGTGGTGCCCGTAGGAGGACTTATGGTTACTGCTTGCTTCCTACTTATTCTATCATACCTAACCTCGCTTTTCTCTTGAATGTTCTGGTAAAGGATGATTACCCTGATTCCAATAAAACAACTCAAATCGAACACCTTTCGAAACCCCACTCAACTTCGTGGGAGACCAAAGATATGGTAACACCTACCGGTAGATTACTCGGTACCCCTGTGATCCACTAGTACAAAACGCAAGGAAAGGCAGCGTTAGGCTGTCAAGGGACTAGGGTGCCGAGGGGGAAAGAAGGGGGCCTAAGGTATGAGGAAAGGGTGCCCCACAAGCTGTTAAGTCCACTCTATCAACTTATATGACAACAACTCATAGAGGGCCATCCATCAAGAGAAGTGTTTTAATACCTGCAAATACACCAGAGATATTGCCAATGGAAGGGGTCTTTTTTTTTTCAGAATGGCTCACCACACTACCAGCTGTAGGAAATGATAGGCGGAAATCTTGGAAATCTTTTTCAACATCAGTCCGTTAATGCAGACAGGCGCACAGAAAACAATTAGTTACACTTGTACCAGTACTGTGCTAGCACAGTACCTGATATCACCCGGTTTTAAGCCAATACAGGGCATTGTTTAACGTTTAATGATACCAAGCATCTAAGCTCTGCCCTTTTAGCAACTGAGACCACCGAATGGACTACCAATGAGCTGGTATTAGGTAAAAGGAAATAGCTTTTGCATATCGGCACTCCAAGTTGATAAGGTCTGTTATAGGGGACCAATAATATGCGGACCAGGGTACGAGGCTGTGGTGTCCTTAGTGGGGCCGTCAGTTCGTCTAAAGACTGGACGAGGACAGACGACATTTTGTCGTCCCGTCCCGTCCTCTACGCAATTTTCCCGGTGATTAGTTATGGTGGATGTCGGGCCCAGTCCCCCACTCTATCCTGGTTAATGTCTCAGTTTTTTGTTTGATTTTGTGACTAACATAGTATAGAGATAATATAGTTGGAAACTAGGTTCTGGAGATAATAATGGCACCATAAAATATCAATTATGTTCGCAAAATGTAAACTATAGGACAGAATAAGCTTAAAAAGAGAATCAATAGAAAACCAAGATCACAATCGGCTGGGGGTGGGGAAACTGTAGCAATACTCAGATGGGGGGTTCGGGCATGGCAAATAAAGAGTAACTTAAATCAGTATGAAAATAACTCAACCATCGGAGACATGTCAAGGCAAAGAAAAAAATAGATGGAAGTAATATATAGAGCGGTCGTATATGAATAGCATTACATGTGAATGTGGGGAGAACGGGAAAAAAAATATGCCAGACAACAGAAGAGGAACGAAGTCCAATGGAACATAATGCGAGTGCTTTAAGGATATCTTGCATCCTGTTAGCATCTGAATTCATCCCTCCATATACTAAGGCTGTGGTCCATCAGCCATCCCGCTGGTACCCTGAGTAATAATGTCTCAGGTTGTCGGGCCGGCGGTCCCCACCCCCCTAGAAACGACCGTCTTTGGATATAAATGACCAGGACTGGGTACCTTATGACGTCCCGTCCAGTCCAGGGCTCTCGGCAGTCCGCCCTCCGGGCCCTATGGTTCCCCCGGACGGCCGAGAACACTGCGAGGCTGGGGACGAAAATTATTGGTAGAAGTGCGCCTTGAACCCAAAATAGTCAAGTTCACAACATTTTAACATCACTTTTCTTCAATCAATGAAATCCAACTTTGGCTGGATATCGGAAGGGGTTCCCCTAGGCTTTCCCCTGCATGTAGTTACAAGTAATTACCTCATTTTTTAGGATGTCCATTGATCAAACAGTAAAGATGACATTGGGTCTTGGCAGTTTTTGTATGGAAAGCCGTAGTTTTTTGGCTATTTCTCAGTGATGATAGGGTAATTCCAGCTTCCAAAACACCAATTTATTTTTGCCAATCCTAATTTTTTGTGTATGAAAATTTGGCATAGCTCTAGAGCCTGCACTTGGATAGTATCTCTTATATTTTTCGATAACCTAGGGGGGGGATTCAAGTACTTGAAGTAGGCTACTTTTAGTGTGGTACGCTTACTCTATCAATGATATATGCCGTACGAGCCACTGAACCACGAATTGGCACAGTGACCAAGCTAAGGTTTATGAGATATGACGCGCAGGCTATTTCTGGGCATTTTATGACACATGAATTACAGTAAAATCTCTTGAACTCACCACCAGAATGCCAGGGGAAACCAGCCCTCCAGCCCAGGACAGGTCTTGTTCGAGGAGCGAACTGAATCTCAAATACCCGTTAACGGTATCCAACTTGCCCTAACACCTAAAGTAGTACCTCGTGCCATGCTGTGAGAGCACCCACCCTTCCAAAGAGCTTCTGTCTTTTAATCGGAGATTACAGGGCGGGCGGAGATAGTGGGCTTCAAGAGATTTTAAGGTCCCGGTGTGCTTAAATTTTTTTCGGCATTACATATTACCATATTAGATCGCTGATTGAGCGCGAAGCGCCCCCTGCGGCTACCCCATTGTGAGTGCACAATACTACCTGGAGCGTTTCTCCAATCGGTAACGGAACAGGTTAACTAATCTTTAATACCGCCAGTACTGGTAGGCAGCAACGCCCATACTACCCCGAGTATCAGGACTCACAGCCCCACCTTAAAAACCAACAAACCCACCCACCCAACGAAACCCCAGCCAGTCAACCCTATCAATCCCCCCTCCCAACCAGACCTCCCAATCTAGGCAAATCAGCAAGAAACAGTGAGGCGGAGGCAGCGCTCCGCCATTGAACAAGCCGGACTTCACAACGGGACGAAATCGTGACACCTAGGGCATCACCCCCTAAAGGCCTTCTGAGTCTTAGGGTATTCTTAGCTTATCCAAGAAAATACCGTGTTCTAGTTGCATCATAACACGTCACTCGCGCAGGTATTATGTACTAGGTTCAACACTATCCTTCAAAGACATTAAGTACATAGAAGGGGGAGAACCACCTGAGATACAACCCAGCACTTTAATGCACTATACTGTGCATACAACTCAAGCCCTGGCCCCACCACAGACACTTTCTAATTCAATAAATCACTGGTAGATATAGGAGACCGCACCTCCTGAAAACTTTCCCTCAACCCCAAGATACCAAAAGCAAACATAACCAACTCCCCCTTTTACCAATACCCGCCACAAGCGGCCCTCCCACAGGCACAAGTATCGTACAGAAGACACAAAAGCTAACCCAATACTCGCGCACCACCGAGCCGAAGTCTCGGTCTGAGGCGCCAATAGCAAGCCACCAGTCAACCGGAGAGCAAAAACACTAAGTGCAGTCGCACCCTGTTATTTCGAACAAGCCTCCTGGGAACTCGAATGACCCCTATCTCCGATAAACACCCCCTATAACAAAATATACTTCGTACACTCTACAACGAATTCGAAAAGATTTTTTGGATCACAACCCTCTTGTCCCCCATACAACCCCAACTCCCCATAATAAGCGACAACTACACTTTCCAGGGGAAATCTGGCATAGCGTAATATATTAAGCTGAACTTTTGGGTATATTGTGTTCTAGGTTCCTCCACCACGGTCCAACATACCGTCCCTAAGCCTATGCTTACCTAGTGGTTGGGCCTATTGCTAACACCATCAAGTCCGACCTTTTCCGCTCAAATTTGATGAAATATATATGGTGGCCAGGGATTTCCTAGGGCCCATGCCAGATTCAAGAGCTCAGACATACTTTATGAGGTAGCTCTTCCCTCTGAGTTGTTCCATACACAGTAGAGCAGCTACATAAATGAGAATCATGACTAAGCACTCGAAAGAACTATTTGGTTCAGTACTTATCCACCGAACAGACTAGTCACCTTTCATTTAGTTCCTCTTACCATACTTCTCGTTTTTTCCTCGCTACTCTCTTCAACGATAGACATAGTCTTGACTTTTCTCATCTCTCCCCCATTCGTCTCACAACTTCACAACCCCTTTCCTCACTACTTGTTATTCACTGCTATTCCGAAGTTCTCACTGTGTAAACCTTGGCTTTCCTGTTATTCTTTTGTTTCCCAATTTTGGATATAAAACGGCACCTGTTCGTAAGATAGAAAAAAATAAATCTCCTTTCTCTCCTTCTTAGTCATCTAAATTCACATGACCTTCGAAAGAATTCGCCCCGCGATATTTCGATTCTCACCAAAGTTAGTAACCCGTTCTATTGGGGCCCCACCTTTGAAAAGAAAAGCCCGAACTCCTAGCATTCGCTATAGCAAAGTGCGACTGCACCTTTTTACCTGATTGGCCTATTGATCAATTCCTGTTCGAGTACGGAACTCTAACTCTGCCGCAAAAGCCTAAAGGGATAAGATTATGAAACAGGATCCACTTAACCTAGAATTACCACCATAGATAAGCTACATAGATCATCTCGGATTCATCCACTACAAATTCTCGGACTTGATGGCCATGAAATCTTCAAGTCCACCCCCAGTATGGTGAGGGACCTCTATATCTGGAAAGGGGTGGACGCTCATTCTAGCTTTGTGCTTGTGATACTATATTAATTTGCCAGGCGTAGCTTCACTATAGGCTAATCTCTTGGCAGATATCAATTAACTTATTTTTCTATGAAGGTAAACAGAAACATACCCGAGTATTTAAAGTAGCGTGCACCAGAAATCGCATGAGCCAACAATTCCAAGCCCCTTCCTTCGAGAGGGGCCTTGAGGGCTGCAACTCTCTGAGAGGACCCCCGTGCCGAGTAATAGGTAGGTATCAGGAGGAGACGAAGGGACTATCACAAGCATCTTGCATTGTATCTTATTTTATTAAAGTTATGTCTTGAGGTAGTAGTAATATAAATTTAGAAAACAACCAGGTCTCTAACATCTTACCCCTTCCAGATAAAGATTCACAAACAGTGCATTTTTACTCAGGCTGTGCAAAAGTAAGGCGGGTGGTGCTAAGGTATATGGAGACATCAGGTTTGTGCGCTGACAGACGCGAGGAGAAAGATACAGTGAAATTCTACTAACAGAACAAATCACCAACGTACTCCGACTGCCACAACCACAGAAGCCCAACCCCTCTCCGTGGACAAGGCAAAGTCATTACCGGTCCAGGTCTTCTCGGCTCCGAGAACTAGTCTGCCCGTGGTGTCCTTATTGGCTCTAAACATAATTTCATTAACACACATGAAAAGAAAACCGAGCCAGTTTGAGCGGAGCGCTTCCCCAGAATAACCATCACAAGATACAACGAGGCTGCGGAACCTCTGAGACTTGTATGGCCCCAGGCGTCTCTCCCGAAGTAACGTTTAAGGATATAGCATGCCGAGTGGCGCAGAAGGTTCCCTGCACCGGTAGATAGCTCTAAACCTAGGAGAGTGTTGAAAGGTCTCAAGAGGGGAAGTTACGCAGTAGCAGAGGACGAAGCTAAGAGCCAAGATCTCCAACTAAGATGTAAGCTTCAGAGGGGAGTTCTTGTTGCAATAGGTAATGTAAAGCCGGCTAGAGGAACGATTACCAACCTCTTTCCAAGATATATGTCATTGCTGTGGGCGTTTTTTTTCCGGGTTATCACGCTTTGTACGGCGAATAAAACCGTGGCAACAAGGGTTAGAAAGGGATCTCTTGGGTAGTATTCACCAAAGGGCATATATAAAAATAGGTCCCCCCCCAAGCTCTCTATTCTTCATTTCCTGTAAATCCACCCTATTTCTTGCCTCGCCCATTGCTTTTATTCCTGATTTCTTGCCCCCCGCCCATCGCTTCCACTCCTGTTTTCCCATACCACTTAACCTTTCTGTTTTACTCTCAGTTTGGCTCAGCTGGGGAGCTCGTTGGCCCCCCCCCCCTTCCATCGGCCCACCGACGGCAGGGAAACCATCAGTGCTTTAGTGTTTGGCACGAAGAAGTTCAGGGCAAGCCATATTTGACCCTCTAGCGAAGTCAGTTTGCATAATTGTTAGGACCCCGTCACTAGCCGCTAGTACCATAGGAGGGCCTGAAAAAACTAGCTCCCGCTCTTGTTGGTGTCATGTATACTCACTCGCATCCAGTGGGCAGTGGATGAGAAGCTCAGCGGCTAAGCCCAAGACACTAAAAATCTGGCCTTTCTAATGGTAAAAACCCTTGGGGGATACAGGCAAATCGTGCAGCGGTAAAGCGAAAGGAATAGATCGGGACACAACCGGTATAGAGAAACTATAAGGAATGGTATGGTCATAAATTTCGCTATCTTATTCCGCACTTTTTAAACTAATGCCAAAGACAGGAGTATAAAAAAACTTAATGAAATCACCCCGGGCCCTCCGTGGACCACCACACATCGTTTCACTTCCATTTATGCTCCCATTCCCCTACGTACTCCACCAGTGACCTGTCAGGAGAAACTTCTCCGTAAATCGCCTGAACCCCAGAATAAAAGAAACCACCTAAAATAAAACGTTCTTAAAATCCCCGCGATTGACTGCAGTCCACTATCTTTTGAGATGTCACATGGCACTCTGCGGAATTAACGGGGCCTCCTTTAATCATGTTTCTATCCGTTTGGGGGTATTTGTAAGATTCTTTTTGTTGCATTTGCTTTGAGCATAGTAGGGGATGAGTAGACCCAGAAAACCTCGATCCTGTCCTGCACTCTACAGATCTCTACTATTTACCTACTCTACCTATACCTAATATCCTCCATTCTTCCCAGTTCAATCAGCAGTTCTTGTGTCTTCTTCCTCTCTCGATTTCCTGTCCACACATGCTTCATCAACGTTTACCACCCAGTCAATCAGCAAACAAACGCCCATGGATGCAAGCGCTCCAGAGGCTATACTAACAGCATGGACAAGTATTGACGTATTATAGCACCATAATCTCCTCACCATCTGAGAGTTCTCTTCTTGATACCCACATTTCCAGCGTGATACACACCCAACTACGTACCATATGTCTCCCCGTGTCAGGGACACAAGCCAAGCTCAAGAAAGAGGGCTTGGCATTCTGGAGCTAGACGCGCTAATAGCAAATGAAGAAACACATGATCCATAAGACAGAGAGACGTGATAGTGACTGATATCTATAGTGTAGGTAACCTTATCAATAGAAACAGAGCAGAACAAACTGCTCGCACAAGAATTTCCTTGATTTTTTTTCAGTTATTGGGCAAGAGTGGCTGGCATTATCAGCAAATCCCCTCCACCCCAGAGGGAACCCACGTAAACGATGGTTCCCGCATGGGAAAGCTACACCGCAATAGACTTCACTCACCCGAGACAGTACTCTACAGAGTTCTGGCGGATACTAGGAAAACGGGCGAAACACATGGAAGCCCTTCCAAATTATATACCGAAGTCCCCTAGAGGTATGTATAGTTCTAGCGGCGGCGAAAGAAAAAGAACGGGGAGAATGACAGCCACGATATTCCTAAGCCCGCCACCCCGTGGCCAAATGATGCCTACCGGAGTTTGATGACGGTGTTCTAACAATGCCGCATGCCGCCGCACCAGAAACAACAGGAACGCACCACATACTACAGATGTGCCTCAAGAACTCGAATAATTAGTGCTCGCGCTAGGACGTCCAAAATTCCCTCTCTCGGATAGGGACACCAAAACACCCTGAGCCTCAGCTTAAGACAAAAATTCGACTGACCATCCCAGTAATGGCAAGTCCAACACCCTAGCGCGGGCACTAACTACCGGCACTGGAGTTCCCACGGTAGGGCCCAGCACCGAGAAGCTACAGAAATGCAATATAAAAACCTAACTCCAGGTAAGGATGTCTTTTGCATAGATATTCATGAAGCAGAAAGTGCTGATAAATTAAGCCTCCCGATGGCAAGGGATTCAGCCTTCCAACCGGCAGATATTATAGGACAGTTGGGCGGGGAGCCTGGGAGTAGGGCTCTGGTAGTATGTGACAAGGGCTATGTGCGGGAGGGGGCTACTGAGGAAGATCCCGGCTGGATCCGTAATATTCTTATCAGCAATCCGGGGGGTTAATTAGGTATATATAAACCTAAATTGGGCCCCCCTTTCCTCCTTTGTAGACAATGTGCAAACCCTCCCCTCTAATCTTGCATCTCTATTGAGATCTAAGGTGTTATTCTCTTATACTAGGACTACTAGCAGGGACCAGTATGTTTACAGTAGGGTTTTTCAAAGTTGGAAAACTGGAAAAACTGGAAAAACTGGTACTTTCTTTGGTTTGCTTCTCCGTTTTATGCAAACCCAGCGCATACAAAAACAGTAAACCTACCTCACAATCCAATACTATTTTGGGTGGTAGATACCAAGGCCAAAGGGAAACAACATATTCCCTATACTGTACCAGCAGCTGGCCTATTGTTCTTGAGCAAAGGTTACAGCTTAATGTAGTTGGGGGTGTTATGGGTTACCACCTAGCCATAGGTCATCCTCATGATAGTGTTAAAGGCAAGAAAATTGACAACCACCACTCCACAACTGGTTCAAAAAAATATTATTTTTGAAACAGTAGGTGGAATTGGCTCAGTTTGTATATTTATAAAATAAAAAATCCTATTCAAATAATTTCCACTAGAGAATCCCATCTATAATACTAGTATGTTATAATTTATTTACTATCTATTATAATAAAACAGCAGGGACCGGTCATGTGACCAAATGCCAAGAACTCTACAGTGTGCTAAGATTGAAACTTGCTTGAATTGCCCAGTTTCTATCAACCCAGGTACACCTATTAATGCTGTAATGAAAATAACAACTAACTTGATAAGAACTTGAACAAGAGGTTTTTGGCTTGATACTTTAGATTACATATCCTATTCAAGTATCAATTTTCATTTTCAATCTGTAATAGCAGTAGTTGAAGTTTTGTAATAGGGTAGACTATACTATTTAGATATATAAAGGTAGAAATTGGATCCTACAGAACATCCAAGTCCATCATTATTCTTTACTATCTTTACTCCCTTACACTTATCATCCTATCTTAGTAAGATTGCTTGACCTTTATTCTGGCCAGTATTCTGTTTACCTTACAATCTTCTTTGCCTCTTAAGATAAATTTTATATCTTTTTCACTTCTATTCTGAGTTTGCAACCTGTCCAAATGAGGATCTGTACTAGCTACAGACATGCCAAGGAAGATGATGCTTTTGAGAAAATACGACTAAGAGGTTACTACTTAACATGCTCTACTTGCCATACCCGAAGACAAGAATCTAGACAAAGAAACAGACAGCAGAATCGTCTGCACACCAATCTATCTGATAACAATACTTTTATGGTATATATACAATCATTTCAGTTTCTCATAGTACTTCTCTACCTATTTGAATATTAACTCTTATCATTCTTCAGATTTTACAACATGCAATTAGTTATAGAGTTGGTTTTTTACCAGCAAATATAGTAATACTTCATGCCCTTTCAGCTTTAAATTATGAATGAACTAGCTGCCATCCAGTACACTTTTTAGAAGAAAAGAGTTCCCATTCATGAGCCAGTATAATCAGCTTCTCCAAATGCTGTTTTAATGGAAAAGTTACCTTACCAAATATTCAGCCACCAGGACCAAAATTATGGGATCTGTTTACATCCCAATCTCTAGGTAAGTAGTTTTGACTTAAAAGATTTCTTGAAGAAAAATGCACAGTAAAACTAATTATTAGATATCAATAGTTGCTAAAGAATTTCAACAAAAGATTCGTTGTTATAATAATATCTTTGCCTTTACCTTATTAGATACAAATGAGCAAACATTAGGTCTACAAGGAAGTGGAGCCTACTCCTTTCGCATTAAAGAAGCTTTATACTATCAGATTGGATCCCTACTTCCAAATTCAGCAGAGAAGCCTAAATTTGTACAGATTTATATCCATAATTCTAGCAACTATAAAAGTCAAATAGAAAACAGGCTTCACATATTTGATAATCTTGATGCAAGAATTGTTACTCAAATCCAATTAACTTTAGCAGAAAATAATCCCTATGTACAGCTTTTTCAATCAGTAGGAGATATAATTGCATCAAATCAGGAAGTTGTATGAACTCTACGCTTTCAGATTCAGAATCCTAGACAGCATGGTAAAGATCCACGTACCTACAATATACCTGTAGTAAATGAAATTGGTATTTTGATAGAAGGAATGGGTGAAGAGAATGTTGAACCACGGAAAATAATTCTTTGATATAAAGGTTCTAACCACCAGAATGAGCCAATGAAGAAGGTTTCAGAAATACATGCATCTTATCTTCCTTTAAGATATCCTCTAATTATGACGCAAGAACAAGGATGGCACTCAGATATCCCCCTAGCAGGAAATGAGATTGCTACAAATGCAGTCCATAATGACTACCAAGGTATAGAGGAGCAACTACTTGAGCCAGAAGAAAGAATTGCCTTCTGTTAAGTAAATCCTACAACTGGATGAGAAGGTTCTAAGCGGGTTACACTAACATTATTTCATGCTTTCCATCTTCATATATGATTGCCATATCCTACCCAGCTGTTTCTTGCAGGAAGACTACTGCAAGAATGGTGTGTTGATGCATTTGCTGCCTTTGAGTAGAATAAGTTATGATAGGTCTTATTAAATCAGAAGGTACTACATAGTGATCAATACTAAGGACTGGCAGATACCTTAGCCAATCAGGAAGATATAGATTTAGCCAATTTAGGCAAATGGGTAATTCTTCCCTCAACATTTGCTGGCTCATCCAGGCAGATGACAGAGTTATATCAAGATGCAATAGCTATTGTAAGAGTATTTGATAAACCAGATTTCTTTATCACAATGACTTGCAATCCTGTATGGCCTGAGATTCAGGAAAACTTACTTTATGGACAGCAGGTTACAGATTGACCTGATTTGGTATCTAGAGTTTTTCAGTTAAAACTCAGCAGTCTAATTAAGGACCTTGCAGAAAAAGGTGTTTTAGGAGAAGTGAAGGCCTACATCTATGTTATTGAGTTTCAGAAACAAGGACTGCCACATGCACATATTTTGATAATATTACAAGCACATGATTTAATTTATACAATAGAACAAATTGATAAGGCAGTTTGTGCAGAGATCCCAGACAAGGGAGAAGACCTTCAGCTATGGGAAACTTTTACAACATGTATGCTCCATGGGCCATGTGGAGTGGAAAATAGTAATGCTCCATGTATGCTTGATGGCAGAGGCATTGATGGTTGCTACTCAAAACGTTATCCTACAGTGTTTTTACCAGAAACTATTCTGGGAGAAGATAGTTATCCATGTTATCACCGTCAGCAAGATGGAAAATATGTCGAAAAAAGCCGAGTATTATCAGATGGAACTATAAAAACCTTTCGCTTTAATAATAGATGGGTTATTCCATATAATCCTTTCCTTACTAAGCGGTATAACTGTCATATCAATGTTGAAATATGTTCTTCAATATAGGCAGTTAAGTATTTATACAAGTATATATATAAAGGACCAGACCATATAAGTATTATTCTTGATAATCCTATAAATGTTGATGAAGTAAAGGTTTATCTTGATGCACGATATATTTCAGCACCAGAGGCAACTTGGCGGCTATTTGGTAATAAGATGCATGATGGGAGTCCTTCAATTCAACAACTTCAACTTCATCTTCCCAATCACCATATGCTATACTTTCAGGCACAGGATAATCTTCATGAGGTTGTTGATCAAGGAAGTGCTAGAGATACTACTTTAACAGCCTATTTTAAGGCAAATATTAAGTATGCACAAGCTCAAGATCTGCTCTATCAGGACTTCCCTACCTATTTTGTATTCCAACGCAAAGAACAAGAATGGATTCCACAAATAAGAGGTACATCAATTGGACGAATGTATTTTTGTAGTCCTAAGGCAGGAGAGTGGTTTTATGAAAGGTTGTTACTTCTGCATACAAAGGATGCAGTCAGCTTTGACTCTCTAAAAACAGTCAATAGTATCTCCTATTCAACTTTTAGGGAAGCATGTAATGCTAAAGGATTACTTCAAAATGATGATGAATGAAAGAAAGCATTGGAGGATGGATCTTCAATGTTGACTGGATTTCAACAGCGCCTACTATTTGCTATCATCTTAACTGACTGCAATCCAGCTGAGCCAAAGACATTATGGGATCAGTTTAAGATGTCTATTACTGAGGACTGTTCTTATCAGTTAGTAAACAAATATGGCATTACAAGTCCATCTGAGGAGCAGAGGTTATCACTTGGCCTAATTCTTTTAAACTACATCCTGGAACAAAGTGGAAAGTCAACCCATGACTTTGGAATTCCCTGTCCATCTTTCCAATTTCAGTTAGTTGATCAAGGTTTATACAATTAAAATCTTTATCATAATGAGAATCTACCTGAAGTACAATGCCAGTATCTATCTCAAGTCAGAATGGAGGTTGAAAGAGACTTGCAGAGATGTAACACCCTCTAACGAAATGTTATTGACAGGATAATGGAGTGTGTAAGATGTAACAATCCAGGATTATTTTTCCTAGATGGTCCTGGAGGAACAGGAAAAACCTTTGTAGAAAATCTACTTTTAAATATTATTCGTACAGAGGGAAAAATAGCTATTGCAGTTGTATCCAGTGGTATTGTAGCAACTCTGTTAAATTCTGGGAGGACTACTCATTCATCACTTAAAATTCCAATCAGTCTTGATAAGGATTCAGCTTGCAATATATCTAAAAATTCAGTACTGGCCTAACAGATTCAACAAACCAGTATACTTATCTGGGATAAAGCTCCTATGCAACACCAGCATGCATTTGAGGCTGTTGATAGAACATTACGGGATATTCGTAACTCTTCTTCCCAACCATTTGGTGGATTCACTATTCTTTTTGCTAGAGACTTCAGACAGTGCTTACCAGTAGTACCACGAGGATCCCAGGCCCAGATTGTTGCCTCTACTCTAAAAAGATCCTATCTTTGGTCCTCTATTGTTACTCTTCATCTGCAAGAAAACTATCGACTTTTAAGAGGCCATCTATCACCAGAATAACAGAGAAATGTAAGAGAGTATTCTGAGTTCATTCTAGCAGTTGGAGAAAAGCAGGTGGACCATTCTGCTATTGATCAAATCCTTTTACCAAAGGTTCTACAACTTCCAAACAACACAATTGAGGAACTTATTGGTAGTGTCTACAGTGATCTTAAGAATGGAGTACTTGCATCTGAATATCTTGCTGGAAGAGCTATTTTAGCACCCCGTAATATTGATGTTGCCAATATCAATGATATGGTATTGGATCTACTATCTAGGGATCCTACAATATATTTCAGTGCTGATACAGTTACAGAAGAAGCTGCTGAACTCTATTCCAGTGAGTACCTAAACTCACTTACACTGTCAGAAATGCCATACCATAGGTTATCACTAAAGATTAGTGCTACTGTTATACTTTTAAGAAATCTTAGTCCACTTCATGGTCTTTGTAATGGTACTAGACTTCAGATTATATACTTGGAAAGAAATTTCATTGGAGGAATTATTCTTACTGGTACAAGTAGTAGGCAAAAGGCCTATATACTACGCATTCAAATTACAAGCAATGCAGATAGTGATTTTGGCTTTCAACTTAATAGAAGTTAGCATCCAGTTCACTTGGCATTTGTAATAACAATCAATAAAAGTCAAGGACAGTTATTAGATACAGTTGGAATTTCCTTGCAAAATGATGTCTTTACTCATGGACAGTTGTATGTGGCATTATCTCAAGCATCTAATCCTCAGAATGTTAAGGTATTAATAAGGGATAATACACCAGTTGGTATTACAAAAAATATTGTATTTACAGAGGTTTTATAGTTCAATTAAGTAGTAGGCATTGTCTTTGTATAGGCTAAGCTATCATAATAATAAGTACTAAGAAAATTATGATAATTGATGATAAATACTCAGAAAGGTATTGTTAATTGTACTGCATTCAGAATGTAGGAATCAGTGTGGTTACACATAGGTAAACACTTGTATGGTATAGAACAAGAACCAAAAGTAGGTTTCTAGTAGTTCTTTTTACCTAAGTAGAAGTAGAGACAGGTATTGCCTAGATTTCAAGTAAAAAAAATTGGATTTGTATTCTTTTAATCTCAAGCTATGGGTTTGAAAATAGTAAAGTATTAGAAATTATATAACTTAAGGTTCTTGCTATTTATCAAAAGGTATATATACATCTTATAGCCCTATTGACTCATATTTTTAAGTATAGATTGTCTGATGTATTCTGTTTACTTTGATGCTAAACAGATTGAATATAAATCCCACCTGTTATTCAAGTATTTTTTCTTTTCTAATCAGTATATTTTTCTCCCATTAAGTCTTAGAAATGTTAGTCTACAAATCTTATAAAGTTTAAAATATGCAGAATTACCTTTCCTCTCACCTACTAGTAGTCTTTATTCCTATACTTGACTGCTCAAAGGCTTTGGACTATTGATCTACTTAAAATCATAGAAAACATTTTATTGTATGTATATATTAATTGTATACTCATAAATGTAAGACTATTTCTTAATATATTCTAGTAGAATCCATTATATCCTAAGTAATGCTATCTCTAAGCCATGTGATATATTTATAATATAATATTCTCAACTATTTGAAGTTTTTTTGTTAATGATTTGAAACCTTTCAAATTCTAAAATTATAATATCTATATAGTCAATATTGTCACTCTAGTTAACTTCCTAGCTCTATTGGGACTCTGCATATTATTCTTTGATAAATGTGCCAAAATTACCATACTGTAATCTATATGTAAAGCTGATAATTTAACAAATAAAATAAAATGTTACTACTATTTCTTATAAATTGAAACCCTTTATTACAAAAACAATTAAGCCGTATTCAGGAGCCTAATATAAGATACAAGGCTACTAAAAGCTAGAAAAAATAATATGATTCATAACTTGAGTGCTCTCAGGAGAACATTGGATATCTAATAAAAGAAAATTAGGCTATATAGTAGAGAAGAAGGTATTTAGATAGTACTAGAGATTTATACTCAATCTATCTAGTAGTAAAGTAAACAGAATACATCAGGCAATCTATATTTAAAGATATGAGTCAGTAGAGAATAAGATATATATATACCTCTTGATGAACAGCAAGATCTTTAAGTTATATAATTTCTAATATCGTACTATTTTCAAACCCATAGCTTAAAATTAAAAGAATACAAATCCAATTTTTTTTTCACTTGGAATCCAGGCAATACCTGTTCCTACTTCTACTCAGGCAAGAGAACTACTGGAAACCTACTTTTGGTTCTTATCCTATATAATATAGTAAATAAATCATGACATTTCACTAATAGTCCTCTCCAGTAGAAATTATTTGACTAGGATTTTTTATTTTATAAATATACAAACTGAGCCAATTCCATTTACTGTTTCAAAAATAAATTTTTTTGAACCAGTTGTGGAGTGGTAGTTGTCAATTTTCTTGCCTTTAAAGCTATCTTGAGGGTAACCCATAACTAGGTGGTAACCAACAACACCCCCAAATATGTTAATGTCCAAAATTCTGTATTTTGCAATTTTGCAAATTACTTCTCTAACAAAAATTAATCAAGATATATAATTACGCTATACCCTGATGGATCCCTGGGCGGGACTAATCGCTTCAAAATAATATAAAGGGAGGATGGAAATCAAGAAGTTCTAGGACTACAAAAGTATCAAGAGGAAATTAAGGAGAGGAGACAAAGGAACTAACGTAAGTATCTTGCACCGTATCTCGTTTCACTAAAGCACTATCGTAACATCCTAACATAAAAAGCAGCCAACCCGCAAATGCCTTATCCCGTTCCCACGAAGAGCCATAGACCGCAAAAGATTGCCAACCTGTTAGACAAAAAAATTAGAAACCCAGACGGAGACATCACTTACGCACATATACAAACGTAAGGGGGGGAGGGCGTTAGATAAAATTCTACTCACACAAGATCAACGTGCTCCCGGTTCTTATGGCCAGGAAAAATGTCTAACTTTATGAAAACCGCCGAGCGATTGCCGGTTCGGGCCTTCTCGGCCTCAGCGGTTCCTCCACTTGACGCACTCTACCATCTTCCCCAGTGATGCCACCGCAGTCGTACAGCAAGGTATAAGAAAGGGTGTCAACAAAGTAAGTGTTGGAACAGTCATTGTAAATAAGGACAGGGCCGGGCAGAGGAAGCTCAGCAACTGGGGTGGCTCTTGAGTCCTCCGTGGTGGTGACAACCGCCGCTTCAGGGTCAGGAATAGGGATGCCGAGAGGTTTCTGTGCGGGATTGTAAGGCTAATAATGTAGAATAAGTATAACATGTCTAAGGAGAGCTAGGAGGGGTCGGTATACCCTGGTAAAGGGAGAAATCAAGAGCGAGGACACCCAACGATGAAGCCGTGAGCGCCGAAAGAGAGGGATCATCGCGGCAAGTAAAGTGAGGGCAGCTATAATAATTGCCAATACCTCTACAAGACGCACGCCATCGGTATCCCGTTCTTCCTTTTCCAAGTTATCACTTTTATCAAATCGTGATATCAGGGTTTTGACAGCAAAATTTTGGGAAGAAGGCATGACGACTCAGTGCCGTAGCAGCGCAATCCCGTGTATCTGTAGATAATAGGTGGATGGAGTGGGAGCCGTCGTGCACCTCGGGAAGGCCTCCTCGAGTGTAGTGGGGTCTTTTGGAATTGTAGAATGTAAGGAATTAACAACAATCTTGCCCGCCATCATCAGAAGCGAAGAAAGCGTGGCAGGCCGGCTAGTTATGTACTCGAGTAGTGTACGCTTAAACAATTACAGCACCACACAAGGGCTATGTGGGAAGAGAAGTCTATGCCAATCGCCCAGCCTGGCCACCAACAATGTCGCTCGATGACCAAATCTTGCGCCACACCACCGGCCCTCATGGTGGATTTATTCTAGCTTGCAGAGATGACAGCAACGTTACCCGAGAATCAGTTCCGGGGACAATACACACTTCATCTCCCCAGCACGGCCTCTCAAGATGCAATGAATCGCTAGCAGGCTAGGCTTCCGGTCAGCGCAAGCATATCCGAGAACTGCACTACAGGCAGTCCAGTACTCGTACAAGTATGGTACGGTTCCCATAAATGATACCTGAGCTAAATTCGGATGGAAAACTACCATACTACGTAAGCGACCGACGCTTGGAAAAAGAAAAAGAAAAACTGGTGCGGGTACGCATATGCCGCATCTGCAGGATATTCAAGTAGGGAGGTTAAAAGCTCTCGGTACACTGAGGGTACAGGTGTTTCGGCAGAGGTGTATCCTCCGGATAGACTAACTACCCCTCAGCAGGAGGGATGCAACATACCGGTACAGAGGTACGATAATTTCATTCATCGTCCCCATCTGAACTAACTCACACTTTACTTAGCCTGCCACACTAGCAACACTTACAAGTGCCAGGCAAGAACAAGCAAGCTAATACTAAACGACTTGCCAAGCTCTCAAAGGTATCATAATGTACGTTAAGTCTTGAGCGAGTCTCACGCACTAGGCCCTTGTGGACCTAATCGTTTTTACAAACGTCGGGCAATTGTGAGTATCGCACTGTACGAGTACTGCAGTGCAATATCCTGGTTCTTAAGATACCGGTACCGGTCAATTGGCTCATCACCGGCCGAAGTGGCCAGCAATAGAATCCTATCCCCTTGCCCGATACTAACACAATTACTAGAGTTTAGGGGTGTGTCTCTATTATTGAGCGCCACCCAAGGGACCCCAAAAAAGACCAAGAAAGTTGTTGGCGTGGAGGCACCGAGGAAGGAAGGAACGATCAGTGTACTTGCCGTTTTCAAAAGTATCCGGATGTCGGGTTTAGCTTGGCATTTATCTGTCCTTTCGCTTAACAGAAAGGATCGATAAGAATACCCAAGGAGAAAAAAATTCAAAAATCAATACAGGTGCTTGAGGAGTGCTGTTAGGTTTCTTAGTGCTTTTTTTTTTTTTTAATTCACTCTCTGCTCAATATGGGCACATAATACAGTGGATAGTGTAGTTTTTTCTGCTGCCAAGCCAATCTCCTGGGATCCGGATACTTCTGAAAACGGCAAGTATTGCTAGCCACAACGGAAACCATCTGTATGAGAAACACATGATTGCCATACTTCATCCATACCCTACACGCACCTAACCCAGTGCCCTCACTATGGTGAGGATGACCTCCGGTACCACTAACCAACAAAAGTGGCATCCCAAACAACTCTCCGCCCTTCCTTCCCCCTTCCCTGCCCTTCTCCCTTCCCTTACCCTCATTCGTTCCCCCTTCCTCTCTTCCTCACTGGTCCGTTCCTCCTTCCTTTTCCCGCCTGTCTCACCTTTCCTCCTCCCCCTCCTCCCACCCTCTCCCTTCCCCATCCCCCTCGCCCTTCCACATCCCCCTCGCCCTCGCCCTCCCCCATCCCCCTCGCCCGTTCACCTCCCTTCCCCCTTCCTTCTTCCTTTTTTCTCCCATCGTTTCCACCACTCCTCCTTCTTCTCACACTCTCTCATCCCTGCTCATCTTTTTTTTTCGTTCCTCCTTCTTCTCACTCTCTCATCCCTCCTCATATTTTTCTTTCGTTCCTCCTTCTTCCTTTTTTCTTTCGCCCGCTCCATCGTCCCCCCTTCTCTTCTTCGTTCGTCCATTCCTTCGTTCCTCCTCTACTTCACTTGTCCCTCCTTCTTCCCTTCTCTTTCTCTTTTGTTCGTTCTTCCTTTTTTCTCTCGCTCTTCCTACTTCCTTCTTTCGTTCGCCCCTCCCCCCCTTCCCCCACTCGCTCTCCAATTTGCCCGTGACCACCCCGCACTATGAATGAATAAAGTAGCAGCAAGCGACCGGAAAAGGGTGAAAGAGGAATGAAAGATCGATCATCAGTTCTTGCGTTACGCCTTGGTCTTTCCCTTTCATGCATTTTTTAAACAAAAGATCTTGCAGCGTGAATGCCCCGTATGAGTTCCTCGCTTATTGTAGTGTACATGTAGGCCATAAAACCCATCCCCCCGGCCAATCAGATCGCCCCACCCCCCATCATCACGGTTATGTACTCGTACCATTACGGAGGTTTTGCCACGGCGGTCGTGACAAGCATCCGTTTTCACTTCCGTCCAGAGAAAATGTTGCAACCCTCTCCGGGTTTTGCCCGGCTTCGGTGCTCTGACCCTGTTGCGTCCCATAACTCGCCACGAAATAAGCACAGCTCAGATCTAGCTACCGTCGTTGCGACCCCCACCCATCTACACCTTGATCAATGAGTGCACACTACCTACAGGAATTTTTCTCCGATTACTTGTAGGCAACAATTCCCGCAGGACAAGTAGCGGGTGGGAGACCTTGTTACCCCCCATTTTGTGCCAAAAGTATTATATTTTACTATATGGGCCCTCGTCAAGCACTTTTAATGCAAATAAAAATATATCAGTATTAAATCAGAGTGGGAAATGTAGCAACTAGTGTGAGTGTATGAAAGGACTTGATGTATTTCCTAGCCTCCATACTACATCACTCGCCAGTCTAGAACCTACCCTCCTGGAGAGTGAGATCCCAGAGCGGAGGAAATCCACCAAGGATGCGACCCAGCGCATTACCGCACAGTCTGACAAGAGACAGAAAAATCGAACCTCATACTAGGATTGTGGAGTCTCCTCTCCTGGTAAGGTCCGTTATACCCTTATTTTTTTATCTGTGTGATAAGACAGAAAGCTCTATAGCGATCGCGAACATCTTTCCAAACATAAGCCATTGTCGCCGGGCTCTGTTTTCCGAGTTATCACGTTTTTCAAAACGAACCCGTGCCAGCGAGGGTCCAGCAGAGAACCTTTGGGTTGTATGCACCGGGGAATATATATAAAAATAGGCTCTTCCCAAAATTCTCTATTCTTCAGCGCCCGGCCCTCTACTCCGGTTCTTGCCCCTCGCCAATTGGTACTATTCCTATTTCCCTATACCACTCAACCTTTCTGCTGAACTCCTAGCCCAGCTCAACTGAAGAATTCACCACCCTCCCCCTCTTCGGGCCACCGACAGCGGGGAAGCCATCAGTGCTTTAGCTGTAGCCTGTGTCATGTATACTCACTCGCAACTAGTGGGCCGCGGGGACTGGTGGTGGGGAAGCACAGTAACAGCACTGATGCGACTAAACCCAACTCAACGAGCATCTGGCTTTTCCAATGGTCAACACCCTTGGGTGGTATCAATAAATAGCCCAGGGATGGAATGAGCATATCAGAATAGGACTTGTTTGTTATAGAGCAGCCGGAGTAAATTTATGATCACAAACCTCACTTGTTCAGGACTTTCTAAACCAAAGGTGAAGAAAGGAGTATATATAAAACGCAGAGAGACCACCTTAGTTCTCCCGAAGATCGCAGATACCGCTTTGCGCCAATACAGGTTTACATTACCAGAGAAACATCTCGGTAATTCGCCAAAACTTCCGAGAAAAAGAGGCCACCTAGCTTACAACTCTCTACAATCGGTCACAGTCCACTGCCCTCTCCATCAACTCCAAAAGAAAAAAAGAAAAAATCGCCCAATGATACATCTAAAGTACAATAACTTATGTGATTCCCTGAATAGGAAATCCCCGAAGCATATGAGCCCGACGGCAATAGGTATCTCTCACAGAACGCTGCCTTGGCAGGCACCCCCCTAGTGAAGCCAGTGGTTTTTTTTGGCGTTTTCCTGTATCCTCATATTCTCTCCATGAACTCTCACACGTGCTTCAGCATCGCTCATCGCCAAGTCAATCAACGGACAAGCATCCGTATGTACAGGTGCTCCTCCCGCACCCCCGACATACAAATATTGACTTGTCACAAGGCGATATTTTTCCTATCCTCTGTGGTCTGTCTCGCTGACGCCCATATCTCCCCGTGTGACAAGTCCCGAGGTTAGTACCATATATCTCCTCTGGCTGGGGATACTCAACCCAGGCCCTAGAAAAAAAGAATCGACACTCCATAGTAAGTCGTACCCGTAGAAAATAAGGAGACATGTGATTCGTAACGCAAGGAAACATGACAGTGGCTCCTATCGGTAGGGCCGGAAATCTTACCAGTAGAAGGCACCAGTTTAAACCACTGACAATATAGGAATTTCCCTGATCTATCTCTCACTGATTTGGCAAGAGTGGCAAGTGTTATCACGAAAATTTCCTCATCTTAGAAGACGCCCATACAGACGGCGGTTTCCGCATGGGAAAGCTACACCGGGATGGACCTTACCCACTCGAAATAGTACTAGACAGAGCACCGACGAGCACTGACTGAGTTAGGTAGAAACGAGAAAAACACAATGGGGCCTCTCTGAACCATATCCCGAAGTCCCTTAGAGATCTATCGAGTTCTGGTAGTACGGAGGGGGGAAGGGGGGGGGGTAATACAACCACGATGCCTCCCAATACCTCCGCAAGGCAACCAAACGGCGATTACATATCATACCAGATTTTGGGGTGAGTTTTCGATGCCCCACCCCACAACACCCGAAACTGTGGACACAACACCGCGAACTACACCTCTAGAGTACAATACCGAAAACGGCAACCCTCGAGATAAAATGTAATGCCGAGTGATGATATCTTTTGCCATAGGAATTCATGTAGCAGACAGTGTAGAGGAATTAAGTCTCCCTATAACAAAGGGATTTAGATCCCAACCTGCGAGGATTTCGAGATGGTCAGACAAAAGGCCTAGAGAGGATGCCCCGGCAGTGTATGGGGAGGACTGTGTGCAGGAGGGTGCTACCGAGTAAGAGCCAGCCTGGATCCATGATATTATTGTCCACAAGGTCTGGGATAATTGCTTATTTTGGGATTTCTTTCCCTCCTCTATTGGGTCATTCGTAAACCCTCCCCTCCTTTGAAGATCCACAGCGCTATCTAAACTAAGCCCGCTAGCTGCTCCAGGTAAGCTTACCGCAAGTTACTGTTCTGTATAGTATTGTATCGTATCGTATCATAAGCTCTGATATCTAAACACACGGCGCGAACTCTGACGAGTGAGATTTCATGATTACTCTTTTTAACTTCTCTCAAGTTAAATCACCTTTGCTCACTTTTTTTTCCCCCAAGGAGGACTATAGCATCCCCTAACCGTTTTAATGGCAATTCCCAAACCCCCCGCCTCAGTATCTATTTATGCCACCGGTAGGTCGCACAAAATCATCTAAAAACTCAAAGAATTGAGTTACCCGGTGACTAGTGAGTCGTTGTCTCTCTGTCCCCCCCATCCAATAGATTCTCTATACCCTACCCACAGTTGAGCCAATAGAGGTTACAGCTTGATACCCAAAGTTCTTCATCTCTCTATTTAAACCCTATTTTTCTCACAAAAATGAATCAGGATATCATAAAGTTATACAATAAATTTAGATATCATACATCAAACCCCGATCAGTCCTTGGTGTGCACCGATCTCTTCAAAAGCAACATAAGAGAACGAAAGTCAATAAAGTTCTAGGTCTACATAAGCACCCAGAGGAGATGAAGGAGAGGAGACAAAAGGAACTAGCGCAAGTATCTTGCATCGTATCTCGTTTCATCAAAGCATGATCGTAATGTCGTAACATACCACAGAAAACAGCCAACCCGCCAACGCCTTACCCTTTCCGCAACAACGATATTTTGCAAAATTTTACCCAAGCTATTGGACAGAAATGGTTAGCGATGCTAGAATAGACTGAGGTATCGTATACACACAGTAACAGACACAAAGGGGAAAGCATTAGGTAAAGTCCCACTTACGCATAATCAACGTGCGACGGGCTCTTATTACCGCAAATCACGTCTATCTTTGTGGAAACCACCGAGCGGCTACCGGTTCGGGCCTTCTTGGCCCCAGCGGTCCCTCCACTTGTGATGCCCTACCACTTTCCGCGGTGACACCATTATGGCTGTGCGGGTAGGTATTAAAAAGGGCTCCAGCAAAGTGAGCGTTGGAACTGCCATCGAAACTGAATACAGGCCTGGGGATAGGAACCCCAGAAACCGGGGCGGTACCCACTCCTCCATCAGATGAAATAGCTGCCGGTGCACTGCCCGGAGGAGTAATGTCGAGATATCTCTGCCCAAAATCGCGAGACCAAGAGTGCATGCGCAAAATATGTTTAAGGACGACTAGGAGGGGCGGTCGTACTTTGAAAAAGTAGAGAGTTAAGAACGGGAACACTCGCGGATGAAATCGTGAGCGCAGGAAGAGAGGTGCCACCGTGGCCAGGAAAGTTAGGGCAGCTAGAGCAATTCCCCATATTGCGAGATGACGATCGTCGTCATCACTGTTCCCTCCGTATTCCCAGTCACCACATCTATCGATCCCTGACAACAGGGTTTGGTTAGCTGAGCCTTGGATAGGGGGCATGACGGTTTGGTAGAGCAACAGTGCAAGCACTCAGGTCGGAGTATAATAGATGGATGGAGTGTGAACCAGCTGACCAACACCGGAAGGCCTCCTCAAGTATAGTAGGGACTTTTTGAATTTTGTAGAAGTAGAATTCAGGAAATCAGCAACAAACTTGTTCACCCTAGCCAGAATCAAAGTAAGCTCAGGAGAGCAGTTAGTTTTGCATCATACAATATTATATATCCAAACAGATGCTGGGTCACACAGGTACAAGTGCTGGCGTGAAGAATGAAGTCTACGTCAACTGGGCAACCCGTCCTCCCACTAAAGCCACTCTCTTTGGGAAACGCCAAAATATACGCCAGATTATTAGTCCTGAAGTAGGCAATGACTATTCTAATACGAGTACACAGCTTCGGTATAGGAAAATAGCCAGTCCTAGGATTACACACTTCATCACTACTACGTGCACTATGCAGCGCACCTCATGCAGGCTATGGACATCACATCGCGCTCCAGTGCAGGCGTACTTGCACCGTAGAAATCCAGACATCCTTTATTGCAATAACCTATCAAACGCTCGAGTTAAATGGACAGGTCTAAAGGACTTGTCATTGACAGGAGACTGTCAAACGTGGCAATTATTTGCCAACGTTCGATCAGCGCACCTACAAGAATGGACGCATTCCCCTCGCCCCCTGAAAGAGTACTCTCTACGAAATTAAATCTCTGAAGATATTGCCCTTCAAATGGCCGAAGTGTCCTCCAATAGGGCCGCACCCTCTTCCTCCCGGGTTACAGTTACCAGAGGTCAAACTGCATATCCCTCACATATTTGCACCACACCCAAGTACAGCACTCAACGCGCTCCACCATTCGGAGCGGTAATCGTGCCAAGGTTGTGACTAAGCGTCACAACCCCTGGTTGCTCGCTCGCTCGCAACCTGGGCACTCCTCCAGAGTGCCTGCCAGCTCAACATGACTTTACAGCTCAACATGACTTGTGGCTCAACACGACCTTTTGTGGCTCAGCACAACTTTTTTTGTGGCTCA
>LN890959.1:502442-520827 GCA_900010015.1 Tuber aestivum | reverse complement strand
GATATTTCTTTAAGTTTTAAGTATTAAGATTACATTAAACCATAAAGTAATATTCTACATATATCAATGTTGAGCCACAAAGAATACTGTGCTGAGCCACAAAAAATGCTGTGCTGAGCCACAAAAAAAGTTGTGTTGAGCCACAAAAGGTCATGTTGAGCCACAACTCATGTTGAGCTGTAAAGTCATGTTGAGCTGGCAGGCACTCTGGAGGAGTGTCCAGGTTGCGAGCGAGCGAGCAACCAGGGGTTGTGACGCTTAGTCACAACCTTGGCACGATTACCCCACCTTTCCAGTGTTTTTTTTTCAAGTTTTTTTACCAATCCCCTGCCCAAGTGAAGGCGCTGGGCGATTGCGGCCAGTCATAGCAACCTTCTTCCCGAGTATCCAGTGTTGCGTTAGGTTCGCAATCGAGTAAATATTACCCGTACCGGATCGGGCCAACCACTGAAAAAGAGCGCCGTCATAGGTTAAAGAAAACAGCGGGACAACGACATTCCCCATCAAAACTCAGGCGTATCCGGAATAGCCACCCGCCGCCCAAAAATATTTTAAAAATTCAAGACACAGTGTAGATAGCCCCAACCGCAGCAGAGCAATCATCCACCCAGATCCCGGAAACTCCCCGCAAAATGAGTCCCCGCCTATCGCCGCCGGAATCGAAACCTACCTGCATCACCAAAGTTTCCCAACTGCCCATTTTTTGGTATCGCACCGAGAAGTTTTTTTTTTTTTTCCGAAACGAGACTACCCGTGCCAAGGTTGTGGCTCCGCCACAACCCATACTTGTTTTCGCAACCTTGGGCACTCTCTGCAAGAGTGCCCGACAGCTCAACGTCAGATTCAGCTCAACATAAGATTCTCAGATTTTACACCCCCTCTAGAGATCTAAAAATACAATGCCTCAACCACACCTGCCCATTGAAATACTAAGAGGATCATAGTGGAAGGTTTAAAGGCCTCCTGGCAGATTGATTTAATGGCAGACAGAAATTCAATCTTGTTGAAGTCTGAGTAGCCAGTTTGTATCACCTGGCCAATTGCTTCAGCATGGTAATACTTTAGCAGTTGAAACACTATGACATCTAGTAGTTGTACTAGTAGTAAATGAGTTGTATGTGGAGGTAGGCAGAATGGTATAATCTTCTTCTCATCATAATAGGCAATAAATTCCCTAGTGCAGTGAGACCCATGTCCATCAAGGAGAAGTAAGCGATAAGCACCAGTCTGTCATGGTAATGTGAATCGGTCAAAGTGATAAAGCCATGAAAGACCCAAAAGTCATTAGAATAGCTAGTATCCAAAACAGCTATCAGAACATTATCTTCAAGATTGGTTTTCATAACTCAATCCTCTAGATGTAGTGAATCTAAAAGAATGATCATTGGTGGCAAAACCTAGCCATCTCCACTGATTGCCTCATATGAAGAAATAAGCTTACAATTGGTAGTACTGCCAAGGCATGACTGCCAGTCAGGATCTAGGATCACAATCTACTAGTTCTTTCTAACACCAATTTAGAAACTGGACTTATTGAAGGTATACCGATATCCTTCTTAGATCTCTTTCTCTTTGCACACCTGCTGGTATTGCTCAAACTTGTCTGAAATAACAGTCAGATTGTATGCATTTTTATAGTCTTCTTCAATTGACTTTTATTTCTGAATATGAAACTTGGGGTGCCTTTCAATGAAGTGCTTACTCCAGGTTTCACTGACAGTAGGGAGGGGGGGTTGGCTTCAGAGTTGCTTGAATGATTCCTTTTTAGGATATTGTTGGCACAACTGGTAGCCATAGGAAGTTGAGCAGACTCAGAGGTTCTGATAGTATCAAGACATTTCAAATACAGACAAATGGCAAGCTCCTCAACCTCAGAGAGCTTTCTGTTGACTGCTGGCCACTATGCTCTATTCTGATGGCCCTTTAATCATATGCAAAGATAGCTCTCAGGAATACTGAATTCCTGGACAATGGCTGCAATATTTGATTTTGAGTTCTGACAAATCCCAGAACAGGCTTCCTTGATCCTTGCTTCTATTTCTGCATATTCTTTGGGCATGTTGGATATGTATTGGTGGGGGGGTAGTGGGGGCTATTGGGCAGGAGGGGGTCTAAAATCCGAAAATCTTATGTTGAGCCAAATCTGACCTTGAGCTGTAGGGCACTCTCTGGAAGAGAGTGTCCAAGGTTGCGAAAGCAAGTGTGGGTTGTGGCGGAGCTACAACCTTGGCACAGGTACACTTGAGATAACTGATACACCAGAAATGATATCCATCCATCCCCCCCGTCCGCACCCGTCACCCTCCAGATTCCCCAGAATATTCCGAGATTAGGGATAGTTCAAGAGTGGCAACCGTGTAGATTTCCTCTATTCGTACTAGTCAGGTCACATCAGGCGCTCCGCTGCCATACTATCTTTGGTAAAGATCTAGAGTTGACTGCGGTCGTTAATCACGCTAAAAAGCTGCGAAATGCACACGGACTAAGTGATAGGAGGAAACAAAGTGGAGGAGAGATAGGACCAACGTATGAAATTATTTTGACCCCAATGCCAAAGCCCCGTCAGATATAATATCAATGAACGAACACTCCCCATCTCTGGCATGTGACCTGCCTACTCCTACTATTTCCCCCAACAGCGCCGCGCGCCCCCGCTCTGTGAGAGCAAAGCAACTGTCAAGTAATAAGGTACAGATGCGAAGCTCAGCGCAAGACGCCCTACCACCCGGGCGGCCAACAAGGACTCCATCTAACGTTCAACGTGTCGAGAGCCCCGCCAGTGCCCATCCGAGTCCATTCCTTTATCCTATCTAGTGTTCTCAATGTCTCTCGCCTGCCAATAGTCGCCTCAAATCAGACTCCTTTGACGATACAAGCGCGATCAGGCTTCTGAATATTCCCAAACTCCTCAACGAGCTGCCACCCTGTCAAAAATGACACCCCCGGGTTCTGCGGCTATGGATCTAAAATCCTAGCTGTAGAACTCCCAAACCTGTGGAACGAACTGTAAAAATTGGCGCCATATCAGGGTAATATGGAACAATAATATCTATACTCGTAATTCCCCACTTTTGTAAAAAACCACCAGATCCGCACATACTTACATTTGGTGGATGAGCAAATAATATCAGTGGTAGCAAGCCATAAATATCAGAAGGGTGACTGAAATATATTCTGGCAACAAGCTCTTGCTCCCAGAGTATTCTCTGAAATCCTACTCCGGGACATCCAGGAAAGGTGCTCCCCCCAAAAAAATTGGAAAAACCAGGGAACGAGGCATCAATTCAAGGACAATATTCTGCAATTTTCGAGGCCAATTCCCCCACAACCCGCTCGGCCAGACCCCTTAAAAAAAAAACTCCTAGAGGCATTCTTTCTTTCAACAAAAAGGTACTTGTATTCCGTGTATTCACAGGTACTCAGCGAAGTACCTTAGAAGCATATGCGGACCTAGTCTTTTTTGCAATTGTCGTAAAAGAATTGGGAGCTCCGTACATGCCACTGCGTACTCCAAACCACAGCCCTCCTAAAGAAAAAATCGCCCCTTACGATACCCCCCGCCTCTCGGATTTTTACCCCAATGAGGGGGGAAACTGTCTTAAACACGTAGTGAAGATAATCTATACGCTTGTCAAGTCTTGAGTTGTTGTTCAACATTGTGGCTCCCGTACTACGAGTGCGGCCGATAAATATATTCGTCACGTGTCTTATCTAAGGACACATCATCGCAGCCAAAAGGTGCACCGAAATTTTCTTATCAGACTCACGTGACGAATATATCTATCGGCCGCACTTGTGCTGTCTCTCTAAAGTCAGTTCAAGTGACCCCCCACTCGACATGACCGCCCATTAGGCGAACTGGGCTAACCGTATTAGCGTCCGATATCACTTGTCAGCGGACAGGTTAACTACAACCAATGGATCAAGTGAGGAACTATGGTGTTGGCCGTCTATCGTTCCCCAAGTCCATTGGAACGGGGATGCACGCTTGGAACGCAACGGCAGGTTAATTTAGTGCTATCATACCGTGAAAGCTAGGTAATAACCCTACAACGACATAACAGCACTCATTTAGACTGCCGTTGCATTCCAAGCCTGCGTCCCCATTGCAATAGACTTGTGGAACGATAGACGGCCAGCATCATATGGGTTGTCTGCCTCGCATTTGCTCCGCCAGGCTAACCTCTTTTCATGGGACAGCGTGGTCTCTGTCTTCCTTAGATGCGACCACTCGAAACTGACCAACAAGGTCCAGAACGTCGTCGATCTTACAAGTGCAACAAAGTTAGTAACGTACTTTGGGTGTGCGCAAAAGTCTGTCGAACTTTGCTCTCATAGGCCGCGTAGATCTTACAAGTGCAACAAAGTTAGTAACGTACTTAGGGTGTGCGCAAAAGTCTGTCGAACTTTGCTCTCATAGGCCGAGTTTGTATGTGTATGGAGGCCTCCAAGAACACATAATTGGTGGATTCCTTCACAATTTGAAGGAAAAAAGTCTCTCAAACTCTTGGCACAGGGGCTGGAGCAAGGCTGGAGCAAATGCCGCCCTTTAGTGGTCGGCACGGCCCTAGAGCCAATGAGCGGGACTTACCCACAGCCCCCGGTAGAGGCGCGGCCCGCACAGTATGGGACACCTAACTTTTGAGAACCCTACAGGCGTGGCTATACCGGTGCCAACCAATGTCTTTTCCCCTTTTATAATACCAGCTCCATAAAAGTACAAACGAAGAGGAGAGAAAATACTGAACATCTCCGTTACCAGAATTTCCCAATCACTTCGCCTATTCTCGAGGTGCACTCATCGAAAAACGCAATAAGCCATTCTGTCGTCAAAGTTGCCCATTTTAGATGGCGGGCACCATCCAACCTTCCCCCCCCAAAGAAAACGCCACGTCCCGGGAAAAAGTAACTTAAAGATACCCCACCAGCCACCGCCTTCGACCCCCCCAAATCCAAATCCACCCCGCCCCGCCCTTCCCAAACTAACAAATACTCCAATCATGCCACCCAGATCGCACATCCCATTCGCCAATTACCGACTGCAAATTGAAACACCCCCGCAAGGGAAAGTACAGGTACAGTAAGGAGCTCAGATGCGGCAATAAAAATCGGAAACCGAAGACGGCAAAGCAGGGATCAAACGGAACCACGAGCCACCAGACACCCCCCAAAAAGTATGCTGCACCCGGCGACAGATATCATGGCGATGCCGAGCAGAAGATCAACACATTATAGTAAACTCAAGGGCAAAAAGATCAACTGCGGGTAACAGGGTAACAGAACGAGGGGATGCGGTTTGTCCGAGTATCGCAAGATTTCGGCATCTGCCCCATAGGATCATTGTTCCCATTCTTCCCCCCCCCGCTTCTTTTCCTCTTCCCCCAGGCACCACGGGTCCCCAATTCCATTCGTGTTTTTCCTATATCCTGACGTCTTCTACCTACTAACACTTGACGACAGGAGTAATCAATCCTTCTGATCTTCATGCCCACATCCGAGCATGACACAAGTAGGGCCGAAAAAGCCAACTTGGAGTGCTTATTCCAGCACCAATACTCGAACCAAAAATGGGACAACCCCATAGAGTGCTCAGAAATGATGTGAACTACCTGACCTCAATTGCAACCTCTAATGAATGAATTTAAATTATCCGCAGAGTATGATAGTACTCCAGGAAAACAAAACTTTCCTCAAAATCACGCCAAGAGAGCTCTTTTTGGTGGGAAAACTGTGCCCATGGCGGAATTTGAAAGTTCAACTGCATACCCACCCCCTTGTGGTACAAAGAATTAGGTGATATCTGCATGTAGAAAATGGTGTCATCACTGCTTTTAGTGGTTCTATGGATAGTTTGTACTTTCCGCGAACTTTCTCCAGCGGAATATCCTGGTGTGAAATCTGGGCATTTTTGCTCCAAAATTGGGGCTGCCCGCTGACTTTCTTCGATCGCGCTTAGATGACAGGACTAGTGTGGCAGATTTCAAAAAGGAAACCGAACCCCCACCGCCTCAATGAGACCAAATTGTGGCTACCATTCACCCAAGCCACACAGATCAGCCCCTCCTTTATGCCACACAGTCAGCGCCCCTCCCTTCCCAACCATTCAGAACTTCTCTCCATCCACGTTCATCACACCCAATCACTCGCTACAAGTACGATGCCAGTTGTAGCAATATACGATTACTTTGGATAGAGAATAGAGAATAGTTAAGATTGTTTTGGAATTAGAGAAAGAACTAATTATATCCGAACCACAAGGAGAATACGGCTCGGCTATATAGTGAAGTTCTCCCACTCTGCTATCACCACCTAGATTCCTCAACACTCGCAGTAAAGAATTAAGAGAAACAAAGATCCTCAAAGAAACCATTCAGAAACAACAAAAGGAACAGCATACGCTAGTCCTAGATAGGACCAGACTTGAAAAAAGATAAAGATCTGAAAGAAGAATTTGAGGGGAGAAAGAAACCTTATAAGAAACACCAGGTGTTGAATATATGAGAACGGTTACGTATGATACAGGCGTTGAGAATATTCACAGATATACGCGACTGTTTACGTAACCTCCTATACCTGGCACACAGGCCTGCGTCCCACGTTTTGCTTTCTTTTTCTTTCGTTTCTTTCCCCCCCCTCCGAACAATTCTCACGAATATAAATCCGTAGACAGTACTTCCTTGACCTGCCATCAATTCACATCTCCCCTTTTTCTCAGTTCTCTCTTTCTTGTTTCTTGACCCTTAGTCGATAGGCTCAATTCTACTCTCTCTCTCTCTTGTCTTTTCTCACCGTCCTCCCCCCGGTTCCGTAAAAACCCCCGTAGCAATCATTGACATTAGCCTTCCATCAACCACGATTTCCAACACCTAGGGAAAAAAGAAGAAAAAAAAGGGTCATGCAAATGCAAAAACCCGGAAACTCTCTCTATCATTGGCTGGGTGAGTATGGAACAAGTTCGCCCCACTTGCTCGCCCTTAACCCTGGGCACATACCACACGTTCATGCTCAAACTCACTGGGGACAGTACCGTACCATCCCAGATCTGGTGAAACCAACCACTGGTAAGTGATGCGACCCGCTCTTTACTTTATTTCGTACGGTATATAGCGTATGATAAACTATCATACCTATAATAACGGGTGCCCAAAAGGGGCATGGCAACGGACAGACAGAAAAAAAACCCCCGGAAACTGGAGTTAGGGTACAGTACAGTGCAATGAAATTGTGATTCTGAACTATGATATCAGCATTTGGAGAGAGCGATAGAGCAATCCCAGAAAACAAGCATATAGTAGTAGAATTGAAAAGGGGACATGGATAATATCTCTCGACTGGAATACGACATGATACCAGTCCGAACGAATCCTCTCCAAATGTGACAACTTTATCATAACAAAGTATAGTTGATAGCCGTTCCCAATTACCTAGAAGTCCATCGACTTCTTCTGCCTCTGTAAATTATGAACGAGCCTATATAATTCAAGCCTGCCTTTTTCCTGTATTTTATCAGGTCGGTTTGAGTTAGAAATGCATAGGTATAGAGGATGTGCTCTTGACAAAACCTCTTTTCAAGGTACTAGACCTGGAGTTATCATACATGATATTATGATATGCCCGCATCCCATGTAGTTTGCGCGTGGGCATTTGCTTGTGGTATGATATGATGCCGCAAAGGCTGGGAGAAACAACAAAAGTATGTTAAGACCTTGGCTGGAATCGCCCCCCCCCCTATGAAGCCAATTATTTCACATACTTGTCTATATATCATACCCCAGCGGCGGTGCTACCATAACAAGCCAGCACTCCCCAGGGTGATCCCCCACACGCTCTACCCAAAAATGGGAATTCCGGACGTCTAGCGCAGCGTCCAGTTATAATACTGCATTCCAGTGCTTGATGGTACTGTATGCCAGTGGCCTGATACCCCACGGTGCGATGCCAAACAAACACGCTCAGAAGAGAACAAACATAGCATAACTAAACAACCCCCCCCCCTTTTTTTTTCCCCTCCCTTTTTCCTTCCAATTCCGTTACAAAGAACCCTCCCGCTGCTACGATTATTGGTCCGGTATGATAAGGGAATAGGGTTATCGAATAATATCCGCGGGCCACCACCCATTCATCCGCAATCAAATTCTCGCCGCCCGATTACCATGGCCGGGGAAATCTTCGGTGTACACCATCGGCACCTGTAAGGGGGTGTCGGTCGGTCGGCCGTACGAGGGTTAGGAGTGGAATGGTGGCTATCGCATCGTACGGGGCGGGGGCATTTGATGTTGATATTGGTCTACATTAGTGGCACATACGGGATAGTACCGTACAGTACGCCACAAACCCGCACGGCACGTATAGAAACACAAAGCCTTCCGTTAATCGACAAGTGCCTAGAGAGTTTAGTCCTCTTTTTTTCTTCTTGACCAATGTACGGGTACCGAACTGGATACCAGGCACGGGGTCTATCAATTATACCTGCCCAAAGTTGACAGAGAGGAGGAAATTGACCCTCAGGGCCATGTTTCCCGGGTGTGCAGCACCATTATTTCATGCCTGTCCCCTATACGGTACGCACTACATAAGGGTGCGGCAGGGCAGGGCAGGATTCCGAAGGTGTAACACCGTCTACTATGATACTGGACTATTATACAATACAATACACCAGCGAACATAAACACTCGTGCAGCAACAACCAAGCCAAAACAAAGTCAGCAAACGCGAATATCCTACACCGGACACACCATAGCTCCTGTCCACGTTGGCTGGAACCGAAGAAATAAATGAAGTATCGAAGAGGGTAGCCGGAGCAGGAGGGAGTGAAACACCGCGTATGCGGGAAAGGAAGGAATGAGAAAAGGTAAACCGAACACAGGGGAGACAAGCTAGAAACCCAAAAGTACAATCAAGACGGTGTAGAGGGAGGTATATAGGTATAATACAGTACAAATCCGGTAACAAAATTTAATAAATGAATGGGATAGATGAACCAGGTGAGTTTATACCATCGTTGCCCCCCCAAGGGCGCACTGTATGTGCCGTGCCCATCTACCCAAATTCGGACACTACCATATATGCAAAAAATGAAAAATCCCCCAGGTGAGCGAAAACAACGAATGCCGAATGGAATTGAGCAAAAAACCCCAAGCAATATAAATAAGTAAGAGGACCCGAAAGAAAGAAAGGTAGCGGAATATGATAAACGCTTCACGTAGAAAAAATAGTAATGATATGCCCGAAGGATGAGTGATGAACGATGAATGATTACAAGGTAGATCAAAAGAAGCCCGTTTTTGTTAGAAATGTGGTTGATAGAAGGGAACAGGACAGAGATGAGATCAAGAGTTAAAAAGGGAAAAAAAGATCCCAAGGCCCGTAAGAAATAACGAGAGGAAGCAAAAAACATAAAACCCCTGGCAAGAGAACGAGAAATAGCTTTCTGGACTGGAAGGGAAATCATTCGTTCAGGAGAAGAGGAAAGAAAAAGAAGCAATAATAAAACCCTTTTGGTAAAAAATAGATGAGAGGTTAGAAAAGGCTTTTCTTCAATCAATTAGAAGCGAAAAATGTCAAGAGCAAACACAGAACAAAAAGAACATGAGCACGTGAAAATCCGGGAAACCCAATTCCATGACCACAAGGAAAAAGTAGAAGAAAATCGTTAAAATGATGACAGAAGGAAAACCAGTAACTGTTAATCCGACAAAAACTAACTTCTTCAAAGGGTAAAAGAACATGAAAATGACCCAAATATCCACCGCAACACATTCCCCATCCGCCATCGTGAAAAGCTTTCAAACACATCAATCATGTCCAACAAAAAGGAAATTAAAACTCTCCTGTCCCCCATACATTTACTTAAGATCAAGCAAAGTGTATAGCTATAACACTCCCACAAAAACCGCTGAAACTGTTGACAAGTGGGCACCCGTGACTCGCAGTATTCAACATGACACGGCCGAAAGAACTACTGTTGGTATGCTCCAAACCCATTGCTCCCGAATCCACCGGCAGAGTTTCCACCCCATCCACCAGGAGTTCCGGTGCCATTGCCACGACCGTATCCACCCGCGCTCTGAGGCATCTGGCCATAACCAGTCTGGTTCTGCGGTCCTCCAAAGCCCTGAGACTGATCCTGCCATCTTCCAGGCGGCGATGGCCCGGCTGGAGATTGGGGACCATGCCCTTGGAGAGCATTAGGCCCTCCAGCAGAATTAGGCGGCCCCTGAGGTGTCATCGGACCGCCGTACTGCGGGAAGTAGGCAGATGGTGTCTGAGGCGGATATTGGGGAGTGTTGGGCTGTTGGGGAGAGTAAGCATCGAACTGCCCGGTTGGCGGACGATCTTTGCCCCACTATAAAATACTGTGAGCATGACACCAAGACAAAAGACTCCAAGAGCAAAATATACATACGCTACACTTCAACGGTCTCCCATTCACGTTGTAACCCGAAAGTTGACAAATCGCCATAGCCGCATTCTCATGAGTGTCCATCTTGACAAACGCAAACCCCCGATCAGCCTGGAAACGGGTCTCAACAACGTAACCGAAATTCTGAAACAAAGGAACCAAGTCGTTCTGAGTGGTATACGGGGTTAAATTTCCAACGTAGCATGTTGTCTGCCATTGTGGGGTCTGTTGGACAATCATGTCATAGCTCTGGACGCCATGAGTAGGGAAGTTGTGATGTCCATAGGGGGTAGTCGGTGTCATCCCCATAGCGGCCATAGCAGCCTGCTGGGAAATTGACGGTTGGCCCTTCTGATTCGCCCAGTTACAGCGAATTGCCCGAGACCCAAGCCATTCCCCATCCATGCTACTAAGAGCCTTCTCAGCATCCGCACGATCGCGAAACGCGACAAACCCATAACCCCTGGAACGACCAGTCTTCATATCCCACATGACACGAGCCTCCGAAACCGACCCGAAAGCAGAAAATGCCTGCATCAAAACCTCATCGTTCACCTCATTGGACAAGTCACCAACGAAAATATGAAAGTGATTAGTGGTGTCCTCCTTGCTAGATTGATTAGACTGATAAGCCCAATTAACCCTAATTTCCTGATAGTCGGGGGGAACGGTCAGATCTCCAATGTTAAGGTGCAATAGGCACTGGTCTCTTACAGCCTGATGAATTCTTCTTCCATTCAGGGTTTGCATGGCACGTTCGGCCGCGCCAGGGTCATCATATTCAATGAAACCATAATTATACCCCTTGCTCTGGTTCACCAGGATCAGAAAGTGCACTTTGTAAAAGAAAAGAAAAAAGGGGGGGCGGGGTGGTGGGGGAAAAATCAAATGACACAACGTTTGGGAGGGGAAGCGAGGCAATGGGGAGGGGTGAAGGGTATGCGAACATTTTTATCAGGGATGATCTTGACGTTCTGGACGTGACCAGTGGTCTCGAAGATTTGCTTGAGGATCTCCTCCGTAACCCTAGGATCCAAGCCACCAACATAAAGAGCCCGCTTATTCGGCTCAGGGGCCGCACGACGAACAAAACCTCCCGCAGAAGTGGGAGAGGTCACACCGGAAACCGACATAGGCGAAGTGATAGCCGTCGGAATAGGGTTAGTGTTCTGGGGGATGATAACGGGAGGAAGTGGCGGAGGCGGCATGTGGCTCGATTGTCCCTGGTTCTGGCCAGGGGCAGAAGCCGAGGGAGCCGGTGGGGGGATCGAGGACGATCCAGCGGGCGGGGCGTTCTGATTATCAGCGGACATGTTGGAGAAATGAATCTTGACTGATTTCAAGTGGCAACGGGATCCCACAAATCTTCTTCCTTTCTTTTGCTCTTCTCAAACGCGTTGAACGGGAAATGAGGAAATCAAAAAGTTTATTTTGACCTTTGGATTTTGAGTTTTGATTTTTTTTCTTTTGGGCGACAAAGTAAACCGAGGAAAGCCAGAAAGGAACCCCCGAAAAACCACGACGAAGAAAGAGAAAACGGCGAAGAGGTGTACGACTGAAGCTGAGAGATACACGCGTGCGAAGCGAGCTCGCGAGCAGTAGATGGAGAGACGAGTAAGATAGAGAGATTGATGATAGGAGAGGAATTTGGAGACAATTGAAGAACAGGTCGCCTGAACCGAGGAAGGGAACACGAGAGAGACTTAACACACAGACAAACCAGGACCACCTCTTTAAAAGACAAAGAGATGAAAGGAAGGAAGGTGATAGTGAGAATGATAGAGATGAAGGAACCGAAAGATTGAGGACCAGAGAGAGGAAAACAAACGACGAGTTTAATCCAGTCCAAGCGGGCCGAGAGGAAAAAAATGGAAGGAAACCGAGAGTAGGGGGGTGGTGTTGTAAGGAAAAAAGTGACGATGGGAAGGAAGACGGAGGGGGAGGAGAGAGAGAGGTGAGGTAAAAAGGTGAGAGAGGGGAAGGAAACAGAGGGAAGGGAGGAAAAAAAAAACAGTGATGGGGCGGCGTGGACGGGGGCGGTTGAATGGTGGGAGCAAGGGAAGAAAAAGAAAACAGCGAGGGTGTTGCAAGCGAGTGAGAGACTGGCAACTTTAGTGTGGGTGTGTGAATTTGTAGTCGTGGAGAGGGAGAGAGGAAAAGGGAAAGGAAAAGAGCCAAATCGGGCAGTAAAAGAGGGGACGAGGGTAGTAGGAAAGCTTCTGATTGGCGGAAACAGGAGAGAGGAAAAAAAAAAAAGAGACAGAGAGGGAGAGAAAAAGAAAAAAGAAAAACCAGTTGGTGGGTGTGGTGGGTGTGGGGGAAATAAAGAGGAGGGAAAAACGGTGTGGATGGAGGCACTCCAGTCTAACCCGCAACTCGAAAATTCAACGGAAGAAGCAACTCGATTGTGAGGAAAGAACACCTTTACTGTAGCCTAAGTTAGACTGCCTGGCTTCTTGCAATACGGGCCGGCGCGATATTTCTGCTCTCAGGATACCCATACTCGCATACCAACGTTACCCAAGATGTAAGTCACTTTTCCCCAGTTCAACATCGTATACGGGTAACCGGGGACGAGGACGAACCGAAACAGTATCATACAAAAAAATGCAAATAATCAGTTACACCTTTGGTTCAAAAAGACATCGATCAATTCCGGAATGTATCCGTTTTGCAAGAATTGGCCCGCAACTGCAGTAGAGCACCAATCGCAACAACTAAGCCCGGTCTGATATATCCCGTTGGAAGAAGAAATTAAATGAAGAAAAAGGACATTCATCATCGACGGTAGCGGTATGATACCCGTATCCTACGAATAAACTCACCAGATTCAACGGGGAAAAAAAAAACCATAAGTTCCTCCTCTTGTCTCAAATTCCAATACCGGTATGCCGGTAGTCTACCACATTCCCCTCTGCCGTCCGGGAAAGAAAGGACACACACATAGCACTGTACAGTACCGTATCATACTCGTAGAGAGAGACTAACGAGTATGATACGGCACCATACCATAGTACTTCTTCTTCCTATACCCGCACAGGCAACCCCATGCTATACCAGTATTATTCCCAAGAGCAATCCCATCCAAGAAGGAGGGGTAGTTCAAGTTTCGAATTATTCCCGCGACGGGCGCTTATAATACCGGTATAGCAGTTCAATTGGCGTCTTTCATTCCTATCCCTCCCCTCTCCCCTTGTCCGATATCTTCCCCCCTCGAGTGAAAAAAATGTCGTGTGCGCATGAACAAGCACGGTACTGTACAGTACGTCACGGGACCTGCAGAGCATGCGATGTCGACGGGCGATGCGAGGTGGTCGATGCTTGCCTGCCTGATTGCTTACTCAAGTACTGTACTGGTACCGTACATCGAGCAGGTTGCTAAAGGGGGGGGAGGGGACGTTGCCGTGTTTCTCTCTCTCTTTTTTTTTCCCCCCTGCCTTGATGATGATGACGAGCGGGGTGGATGTTTAGATGCGGTGTGGGGAAATAGATCACCAAAAGTCCTGGAGATAGGCTAATTTGTCAAACGCGGGGGAATTGAGTCGCTCGCTTGAGCTTTGACGAAATGTTTCTATCTGAACAGTGAAATTATGACGAAATATAAAAAAAGGGCACCGGAATGCATACCAATCATCCAAATTACTTGCTCTAGGCAGACATGTCCCGAAATCTGGGAAGAGATGGAACAACCAACAAATAAAGCACCGTAACTCGTGCTCGAGCACAATACCGAATTGCAGCCTACCGGGCAAGGTGGTCAGCGCCGGCGAGCGCCAGGACTACAGAAGAAGAAAAGAAAAAAGTTGGTGCTCAACCTGGTCAAAGAACATGCGTTGGGAGAGATCTTATCTTTGCAATGTTTCAGCCCTGTGAAGGACACTGTACGAGTATCTCTACCGCCAGCCGCATAAAAGGGGTCACAATATCATTGGAAGGTTCTGAAACACTCCACTTGAGCATGTTGGGTATGAATGGGGCAGGTGTGTCATCCACAAGCAATATCGGTACGGTGCTCGAGTACTGGAACCGCCACTCTTTTCCCAGCAGCACCCTGCGGTACAGGTACTCGAGTACTGTACGAGTACTCGTGCAATCCCCTTCACAGGCCCCGTTACTCTTGTGGCCACGGCACAATGGTGTAACATTACCAGGTCCCGTGGAGCCACAAAAACCGTCAAGCCTGAAACCCCAACAAGGAAAGAAACAGCAAAACCAAAGCCTGTTGAGAGCCACCGTGATACAAGTGCCGACCACTGTAGAGTACGAGTACCGTACCACAGTAGTACTCGAGTACAGTAAGCCCACAAGCCGTCCAAACATCTGAAATACGCCAGAGAGCCGATTGATAGTGGCGGCGAGTACGAAAGGGCACCGAGCACCACCCCATATCGAACAGAACACCGATGTGGCTTCATTGAAGTCGCATTTTTTTGTCCTATTTTTGGTAGTGACGCGCGGATACCGGTTAGAGTACCGGTACTAGAGCACAGTCCATCACAACCAATTTTGTAGACGACTTTCGTGGCGCAGGAAACAGTACCGGTAGTAGGTGATTCTAGACCCCTTCGCGCTCGTACAGTACCATAGAAGTCACCAAGGAGGAGCACTTTCCCCTCGGCACTTTACGGTATCATACATACCGGCACGATACAATGCCGGAATACTTCCGCACCCGTACCGTACTCCCCCATGCTGATCCCAGCTGGTTGCCAGCGTGCCAAGAATTGGTATCCAAGCAGCCACAGCATATGGCAAAAGTCACAGTGACCGGGCACATTCGCTTGTACACGGAGATTTGTCGTAACCAGGCTCCTAGATATCATGCACTGGACCCAGGCGGCGATGAGCATGAACCGTTCCAGAATCGATCGGGGTGGTGACGATATACGCATGTACGATAAAGAGCACACCCTGCAACAGTTTGCAGAGCCCCTTCCTTCCTTCCTTCGCTCCTCCCCTGTCCTTGACAAGTACTAGTACAACTAGCCAAGGACAGGAAGCTCCATGAGGAATTTCCCGGGAAATTGGTGATGACGGCGACATTTGCAAAGGTTTCTCATAGACCATGTGAGGGCTCGGCGAGGCGTCACGAGGCGCGGCAAAGCTTGGCATTTTAGGATACGGTACTCGAGTAGATATGATACAAAAGTGAATACCGGTACCGGTATTGTCAAATCTCAAGTAGAACTGAGCCACCTGATTATTTTTACCTAAATTATGCCGCAGGAAATAGTAAAATCCCAGGTCGGGTGCCGTACAGGAACGGTATGGCAGCAATTGTTACAGTACCGTGCGAGTACAGTTCCTGGCATAAAGTTAACCCTGCAAGCAAAAATGTAGAGTTCCATTGACACCAAGCTATGCCAAGCTTTGCCGCGCCTCGCTGGGCCCTCACATGGTCTAATTTTTTTTTGCTTTCCATCCTCTGTATCGTATCATACCGGCATAGTATTATGCATAATGACCACCAGCCACCCGTAGCGCCGGACAATCGAAACCCGCCCTCTGCCCGAAGTTCTTGGAAAATATAGACATATCATACCATGCTGAATTATCATTATTATTGTTGTTATTATTAACGTCTGGGAGAAAGCTTTGAAAATAATCCCTCTGGCACGATATCATATCTTTTCCGGAAAGAATCCCTCTTATGATAAGAGTATCAAATAACTGGATGCCCTTACCGTAGCTGGAAAAAGAAATCATACCGGTACACCATACCAACTCCAATCCGCTATATGAAAAACTCCACCAGAGGAGATTCGCAACATACCTGCCCTCCCAAGGAGAAGAGGGGAGGAACCCTTCTCGATTCAGAAACCTTTTGCCAGTGGATTCGAGGTTTTGGCCGTGTGGAGGAGTTGTATGATATGCAAGCACCTCTGGAAAACAATGATGGACTAACTACTATGGTAATTCTCGGCTTGACTCCTTCCTGCCCTATCAACCGTTCGTTCGTTCTTCTTCAACACTAAATATGATAATTATGACATGCTATGTTCAAGATGCAAAAAGACCTTTGGCACCCTTTAATATATGTATCATACCATGCGGGGCTGAGAGAGAATTAGAAGGATTGAAAGAAAAGAAAAAAAAGCACCACCGGTTTATCACCTACGATAACCTTTAATACCACACACTTCGAGGGGGAATCCACATTTACCCCTCGGTTGAACCCTTGACAAAGCGACCATTAACTTTACCATGATAAATGTGATATCATACCAGTGCAACTGATGATCACGTGATATCACAGCCCTTACCCTGAGTCGACTTCCTTCCCAGTTACCGCTATGATACCATACGAGTACGAGTAGTCAAACTTACCGAGGATCCAGTATCGTGTCATCCTCGGACGCAACCGCACACAACCTACACCTACCTACCTATCATACCTTTTCCTCCTTCTATCATATCATATCATCACAAAACTATATCACCGTCGTTATCAATCCTACACCTGCACCGCCGAGCGATCACAAGCTTTTACTGCTACTACTACGGAACAAAAAATAAAGATGTATCGACAACAACAACAACAACCCCGTACAGAAACTCGGCTTCAGACTCCACTCCAGATACTCCCGGCGATGCTCCATGCAGTGGTAACCTCCCCTCCTCCCCCTCAACATACAAACACTCTCCAGAAAAACCCTGACTAACAGGAGAGGGGTGGGGAAAAAAAAATAACAGTTCATTCAAACCGCCGACGTCTTCAATACCCCCGCGAGACAACAGCCTGGTGCTGTAATGTACACGAACGCCCAAGTACGCGCCAGTATACCAATCTGCAATGAACGCTTCCAATACGCTCTCGACCAACTAGAGATGGAAATCGTAACCTTCCACCACCACCCTACCACCCTACTCTGCCCCCCGCTAACTTTTTTTTCCCCCCCCTAGCTAACGGCCAAAGCCGCCCTTCGCCGCGACCTGACGGCCCTCCGCACGGCAGCGCAAGCGCGCGAGGAAGCGCGCCTGGCGGCGGAACGCGCGAGATTGGAGGAGCAGCGGAGGAGGGAGGCGGAGATTGCGGCGCGGAAGGAGGCGGAGGAGCGCGCGAGGAGGGAGAAGGAGCGGAAGGAGGAGGAGGAGAGGAAGCGACGTCAGGAGGCCGAGGAGAGGGAGCGGGAGAGGGCCAGGAGGGCCGAGGAGGAGGCGTTGGCCGCGAAGAGGATCGCCGCTAGTCAGAATGCTGGGACGGTGGCGCTGGGAGGTGCGGCGGGGTACAATCCCCACTATGGCCAGGTTGATGATGACAAGGAGAAGGAAAACCCTGCACCCCTACCTCCCGGTTCGGCCAACGCTTCTTCCCCCTCTCCCGGTGGCGCTGCTGCTGCTGGCGCTACAGCTTCTGGTGGTAGTGGTGGGGATAGCTTCCATGACTTTATGGCCTCGGTGGCCGCTGGCGGGTATATCGACGGTGGCCAACCGATGCATTTCATGGACGACTTTCTTGGGGAGTTTGGCGACTCCATGTTTACTGGAACTTAGAGAGGGAAAGCCTTTCAAAAAATATGTTTTGCGATTATGATACTTGATTCAAAAAAGAAAAAATATATGGTTCGTATGTGCTTGGACGGATGTTATGGGGGCGTTTTTTTTTCCTTGTTTTTCTTTTTTTTTTAGTGTAAAGTATCATATCATAGCTCAGGTTACTATCATAATCATCATGCGCTTTCATGGAGGGAAGCATTCCCCGAGTGAGACTTCGTGTCACTCCTACAGTACCGTCATCCCCCCCCCCAATGACGTAAAAGGGGTCAAAATATGATGGGGTGAAGGAATGCCACTGCCCTACAATAGACTAAGCGGGTGCAATTTTGATATAAAAATACAACAGAGCGAATCGATAGCAACGTCCGCCAACACACGCTCCACATTCACTGGACAATCTCGCACGAGTAAACCATGGAATCTCCCAATTTCGTTTCACCAGAGAAAGTGGGGGAACAGGGTGTGTGCCGGAATAAATCATAAAAA
>LN890959.1:412078-502422 GCA_900010015.1 Tuber aestivum | reverse complement strand
CACCACAAAGCTGTCAATTTGATGCCCCCCCCCCCCCCAACCGCACCTGTGATGAAGCCGCAAGAAACAAAAAAGAGAAAGAAGGAAAAAGGTAGATAGAGCAAGTAGCAAAACGAAGCATACCCCCCGCCACAGAAACATGAGGAAACACAAAGGATAAGTAAGAATGCCTCCCCCAAAACTATTGCACAGTTCTAACCTTCCTGTGAAAAAAACACTCTAAGTATGACAAAAAAGTAGGAATATTGTTAGCCCGTCGTTCCCCCTCAGTCGTGTCGGTCAGTTAGGACTTTTGAGCTGGAGGTGGTGGGGCGCCTTCCTTGGGTTCGCTACTATCATTGCTCTTTATGCCGTTAAACTTCCCAGTGGGATCTAAACGGACGATCATGCAGCTCAAGTTGTCGGACGAGAATCTGCCGAGGGCATAGTCGACGAGCATTTTACTGGCTTCTTGGGGGTCCTGAACCTGGCGGACGAGGTCGACCGCTTCCTGGTCCGAACAGACATCCCATAGCTATATACATATATGGTACTGTATCAGCAATCGTATAAAGGGTCGATCAAGATGCGGAACAAACCCCATCACAAGCGAGAATGATAAACTCATCTGCTTCGGGTTGGAGAACCGTCTCGGTGGTATAAGGGTGTCCGGTGACAAGCTCCTTCATATAGCTATCACCCAAAGCACGGGTTACAGCGAGAACTCCTGCTCGGCCGCAGAAGTTAGCCATAAACACCCCCGAACCCATTCCAGATATCTCGGACAAGGAAGGACGGGAACCGACCATTGACACGATTGTTCAGTATGAGTCCACCGGCGTTGGCAACACGTTTCCCTTCATTCTCATCACTTCCCTTATGATCGTAACTTAATCTCAAGGCTTTCCCGCTCCTACAAAGAACAATTCTGGCATCTCCTACGTTGGCGGTATATAGCACTCTCTGCCTCTCACTTTGTTGGATTGCAGCAGGCTTGGCGTTCTCACTACTACCGCTCCCATTCTCTTTTGGGGCCTCGGCAAGAGCGTTAGGTGATCTCCTCTCCTCCCACCTCAAGACGGCACAAACAGCTGTGCAGCCGCTATTCTTTACAGGTAGTTTCTCCAACTGGCCGTCGCAATTGGTGAAGGTGATATCAAGGAGCTCCGGTATGGGTGTATTGGGATTTTTCCGGATCGTCTCCTCAAGCACCAAATGTAACTTCTTGCCACACCAATCAGCCGCATATGTTCCTGCATGTCCATCAAAGATCGCAAAGTAACCATTGTCCGAGTCGTCAACCGGCTCCTCATTCGATAGGGAGGAGTCGGTACCGGAAGCAGCCGTGCCCGTTGAAGAGGAAGTTCCCGGAGGGTTGGACGCCGAGGTCTGCAAGAAGTTGTACAGGTATGAATGCGTATCCTCCATGGTTCTCCTGCACTTCTTGTTCTTGTCCTCCGTCACCCCAACCCTAAATGTACTCTTTGGCCCCGGTCTCGAGTCTCCGGCCGAGTTGTTGTGGGGACCAACGGGGACCGTGCTCGGGTCCTGCTTCATGGCCTTTTCATATTCCTTCTCCTCGCTGCTACCTCCCAAACCGGATAGCGAGTTCCTCGCGGATGCGATGAAGGCCGAAGCCTTGGAAATGGACCCCCTCCTCTTTTTCTCCAAGGGCGGCGGGGTCACTGCGGCCGTATCGATGGGTGGGGGAGCCGGGGGATTGGTGGACTTTGCGGGAGGCGAAGCCTCCGCGGTATTGGCCGGGGGTGGGTTGCTGTTCCCGAACATCCTGGCGAATAAACCACCGCCGGAGCTGGTCGACGTACGTCTCTTTCCAGCCAGCTTTTCCTAAAGACGGTCTCGGTGGCCGTAGGGTATTGGTCCTGACCGGGAATCGAGCTGTCCGACTATGCGAGAGCTGGAGTTGAGGGTATCGGAGTAATGGTTATTGAGAGTTTCGTAAAGTTTGTGCCTGTTCGGCTGGTCGGGCCGGATTAAGCCTATATCCCCACCTCCAATCTACTCACGGCGTGGGGCTGCAGACTTACCTTGGTAAAAGGCGATCGGTGTTCTGGGTCCGGGGAGGAAGGGGAGACGGAGTGCTGGGTCAAACAGCCTGATGATGACAAATAATCCAGCAAAAGGAGCCAGTCAGCCCACGCCCACGGTACGGTATCAGGGCGGTTATCTTTCACCTCAGGTGGACGAGTGCGGCGGTGCAAGCTGTTATCGATGAGTCTCTTTCTCCTGCCCTCTCTATTTCCAGCTCGCACGTTCCACTTAAAGCCCAGAGCCGGCGAAGAGGGGGGGGAGGGCTCAGGGTGGAAAAGGCGTAGTGAAGGGTGAAAAAGGGTGTTTGAAAGAGGGTTGTGTGTTTGGGGGAGCGGTAATGGGCGTGGTTGGTGACAGTTCGAATTGGGAGAGGGGGAGGGGAGGGAATGACGACGCGGTGAAAGGGCAGGGCAGGGCAGGGGCAGATCAGACAGGTTTTGACTGGCTGGTAGAGTTAACCCAATTTTGGTAGCGCAGTGTACGGTACGGCTTCGACAGATCTGAGTGGGCAAACAAGCAGGAACAGGGTCGCACTGGAAATATATACACGGCCCTTTTCCGCAATCCCTCCTATTGATTACTGTAGCCGCGGGTATAGTGGTACCGTACCGGCACCGTATCGGTGTCAGATAACTTACTATGGTGACTTATCCTGCAAACGATGGCCAGGCCAGTCAAACCAAGGTGAGAACGGCGAACGGGGAAAAAGGAAAGAAAAAGAAAAACCACCGGATCCTGCTTGTATCATATATATACATACGGTGGCCCCGATGCAGAAAACGCGCGCCGTAAGTCGCACCGTCCACGGAGAGATCGAGAAGCCCGGGGTGAGCCATCCCTGCCCCGGGAGGAGAGGTGGGAACGCGGTGCAGCGGTCAAAGGAAACCTCCACCTGCCTGCTGCTCGTTGCCCCACTTTCCCGACATGCAGTCCATTCTCTCCCCTTTTTTTCCCGCGACTGCGCTCAGCTATCGCTGCTGCCTGCGGTAGATAAGTCAAACGGGGCCCCGAGCAATGGTCCATTGATCCGATCCTTTTGCCATCGCTCCCTCCCTCCCTCCCTCAATCTTCGGACCCCATCCCACGGGTGCGCTATCGCCAGCTGATGCTAGCACTTGGCCAGCCACTTGAAGGGCAACCGTGCGGAGCTGTTCAGGCGCCCCACCGTTGCCATGACGTGATGCCTCACCAATCACGGCCGGGCTCGCTGTTTGAGCACATATGCCCTCGCCTGGCGTGTGCGCCCGAGGTCCTTCCGGCCTGGAATGTTTTTGGCAAGTGGTGGTGCAGGCGGTTGCTGTAAATAGTTTTATGCGGACGCCGTATTCCTCTGCAGACCACCCCTCATCCCGGATCACTCGTTTCCGCGTCGTGTGACGGAAACGAGTGGTGACAGGCGGGTAGCCGAGCGCTTTCTACCGGGTGTCTGGAGAAATGGGGTGTGGTGATTTGCTACCCTATCATGTGTGGGTGGCCCCTGGCGCACCGCTATTCATCGATCAAGTCATAATATTGTTACCGGTACATTGTGACCGCCGGCACAATCTCTGACGTGCGTTCGTGGCTCTCATTGTATGGTTAAGCGATAGATAAGCCGGTCGCGGAAACACCATCTACACGTTTTCCGAGGCTTGCGTCGGTAGATTTCTTGGGCGTGAGAAGCTATTATTAACGGAGAGCTGTGATTGCAGTGGTGCACCCGAGCGTGCTCCTTTCGAGGGAAAAAATAGAAATGTATGATATGGTGGACGAAAGCAAGGCCCTCGATCAAACTCGGAGCAGCGCAGGAGATATCATATCCATGGACCGGGAGCACCGGTATCGTGCCGAGCCTGATAGGGGCTGGCTTGGTGGATGATGCGGAGTCCTTATCTGTGGACCTGGTTGGCCCAAATCTGTATCTGAAGTCACCCGCCACCCCCATCAGCGATGTGGTTGCGGTGGGGGGAGACCCTAACGGTCGGGAATCGATAGCGCGAGGAAAATCCTGGCCCGTGACCACCCCCCTCCTTATCATACCCCCATCCTCCGAACATAACGGATCACTCGGCCTTCCTGTCTCCACGGCGTGCCTGTTGGCGGGTACGGCGCGGGCAAGTTAGAACCAATCTTATGGGAGGGAGGCCTATTGCGCACCTGTGATGGGCAAACCTTAGAGTCTTACATTCGAGCCTTTGCGCACCAAGCTCCAACGGCATTCCGAAAGACACTAGAACAGAATTGGGCTTAGGGGTTCAGGTGGATAAACCATCAGAAGGGCCCTGTTACTTGCTCACGCGTTCATGCGCCTTATGGCGGGGATATAGATTTCTAGGCACCGTGGTTACCCTTGTGGCGTTGTTCCTGGATGGAAAACGACGGGAGCTCACGAAGCGTTGCTGAGCCAATATCTTGGGCTAAATCCCCTGGGATATAGTGATCACTTAAGGTGGGTGAAGGTGTGGGAGACGGGAGTGTGAGCGCCCTCTTGCTGATGGGAGACACCCCGGAAATAGTACACATGAGAAGCCGGTTGCTTAAAGCGTTGTTACTTTGTCAACCCCGCCGGCCGGAATTCGGAACGGGCAACGTTCGGGGCCAACCTGAGGATGGAAGGCGCGATAGAGAGCATGATGCCTGGTCTCGACATTCCATGTTGGGTGGAAATTGTTGGAACAGAGGAACCGCTATGCTGGCCGTTGAACGAGAATTAATGGGGTCCCGGGAATTACATCGAGTGCGTGGTCCGAACCCTATGTGTAGATTCCAAGACGCCTCTGTTGATGAAGAGGTATCCCAACTTTGGAAGGATATCCGCTCTTGAAAATACTCGCACAACGGACGATATACCAGTGCAAGCGCTCTCCCTCCCTTCCACCAATCGTGGAATACCGCCGATATGTTGCACCTTTACGACCCCACACAGGCGGTGCCAGGCACACTCAACCTCTGGTCATCCAACCACGATAAAACTGCAACTAACCTAACTCCGATCATAACGCAGGGACGGTCCGGGCTATCAAGGCCGGCAAGTGAGATCGGTGAAATCCGGGTTAAAAATGTACAGTACCAGACGCACAATCGACCAAAAGCGGTCCACGACGACCTTAAAATATCGAAGAGTACTGTACTGTGCCATGTAGAAAAAAAAAAAAAAACTATAAATATCTCTCACTTTTTTTTTTATCATTACAAAACACGTTTCCATTTTAAGGGGCTTCGCATGGGTCGAGGGCAGAAAAAATTTCCGGAGGGACGAGGAGCGAGTCCTTCCCCGGACACAGATGTAGAGTGAGATTGCATGACGCTCGGGTCTGCTTCAGCTCGGACGGTACCTGAGTGTATGTACGCTGGTACTGTACGATACCCACGGCCGAAAGCAACCCAACGCGGGGATCAACAGGAATAACGCGCCAGCTGTGCATTGGTATTCCCAATCAATCAATCAATCAATCAATCAATCACTCACTCACTCACTCACTCACTACCTTACTCTTTTCTATTCTATCCGTGCTTACGTTCAATTTCCTCCTTACTCGAGTACACCGTTTCTCCGCATTTCGGGTATGGAAAGAGAATGTGACAATCCTCCCACGCTCACGTATGATATTCATTCACCTACGTAATATGTTAATAAGGTATGCTGTGGCTTGACTTGGCTTTTTGACGGATCACCATTTGGGGAGGTGGGGGTGTGAGAACCGCCGAGATCTATGCATGCAGGGTAGGATCTGAGGTGGTCCAGTTGGGGAAATCTATTTGACTGCAGCTGCTGTATCATATCATACTCGAGTACCGTACCGTACTCGTACGGGCTATGGCAGCTACCTGCTGGAGCCTTTTTCCTTTTCTTTTTCCATGACGCTGCGGAATGTGAGGCTTGGAGTATCATAACCCGGGAGACTGTTAGTCACGTGTCCACAGGTATAATATGTTATTTGATGCAAGAAACTCGGGTTTGTGAAGCTGCCGGTGGTGTATCATATATCTTCTCGACGACGATGCGGCATGAGGGACGGATTGTTTGTGGGGATAAGGTTTAAGGGATCTACCGGGTATCGTGCTGTATCATACTCTACTCGAGCGGGTTATTTAAGTACCTTACCGTATTATATATATGCCCATTCGGAGCATTTTTTTACGCGGGTCAAGTTAATCAGCTATCATATATACGAGTACAGTACCAGTTGGAGGATGCCGGTTGCCCGCGATACCTGTACATCTCCTCCCCAGGGGTGATTACTACAATGTTCCAATGGCTCAAGTTGGTGGCATGAGTATCTATCGTACTCGTACTACAGTACGTTGCCCATGATGGAATCCCAGCGTTGAGCCGGCACGATTTGCAATTCTTCAGCGTCGAATGGGGGGGCTTCGTTGGGTTTTGGCCCGGAGCTGGCTGTGACTCAATATGGGCGCGCCATCGTGCCCCCGAAATTTAAACCAAACCGCCCAATTCCCGCTTCACTTAAGGCATCGTGCCCGTACCCTGCAGCCTCAATTTTACAGTACCATACTGGTATCGTGCTCCCCCACCATCACCACTACCACCCACCATCTATCGTACCCCCTCGTCTTTATCCTCACTTTGACCCTCACTCCCCCACTCCGCAATCATCGTCAACGTGGTGATCCCGAGACTCGCGGTTGCCTTCCACGAAATATCTTTCCCCCACCCTCCCCTCCCAACACACGAACTCCGCATGGTAGGATAGCTTCCCCCGCATTTTAACCCGCACCGACCTCGACCCCTCCCCGCCCGCTCGGCGCCTCCACCACATAAGCTGTTTCTTGTTGAAAATCACTGACCGTTATTTTTTTCCCCTGCTCCCCCCAGAGTTATACATCTTCCCAACGCTCTGCCATTCAGCAGTTTATCGCCTTCACTGCATGCCCCGAGCGCACAGCTGCTAAGGTGTCTATCTACCTCTCATCCTTATCACCTCTTACTCCCCCCCTGTATTGCGGGGGCGTGTATGGCCTGGGCCCAGCATGACGGAACGAACACGGGAGGCAAAAGAATGAGAAGAGCTAACGAGAAATCGGACGAATCGTTCCAATTGGGGAGAGTCATAGTTCCTGAAATCACATTCATGGGACGTTGAGGTCGCGGTTGATTCGTATGTTCTCTCCCCATTTTCCTTTTCCCCTTCCGTTCCCCGGGATATCCTTCACTCCCTTTCACTACCCCCCCCCCGCACTAGTTCTCAACCTTGTTCCCCCGCACTGCCCCCTCCATTCCTCCGCGGCGAAGTCTTGGGATTCCACTGCGAAAATGTCGCCTGGTTTTCCAAGGGGTTCTTCCGTTATCTCACCCCCGGCGGAGGATATGATCGGGAGGTGGGAGGAAGTGAAGTGAAGTGCAGGAGGAGACATCATTTTCTGGTTGCTTAGCAAACATTTTTGTTGCCGTTTCGTTATCCCCCCCGCTCTCGTTACTGGCTACCGAACCATTTATTACGGTACTGTATTCCTAGGAATCTACGCCTCGCTGCCTAGTACAAATATTAAGGCAACAACCTTCCTTGTTGCTTAACATATCCTCCCCACACTCCCCTCCTACCTGCTTATCCACGCACATTTCTCATAACTATTGTCAGAACCTCGTTTTTTTTTCTACTTGCATTCTCCCCCTCCCCTGAACGCGTCTCCGTATCTCGAATATCCCTGGCTACCGTGCCTCTCTGACGGGGGGGAGGAAAAGAAAAAAGAAAAAAATATATAAAAATTGTTGCCCTAATATGTCTCGACGGTTCAACAGATACTTTACCACGAACAACTCTTCGTCGACAATGCCATCCTCGGCCGATCCGGCGCTGAGGAAGGTATTCGACCAGTTTCGAGGTAGAATACAACCCCCTCCCCTGGTTTGAAGTGGGACATGACAGCTGAAACATAGAGCCCTTCGATACAGAACCCGGCGACCCGGAGGATACAATGACGGTTAACGGCGTCATGAAATTCCTTCCGGCAATTGGTGTGGGCCTCGAAGAGGAGACGGTCCTCGTCCTCGCGGAGGCTCTGAGAGCCCCAACGATGGGTGAATTTGCACGAGAGGGATTCGTCGAAGGGTGGAAGGCTCTCAAGTGACCCCCCCAACGACCCACCTCTATTCCCCCAGGCTGACAAAAATACTAGCTGTGACACGCTCGATAAGATGCGAGCCAGAGTCCCCGCCCTCCGCATTTCCTTCACCAATGACGAGGCAACCTTCAAAAAGGTCTACCTATTCACGTACAACTTTGCCCGCAGCCCCAACCAGCGCTCCCTGCAAATGGACACCGCCATCGAATACTGGAAACTCCTCTTCACCCATCGCTTCCAGAAGAACCTGGAGGACTGGATCGAGTTCTTGGAGACTGAGTATAAGAAGAGTATTGCGAAGGATACCTGGAATTGCATGTATGACTTTGTACAGTTTGCTGATAAGGATCCGGAGTTGAAGAGTTATGATGTTGATGGTTGGTCCCCCCCTCCCCCCCTCCTCTGCAGTTAGCCATAGTGGGATTAATCAATGGTGATGGCGGTGGCGATGGGGGCTATACAGGCGCATGGCCGTCAATATTAGACGACTTTGTCCAATTCTCACGCAAGAAGAATGGAACGGAACCATCCCCTCAGGAGGAGATGGATATTTCGTGAATTCTTGATGTTTTTCTAGTCTATTCATTTTTTATTTTACTCTGGTTTCCAACTCTCTCTCTCTCTCTCTCTCCCTCCTAACTCACTGTTACAAGTGGCTACCGTATTTTTTTCTCATCTATCATTTTCCATCTCTCTCCATATCCGCCCCTTCTTCTCTCCTTCTCTCTGTTCATCATTTTGTAGGATGGGTATAGAATGATATTTACATTGCATGGTATTTATTTGTTCGCTATTCATGCTTGACTGATAGGTTGGGCTTTCCCCTGGGTGATTTTTACTTTTTGAATTTGTGGATGAGTAAATCTCGGCGGCCGGGATGGAGATGGGGATGGAGGCGGAGGAAGGAGGTTGCGTCGGGTTCTATATAATACTAACTATGATGCTTTACTTACCGGCAAGATGCGCGGTATCATAGAACAGTACCATCGATACCTCATCCTTTTACTCGCCTCGTTCGCGGATTTTCCAAACCTCCAACGATCTCTAGAACAAAAAAGGGTTCAATTTTTTTTTTTTGTATTCTTAACCCCCCCCCCCGAAAAAAAGAGAATGAAAATGAAAACGAAAATGAGGACCCCAAACTAGACTACCTACATCGGCTCCCCCACATCAAAATGCAAAAGTAAAAGCAAGGACAAACACTCTCGAGTGACACCCCATGAGCCCATTATCGTAGACCTGACGAACTAACCAAATTATAACGAAAATGTGGCGACGCACCGGCGGGTAACGCGGGAGAATATCCTCTCTAGTGTGTGCGAGAGAGAGAGAGGGAGGAGAGGAAAGGGAGAAAGGGGGAAAAAGAAAAGGAAAGAAAGGAAAGAAAGGAAAAAGGACCCGTCTATGACCATAATACGATGATGAATAGCAGTTATAACTAAGAAGGCTAAAAAAAAAGGCTAAAAAAAAAAAGCTAAAGAGAAGAAGGGGGAGGTAAAAGAAGAAATGATAATGAGTGATTAACGCTGGATTGTTTTGGATAAAAAAGGAATAAAGTACTACAAGGAAAAGATATGTTCCGCGGGTAAGTGCGTGATCCGACTAAACTAAACACGGCGGAATTAAGTCAACGACAGACAAAGCCACCACGGACATAGCTGCCAAAGCAAGCAAACAAGCAATAATATCGTGAGCCTCGTGGGATGTCGTGTTAGGTGCGTAAAAGGTAGGTAAGAGGTGGGCAAGTAGCTGAATAGGGAAGATGCAAAGTGAAAGTAAGAATAGTCACCACCCAGACCGAAAATCGACAAATCGCAAAAATAAAAAAAGCGGGAGAAACCCCCCCTCAACACCACCAACCCTGCTACCACGGCAGATAGTGTTACGCAGACAGAGTGGGAAAGGAGAGGAAGAAGATAATTGAAGAATCATATATGAATTTTGAACATGTTCGACTTCGCAGCAAGGTTCACTTTCGAACATACCACACAAAGCTTCTGTTTAGGTCTTGCTCCTTTCTTCCCGTTTTTCGTAAGCGCTGGGACACGGAACGTGTGGACACATTTGCCGCAATAGCACTGTTTTTTTCGGAAATCTATCAGTTACTGGACCTCGGTCAGAAGTGGGGGATAGGGAGATCTATACATGACCACATTTAGACGCCCACACTTGCTCCTGCGTCTCATCGGTTGATTCAGCGCCTAGCTCTGTCTGGCATTCCGGGCAGACGAGTATGTCGCTATCTTTTGGGCTCCTGGTAAACCCCTCCCTAGCTGGCGGGGGTGCCTTGTAGTCTATATTTCGGGCCCTGGTGGCATCTTCAATCACAGGTGAGTCCTCGCGGATTATTCCGGGAGCACGCCGGCTGTAGTCTAAATGTCCGGGTGGTTGGAAGCCGCGATCTATTACGACGGGGCGGTTTCTCGCGGGTAAACTTAGGTTGTTGATTGCCCGTGGCACAGCGCCTCTAACGCTGTGGAGCATCTCCATGACACCATGGGGGGCGGGGTAGTTTGATCCCATTGGGTTGTATACGCCCATAGCACTTCTGCCAGAAGGTCCTGGTCCCACCATTCCTCCATGTCCTAGCATCGGGTCATCGGCCTGTGGATAGAATCGACGTTGGAAGGGAGCATCCGGTCCGACTTGACTGTAAAGCGCATTGGGTTCAACTGGCCTCGGGGGTGAAATTCGGCGATGGGGACTTAAGAATATCCCATTCCGGCCACCGACGCTCAACAAACCCTGCGCAGCATCCCTAGCGAAATACAGAGCCATCTCTTCATCGTACTGCTGTCCCACCCATTCAGCTTGACCAAATCGTGGTATGGGGTGAGGAATCGGCGACGGAGGGTCCGGAAGAGCATCGACATCAATCACCTCGGCTCGTTCAAGGCCAAGGGGAGGATGATGGCCAGGCCGGTCAGGTCTCGGAAGTGGTGGGGGAGAGTCTGTCAGGTCGATTATTGTTTGTGAGGAGGATGAAGACTGGGAAGCTCCATTGCGGTTTGCTGGAGACGGGCGTCGTTGAGATGGGTAACCTGGCAGAATCAAACCTGAGCCGGCGATTGTTGTTGTGGTTGCAGTTGTAGATGTGGCGACAGGGGAGGCGGAGGAGCCCGACGAGGGGCCTGCCTGCATTTGTTCCCGACTTCGCTAGGGAGAGAGAAAAGAGACAATTTGTGTTAGCGACCTTCAAACTTAACTGATCGAGGGGTGTATAAGTGGCGAAACAAATGGATCGTCTAACAGACCTTGCGAACTCGTCCTGCGTTCGGAGGGGGTGGACGAGAAAGTTCTTCCGACATGATTGGGTCCACACTTTTTGCGGAACCTTGTTTGGTGAGCCTTGCTCGGGATTCTGTGTAGCAGCGGTCGGTTGTATCTTCTCCTTCGGGTGGGAAAAGTGGTGAACTTGAAGAGAGCGGAGAAGGTGAGAGAAAAGATTAGGGGGTTAGTATGGAAGAAATAAATGGAGGAGAGGGAGAGAGAGGAGGAAGAGGGAGGATGGTGGGGCGGAAAAGGCGTCGGTGCCCTGAGAGGGTAGAAAAGACTGTTGTTGTGTCTCGAGAGTGTGGACATACTACCTACCTGTACAGTACAGGTAGATCCTGAGTGCTCTCGAATTACGAATCTCGAGGGCCAATCCGCCGAGGAATAAACAACCGCAAGTACAACCTATAGCAATAAGGTCAGTAATTTAGCCCCATGTTATCGTATACCAGCCTCATCAAGGGTTTTGCGAGGTTAACGGGGATAACGAGAGGCGTGAAGCCTAACAAGTGCTGGACTTCTATGGTACTTCGCACGAAGTTTTGACGCAAACGAGGGGTTGCAGTGCTTGTACTGTACGAGTACAAGTAAGAGTAATATTTTTTCCCCCACGACGCCAATTAATCATCCCTTACGGCAAAAAAGTCACGGGGTGCCGTACACTGACCAGGATGGGCGCAATATCGATAACGGGCACCCATGAGGTGAGAACCCAGGATATAACATCTGTGACGAAAGATTGAAAATTTTTGTTGGTAAAGGTTACTGGGTGACGGGTTGACAGTAATGGTTGGGTTTTGAAGGTTGCTGTATCTGAGGAGCACTTACAGGTAGCATACTGGATGGCAGGGCAACAAGAGGCAGGAGGTGTGGAATCGTCACTTGCAAGTGATCGAGTTCGCCATACAAAGCTCTCTCAACTTAAAAGCTATACAGTAGTAACTGTATCCTAGCATGGTGGAACAGTATGGGGACCGGAAAAAAGTGAACACTCTTGGGTATAATGGTGGCTTAAGGCAGCTATGAAATCTCTCCGCAAAAGGCTCAAAGCTATAATGGTTGCAGTAGCAAGAGAGAACCTCTCTGTTCTTATAATACATGTAACATCACAATTTGCCCAAGAAATGCATACCGAAAGCCGAAAAACAGTAGGTAAAAAAACTAAAAATAAAAAAAGTCCCGTGACGCTGCTTTAATGCTACAGGTGAAAAGAGAAGACAAGTTGCTAGATTTTCAGTGGAAAGAGAAAGAAAGAAAGAAAGGAGGAACGAAGGGAGGGTACAAGTGGGTTTCCTTTTGGTATTACGACCCCTCTCCGATTCCCAACCAGGTCAAAACTCCTTGCGAGTCGACAGCCACCAAACTGGCTGCGTTATTACCCCAAGCGGTGGAAACAGCGGAGACGGCAGTCCTCAGAGGTTCGGACCAAGATTTGGTAGATTTCGAATAGGCCTGGACACTGATTCCAGCTTGTCCACTGGTTGCGAGATACTGGCCAGTGTAATCCCATTTGACAGCGTCCACCCTGCTACCGATATCCAGAGCCTTAGTTTGTGTTATCTTTCTCAGATCCCAGATCTGAACATCGGTCCCGCCATTCAAAGCAATCGCCAACCAAAAACCATTTTCGGAGAAGCTCATAGAGGAAACGGTACCGCCGAGCTTGAAATCTGCGCCGATAACTGTGGTGCGGATATCATAAATAAGAGCGGAATTCCCGGTCCCGGTCGCGAACAGGTGACCATCAGGGTGGAAGTCGGCGGTGGAGATTTCTAGGGAGGTTAGAATCGTCTATGTTTCTAAATTGTATAATCAACTCAATGGATCATAGAACATACCATCTTCCCCGTAGGCCTGAATAACAGGTTTCGATGCCTCTAAATCGTAGACAACCCAGCTCTTATCTTCACCAACAGAGGCCAGAAGATCATCCCTAGGGTGAGCAGCCAAAGCCCTTAGCCCGCCAGAGTGAGCTTTAATGGTGGTACTATCGCTGCCCTGTTGATCCCATATCCTGAGAACACCACCTGCACTTGCTGTAACTGCATTTCTCCCGGCCCAGGCGACATCAACGATAGCACCGTCGGAGGCATTAAGAATAGTTGCCATATTCTCCTGGGCAAGTGAGTAAATTCCAGAAGACCCGTTAGCTCCACCAACGAGCGTGAGTTCGCCGGTAGCATCGAGATCAAGGGAGCTAGCACCAGAAAATGGTGTTTCCAATGTACGTAGGGTCTGGAAAGTCGAGACACTGTCTGTATCGGTCCAGCCTTGGGGAATAGCACGTTTTCTCCTCGAGGCGGATAATCTTCAACGCAATTATTTACCATTCCATTCTTCCGGAAGGGGTGACGGGGAACATACTGTTTCATGGTCTCATCGATCCTTTCTCTAACGTAATTTGGAAGGCCATCCTTATCAACCTCCATTTCATCAGGGCCACGACTTGGCCCCGGCCCGGTAACAACAGACAGTTGCGCGAGCGCCTCTCTCGCTTCATCTCGCTCTTTGGTAACTCTGGCGATAACTCTAGCTGCCGCATCATTTTGGTAGAGCGCAGTTGTAAGTTCTTGCCTAACCTGGACGAGTTGGCTGCGGAGCTTGTGAGTCTCAAGCATAATGGAGTCCCATTCGTCTTGAAAAGAAGTAAGTAGCGCGGGTATAGAGGTAAGTGTAGGAGGTCTCGGGCGGACAACCTTTGAGGCTGTAAAGTAAAACGTTAGCCAAGATCACAGAAGGGGAGGGGGAGATATGAAAACAGGTTGCAATAAAACAAACATTTAACTTCAATCAGATCAGCGATATTCAAATCTTCACCACTGATGGGATCGGTGCCATGCTCTTCAATGTAAGCCTCGATCAAGCGCTTTTCAAAGAGGCTACCAGATTTTGACGAGATGACGGGAACGGTTGGCGCTTCCCCAGAAACTGGAAAAACCATAATCATTAGCAATTGACCCTTCACGTGTAAAGAATATTGATCAACGCGACATACTTGCGCAAAACATTATGTTTCGAGTTGATGGGTGGAGAGCTGTCAGATGGTGGGGGAATGTTACTTGTAGAAGAGTTTGTAGTCAACTCGGGAGGGTCGGAGGGAGAGACCCAAGCTTTCGTGTTTCTGGGTGAACAAGGGCTTTGTTGATTCTTTTCTCAGCCTCATTGTGATGTGTCTTGGCAATGGTTTAGAGCTTGGCACAGTTGTATTGGCTTGTCAACTCTGCGATCATTACCTTGGGAAGCTCGAGCTTTTATGACCCTGTTACTGTGATAGTGGAGAGAGGTACTTTTTACTTTTAATTACGCTGTAAAAGAACAACGGGACGGGTAGTGGAAGTTGAACCGATGTTTTTCTCTCGGGTGCAAGCCTGTTGTGAAGTTTATCTTGAACAAAGCCTTGCCGGTAAGTTTAGAGTACAGAACTCGTACAGTACAGAACAGAACAGAACAGAACAGAACGGTACAGATAGTCTGCTCGAGTACTGTACTCGTATACGAGCACAAGCACCTCAAGAGAGGGCTTCGAGTACTTGCCAAAATCAAAAGTCCGTCACCGACCTTTACCTAGGCGCAACCGACTGAACCACACCCTGCTTGTAAAAATTGGGGCCCACCACTCATAACCTCTGGACATCACTAGCAACCCTGTTTTCCAGTGATATTCAGTGATATTTCATTTATGGACAATACTATCAACACAATTCTCCTGTTGTCTGGGCTGCCATAGCGGAGTAATTGCTGTGTTGCCACTGGCGACTATCTCGGGGACAGACTTTTGATTTTGGCGAGTATAGCAGCAACACGGCACTGGAATTCCATGGAGCCCAGGCTACTTACACCTGGCTCATGACAGCAACTTTGTTACACTGCACTCCCATGGCCTACTCCCTTCGAACTGTCGAAAATCCAGCCGATATCTCTGTCAAATGTTCGCAATTTCCAGGCAACCTCTTCTTTACGAAACCCAACGCATGTCGGCCAAAAATATATGCACAGCGCTGACCGAAGCCCAAGAGCATGAAAAACCAACCATATGCCCATCACAAGGTCCGGCAAAATAATAGTGGTCACCTGTAAAGACCACTTTCGGCCATGCCGATAGTCGAACCATACCATAGCAACCAAGCAATAAGCTCGGATGCCGTCCGAAAAGCAAAAAATAAGCTTCGCCCAGCAAACGTGGACACTCCACCACCCCGCAGCTGGAATACGATAAACCGTGTAACACCCCACCAGGACTGACCAATCCCACCACACCGGAGCCTCGTAGCTGAGCTGTCTTCGAGTGATAGTATATATTCCTTGCCATTTACCAAAGAAGTGTATAAACTCTTGAAAAATCCCATACTCCCCCCAAACTATCCCTTTATTTCGCCACAAACACCTCAGCATCATGCCACCCCAAAAAGCCCTCATCATAGGCGCTGGCATAACAGGCCCAGCAGCCTCGCTCCTTCTGCACTCCCTCGGCCTACAAGTCACAATATACGAACTCCGTCCTTCCCCCTCCCCCCTTGGTGGGGCGATAAGCCTCGCCCCGAACGCCCTCCGCATACTTGACAAACTCGGAGTCTACGAAAAGTTAAAGACCTTGGGGTGCAGCGTTTCCGTGACCCAAATGTTCTCGGCAAGCACTGGGAAAGCATTGGGCAGTTTGTGTTTCGGTGATAAGTCTCGGCATGGATACGAGAGTCTACGTGTGCCTAGGCGAGAGTTACAGAACGTGCTCCTGGAGAGGGCGAGGGAGCTTGGCGTTGAAGTCATATTCGGGCAGAAATTGGTGGAGGTGGTGGAACAGGAGAATGGAGTAATTGCAAAATTCGAAGGCGGAGAAGGAGTGAGGGGGGATTTACTTCTCGGCTGTGACGGGATCCACTCCGCCGTTCGGAGTAGGCTTGTGCAGACTGATAGACTCCCAGTGTACACTGGAGTCGCGGCATCCTATGGCATTGTTAAGAAGGCTGCGCTCACAGCGCCCATTCCTTTCAATACAACCGGGTTTTTCAATGGAAGGTGTGGGTCTATTATCGTCAGTTATTGCGATGCGGCCATGACGGAGGTGTATTGGGCGGCTGTTATGGAGGTTCAGAAGCAGGAGTCGAGGGATGGGTGGAGGACTGTGGGTGAAGATAGAGACGCAGTGAAGAGGGATGTGCTGAAGAGGTTCGAAGGGAGTGCGGTGGGATGTATTAAAGAGCTCATTGAGGAATCAGAAGACGTCTATTTATACCCCGTGTGGAAGTTGGGGCATGGCGGGAATTGGCATTCCAAGAGATGCGTGTTGCTTGGGGATGCTGCTCATGCGGTGTGTTTCAATTTTTCTCTTTCGAATCTTCTCACCATACCCTTTATGAAAAGTTACTAAGTGGGTAATATAGATGCCGCCTCACGGAGGAAGTCAAGGCTTTAGTCTTGCATTGGAGGACACAGTTATCCTTTCTCGCATCCTAGAGAAAGAAGGGCTAGACGACCTGGAGAGGGTATTCGTTCGATTCGAAGAGGTCAGAAAGCCGAGGGTGGATAAGGTTTACCTCCAGGCGAACAAGAATTGGGAGGGTATCAAGGACATCGGATGGTTTGCGAACATGATCAAGGAGTTCTTTATGTGGATTTATCTGATTTTTTTCGCAAAGAGTGTGGAGGAGTCGTATTTGTATGATGCGCACAAAGTGGAGATATAGTTTCTCATAACATCATACTTCGCTTATATTTAATGCTAGTAACCCCATCTGGAATCAATAGCTACCGTATTGCTGCAGGGACTTCCTATAGTGAAACTAGCGTACGTTCCCACCCGACCGAATCAGCTCTTGTGACGCTTAGCCTACAGTACAATTCCGGTAACTGGCCCTAGGGCTGGGGCCCCTTGAACCGCCTCTTGGCAACAACCCAGCCCGCCAAACAACCCAACTGTGATACGACAACCGCCTGTCATAGCCTAACTGATCTCCACTCCACAACTCCCCAGTTCCAACCCCCCAAATCCGGTATCAATCGCCACGGAAACCAAAAAGAGCAAACAAAAGAATGTCAGACGCCGACGATACCAGTCCGATCCAAGAACCTCTTGACCTTGTCCGCTTATCCCTTGACGAGCAGGTATTCGTCAAACTACGCGGAGACCGGGAATTGAGGGGGAGATTACATGTTTGAACTCCCACTGTTTCCGGTTGGAGTCAGGGTATCATATAAAGTACTAAGTGGGAGGGCGGTGATGGCTAGGCTTATGACTCCCATTGCAACCTTGTCCTTGGAGACGTTGAAGAGATGATATATGTTGTTGGCGATGATGAAGAGGATGATAGTGTTAAGGTTTGTTTGTTCGTGCTGGGTCAGGGAGGGTGTAATGGGCGGTTTGGGATGGGAGCTGATGGAAGTGGGGTGGATAGACAATCAAAAAACAATCGGAGATGTTGTTTGTTCGAGGTTTGCTCTACATTTTCTGAGGTATGGAAGGGAGAGGATAAGGCTGATGGCTGGAATTGGATCACAGGGGATTCGGTCGTTTTAATATCGCCTCAGGCGCAGTCATAATACCTTACTTTAAAGAGATGCGATGGGTGGAGCGAGCTACGGTTCGGGGAAAGAGGTTAGAGTGGAGATCATCGCATGGGAGGCTGTTTTTTGCTATGAGTTTTTCTGGGGTACCGGTATCTATATGCTAGGCTTCATAGCAGGGTATTGTTTTTTTTTCTCTTTTTTCTTCTTCGAAGTTCCAGGTTTGAGAGCGAAATAGACACTTTTTAGCTCTTGATTACGATGAATGGATATAATGTGGATAAACCGTGACTCCCCAAGATTGCCCGTTTTCCCCAGAAAACAAAGTGCCTCGGATTATATTGTAACTGATCATAAGACACCAGCCCGCTTCATTACCGCTTGGAAATCATTCCTATGGAAAGGGTTAACAGTGTTTTGAGATCGCAATGGGGGGTTACCAACAGGTCCACGCCTCTACTGATCTCCTTTGTGCAGGCTACCGCGAGCATCTCTCTTAACTGATCATCCGTAACATCTTCTTTGAGTCGATCAGCAACACGCCTCAGGTGCTCCATAGTGATAGGTCCGGGTTGGCCGGCGGTAAAGATTTGGAAGGCTTTCTCGGCTTCTTCGTGGACATCTCGATCTGTATTGCGGACTACTATTAACACCATCCGCCCACCATATCTTCACATAGCAAGGGACATGAGGAGGCAAACCTTTCAGTTTCAACGACGCGACCGGTAGGAACCTTTCGTAAGTGACCAAACCCTCGTCATCTGGATCGACAATTTCGAGTATCTCGTTCATTTCCTCCTTTGAAGACTCGAATCCCATGCCACTAGGGTGTTCCACGAGTCACTATAGTCTTGCATAAGGTACAGCATATAGGATCAGAGCTCACATCAAGACTCTCCTAACGTCCTTTGTAGCAATCACTTCTTCACCGATGTCCTCCGAGGCCTCTTCGTCGACGTACATCGACCACACCTCTGCTACCTCCTCTTCCTCTTCGGGTGTTAAGTCTAGCTCTGCTACTAGCTTCGAGGCCCTGCTAGCGCGAGAGCGTTTCTTCGGAGGCTGTGATTGATATGATGCGTCAGCTGTTACCCACCAGCGGCAAATATAACACAGCGGGTGAGAAAATACCATTTTGTGTTTGAAGGGTTGGTAATTATTTGTTGTAAAGACTGATGCATGCACGGGGCAAACTACCGGGCTTGGGCCTCGTAATTTAACTCCGATGACTGAATTGGAAAGAAGGTACGGTAGCGGCGGCCAGGAAAGACATGAGACGAGACTAGCTTAGAAATCTTATCCTGATTAGATAAGATAAGATTGGTGGGGTTGGATTTCAAAGAGAATAAAACTCAATTTTTGCCCCTCGTTCGCTCTTTCACCCCGACTTTTTCTCGACACCGCAACCGCTATCATACACAAACCACTGCTATAATATAGGAAAAAAATGGACCTGGACACAGTCCAACTCCCAGTCTCTACTGGGAAGGCTCCCATCGCAACGTATGCTCCTTCCCACCTCTCACCTCTCCGTCCAAACATTAATGCACAAACCATAGAGTCCTCTGCGCAACATGCGGTGCCCCAATCGACGGTTCAACCGGTGTGGCAATGTGTTATGACTGCATAAAACTCAACGTTGACGTCTCCGACGGCATCCAACGCGAGGCCACAATTCACTTCTGCCGCGGCTGCGATAGATGGTTGCAGCCACCCAGCCAGTGGGTCTCCGCAGCGCCCGAGAGCAGAGAGTTGCTCGCGTTGTGTCTGCGGAAATTGAGAGGCCTGTCGAAGGTCAGGATTATAGATGCCAACTTTATCTGGACGGAGCCCCATTCGAAGAGGATTAGAGTCAAGATTACTGTCCAGCAGGAGGCGTTCCAGGGCACGATTGTACAGCAGAGCTTTGAGGTTGAGTACATTGTTGCGTATCATCAGTGCCCGGATTGTGCCAAGTCTTTTACTGGTGGGCGTGGTCTTTGCTTGTGGTGGGTATGCGAGTGTTGACAGTGGTTTTATAGCGAATACTTGGAGGGCGTGCGTGCAGGTTCGACAGAAGGTTCCGCACAAGAGGACATTCTTGTACCTTGAGCAGTTGATTTTGAAACATAATGCTCACAAGGATACCATAAACATTCGGGAGGTTAAGGATGGGCTTGATTTCTATTACTCGCAAAGGAATCACGCTACGAAGATGGTGGACTTTTTGGGAGCTGTTGCCCCGATCACTTCGAAGAAGTCTTCTGAATTGATTTCAACAGATATCCATACTAGCACTAAATCCTATAAGTTTACATATTCCGTTGAACTGGTTCCTATCTGCAAGGATGACCTAGTGTGTATTCCGGTCAAGATGGCAAGATCACTGGGAAATATCTCGTAGCTCCTCTTCTCTCCAATTTGCTTGGAATGGTTACTAACAAGCAACCAGTCCCCTCCTCCTCTGCACCAGAATCGGAAATTCCATCCACTTAACGGACCCCGGCACCCTCCAAGTGACTGACGTCCAAACCTCAGTCTACTGGCGTGCTCCCTTCTCCTCCCTCGCAGATGTACAAGAATTGGTAGAATTCATAGTCCTAGACATCGAACCCTTAGGCCCGACACATGGCCGCTTCGTCCTCGCAGATGTACAGGTCGCCAGAGCGTCTGACATGGTCTCTAACACCCAAAGCTACCTCCTCCGTACACACCTTGGGGGTATCCTACACCCAGGCGATTCAGTGCTTGGCTACCATCTCAGCGGTGCAAACTTCAACAACCCGCAATACGAAGACCTGGAACGCACAGCGCCAGACCAGATTCCGGACGTCATACTCGTAAAGAAGAGTTATCCCCGGAAGAAGAAGAACAAGAACAGGAACTGGCGTCTTAAGCGTATGGCTCGCGAGGAGTCGGATATGCTTCCAAGGAAGCAGGACCAGGAGCGTGCTGAGAGGGATTACGAGATGTTCCTTAGAGAGGTTGAAGAGGATACAGAACTTAGGGCTTCATTGGCATTGTATAAGAGCACCAGGAAGAATCCGCCCAAGACACAGAGGATGGAAGGAGTCGAGATGGAGGGTACGCGGGAAGACGGGGGGGCAGAACCGGGGGACGGGATGGAGCACGAAACCGAGGAGGAGGACGGTGATGACGGCGATCTCCCGGAGATTGCGATACACGAGTTATTGGATGAATTTGAGGAGATGCATGTGCAGGACTGATCGAAAGCCTATTCTTAGACTCTCTTCTATATTACCCGAAATTTATGTGAGGGGAGGGCGTCTTGTGCGGTCCTGTATAATATCTTGCTCTTCCCTTCCCTTCCCTTCCCTTCTGTTTTCTTCTAATTTCACTTTTTGCTGGGGCGATTGGATTGGTCTTTTTTTCTCTCCCTCCTCTATTTTTGATCCGTTCGATGTATTTCTCCGTTTCTTGTCCGTCCAGTGCCGTATAATCTCACTAGACCCACCATGATACCAGTACCGGCAGCCGGTATCGTGTTGCCAACGGGAACCGGCCTGTCAACCCATGATGGGTTTAGTTTAGCGAGTTAATGGAGTTACGGATACTTGTTCCATACCAGTTAATGGGATACGACATGTCCATTATGATCAAACCTACGACATGGCGCTTTTGTTTTCATATCAAACATCACTAGATTTATAGCCTACCGGACAGTAAGTTGCCACACCCGTACCCATTAGCAACGCATTCCATTAGCAACGCATTCCACGCAAATACCAGGCACCATCACAAACTTTCCCCGAAGCTGAGCCCATGATACCGCACTGCTCAAAGCCGCATAGACTACGAGTACGGTACTCGAGTACCGGTGGGTCACCACTCACCGCGCCGTGGAACGCGTTTCAAGCGCCATACCGGCACAGTAACCCGAATCCCCCCAATCGACTCAGATCCTAATTCTTGATTGGTACCCCCCCTTTTTTTTCTTTCTTCTCCATCCCTCCTCCCTTCCTTCCTACCCTTGGTCCATTCCCAACTTGGCAATTTCATAATTTCCCAACTGTGGAGTACGAGTACAAGTATGGTGCCGGCACCTTAGAATCGACCCCAAGCTCCGTTCCCCCTATTTTCCTCCTAAGTGCAAATTGCACTTTTTTCAACACCATACAACTATCTCCAAACTTCGTGTAACGTGACTTGTCAAGTTCCACGAGGACCGTATACCCACACCAATCCCACTACGCCATGGCTTCGCATAGTGAGGAGATGGATACCGAGTCCCTCCCTGAGACACCCACACTGGCTGGGAAAGGGGGGTCAGACGCTAGTTTCATACAGGTGCAAAAGATGGCATCGGCCCTTTTGGCTGAGCACGGACCTGGACAGCATACCCCGATCGTGGACCTGGTCGACAACCTTGAGGTTTCGGACCTGGGAAATGAAGACATGACTATGATGGCGATGATCTCGGCCCTGGCCACCCAAGTGAAGAAGCTGACTGTGACGGTTCAAAACCTGGCACGCACGGTCCAAGATCAACAGGCGGAGAAAAGTGGGCCCGTGCCTCAAAGGCCCGCCCAGAAAGCAACAAGCATCGGGGATAAGACGTATGCCAAGGCGGCGGCGACGGCACAGACCCCCGAGAAAGGCAAGAAGAGGAAGGCAAGCGAGGGTCCGACCCCTCCCAAGCCACCACAGCCCAAGAACCTGAAAGGGGAAGAGGAAGATGGCAAGACGGACTCAGATGGGTGGAAGGTGCAGGAGTCCAAGAAAGCTAGAAAGAAGACGGCGGCGGCAAGGAAACTGTTTGCGACAAGGGTGTCATCCAAACCTTTGGGAGACCCTAGCCGAGAGGAGGCCAGGATCTCGATGGCAATCGCAGATGTCCTTACCTGTTGCGAGTGCAAAGCCCCCACCAATCTACAGGTTGCTTCCAACAAGTGGAATGGTACGATCACCATCACGACTCCCCTGAACAGCGATTCCGGTCATTATACCCGATATTTGGACAAGATGACGGAAGCTCTAAACGCGACGATAGGGGAAGGGGAGCCAAAATACTTGGACTTCAGGAGAGCGCCGACGGACGTGGCGGTGTTGATATACAGCATGCCGTTTGATGCCATCCCCGACAATAACGCAGACCTCGACACGGAGATGAAGAAGACGTTCAAGGTCGCACACAACATTGGTATAACGAATGCACGTTTCCTCCGCAAGGATATGGGGGACCGCAAAACAAAGAAGGCGACTTCGATTGTGGTCCGGATGCCCGAAGCGGATGCTGAGAAAGTTACCCCCCAGGTACTCCTCCTGGGAAAGTTTAAGGACGCCAAGATCATGTGGCATGCCACTCCTACGACTCAGTGCACCCGGTGCTGGAAATTCGGACACCCCAAGGTAGGATGCCTCGAACCAGTGGACTTGTGTCCTATATGCACCAAGCCGCACGCGGAAGCCGACCACAAATGTCACCAGCCTAAGTGTGCTGGATACAAGCGAAGAATACCTGATTGCTGCCTGATGACCCCAGCCAAGTGTCCGGCATGCGGGGGCAAACACTCCGCAAGGAGTGGAGAGTGTCCCGAGCGACAGAGGGTTAAGGAGGAGGCAAAACAGAGATATGACCAGCGGATGGCGTCCCTAGCCAAAGCTGGTAGGCCTGGCACCAAAGATTAGGCCAGTTGGCCGTCATGGCGGGTGACCCAGGTGACGAGACGACGCAAGGAGTGAAGTTGAACATTGTACAGCATAATTGCTGAGGGAGCAATGATGTTTTTATTTCTTTATTTCACATAGTTAGGAACTTTAGGATTTCTTTTGTGTGTGTGCAGGACCCGCCTTTATACGACGGGGAGCCCCTGCGGGCCCCTGGTTTTGAGTGTTTGTTTCAGCGGACCGATAAGGTCAGAGTTTGTACTTACGTTTCTTTAAGGTTGCTGCTGCAGGTTTCGTTTGTGGTGGTACCGGGAGGTTTTGATTATTTGTATTTGAGGGTTTTCGCTCGGAGGGGCAACTTGGTTGGGGCCAGTCGCTCATTTGGGCTGATTAACGCATATAACAGGCAGCTGGGGGGCTCAGACACGGTCCCGGCGGAGCAGCTATTTAGGGAGACGAATGAGCCCACCTTGGTAGTGGGAGACTTGAACGTACACACCACGATGACGGACCCACTTAGGGAGCTGGCGCATGGCGAGAGGAGGCGTGGCGAACTATATATGCGGGTGGCGGCATTGGCGGGATACTCTATACTGAATACGCCAGGGGTTCATACAAGGTTCCCGGATAATCCTACAATACACCGGCCTTCCGTCCTGGACTACTCCTTGGCAAATGCGCAGTTGCTGGAGAGGGTATCGAGATGGAGGGATCTGACGCAAAGGACTGGCTCCGATCACATCGCGATAGTCACATATATCGACTCGGAGGAGATAGAGTTGGCCCGACCGGCCCCCGATTGGGACCAGATTCGGTGGCGCGTCGATAAAGGGAAACCCAACCCCCTTATCGAAGAGGCGTTAAAAGGCTATTTCGGTGGGACACAGGGATATACGCGTATTACGGAGGGCGCCCACGTGGTGGAAAGGTTTCAGGACAACCTGAACAGGCTGATCCACCTGGTGAAAGGCATGGCCCCGATGAAAAGACCGACGAGGTGGTCGAAGGCGTGGTGGAAGCCAGAGATCACGGAGCTCAGAAGGGTATACACCGCGGCGGCCAGAAGGGTGGAAAAGGATGGGGCCGGGGTGGAAGAATGGAAGTTGGCCAAGAAGGCGTACAGGAAGGCGATTCAGGTGGCGAAGTGCGAGTATTGGGACAAATTCCTGGCCACAGCAAAGAAGAATGATGTGTGGACAGCGCATCAGTTTACGAAACAGAGAGTGCCGAACAGAGTCCCGGGGGGAGATGCTGGGAGTCCGGAGGTGGCAGAACAAGCGATTATGAGACACTTCTTCCCCCCCAATCCAGACCCGGTGGGCAGGTACGAGGCGCGGAGACATTTGCTAGAGAGGGACGATAGGGTCTCTCCACTGGAGGTTGGGGAGGCATTGAGGAAGGTTAGCAACAAATCCGCACCGGGGCCTGATCAGGTCCCGTATGGAGTGTAGAAAGGTATCCATGGGATAAACGAGAAGATCATCCTGGCGTTGGTGGAAGATATGCTGGAGTGGGGCATACACCCGCCGATGCTCAAGGAGTCGATCGGGGTGATCTTACCGAAGCCAAACAAGAGCAACTATACGGAGTGCGCAAGTTTTAGGGTCATTGCGCTTATGCAAACCTTCTCTAAGATAGCCGAGAGGGTAGTTAATACGAGGCTAATGAAGATAGCTTACGAGAGCGGGATGTACTGCATTAATCAGACCGGCAGCTTGCCACAGAGGTCCACGGCGGATGCAGTGATGTCGCTACAGCACTGGATTAGAGAGGCGCAGTTTGCGGGAAAGAAGGTCTCGACGGTCTTCATGGACGTGAAAGGCGGCTTCGACAATGTCGACCATAGAAAGCTAATGCAGCGTCTGGAACAGAACGAGAAGATCCCCGAATACCTCACGGATTGGGTTCGCGACTTGATCTCGACGTGAGAAATCACATTGGCATATCCGGGCAGTCCTAGGCGGAGTAACAGGGTTGACCTCGGCATACCACAAGGCTCACCATTATCGCCACTACTGTTTGTAGTATATGTGCGTCCACTGCACATAGATTTCGACACGGCAGACACCTTCACGTCATCCTACGTGGACGATTTCCAGATCACTGTGGCGTCCACCTCTTGGTATCGGAACGCGAGGATGCTGGAAGAAAGGGGGCAGCGGGTCATGGCGGTGGCCCAGGGCCTGGGCCTCTCTTTTAGTGTTGCAAAGACTGAAATGATGCACTGGCGCACGCGGAGACAGCAGGGACCGCGCGCACAGGATGAGATCACGCTACAGGCGCACGGGGTTCAACCGGCTGGGACAGTGGTGAAGTGGCTGGGATACTGGCTGGCGGATAACGGGGACACGTCTACACACTTTATGAAAAGGCTGTCGCTGGCCCAAGCGGCTTTCTGGAGGATTCGAAGACTATCGATGCTGGGCAAAGGACTCTCGCCATATGGAGCAAGGAGGCTGGCGAAGGGGATATTGTTACCGACTATGTTGTATGGAGCGGAGGTACTTGAGCCGTCCGCAACGATGCTGAAGAAGATGTAGACCTTTTGGAATAGGGTGTTGCGATGGGTCACTAATGCATTTTACGCTACCGATGTAACGGTGCTCTCGTCTGAGGCCTGTTTGGCGCCGATGAGGGTGTACGTGGATCAGGTCAGGATGATATCAGTTGTCAGAGTGACGACGGCGATACCAGAGAACAACTTAGCCACGGCCATGTTACCAGCGGCTTTCCCGGTACAGAGGGAGTATAGGTACCCAGGGAACCGCAAGATGGCCTTCGATAACAACAAGGGCGGGATGCGACCAAAGACTTGGCGGTCGACATCGAACACAACGGCCCAGGTACGATTACCCTTGGATGAGGTTGCCGCGATAGCCACTACGGTGTTCGGGGAGGGCCCCATTCCGATGAAGCCTACGCGCCTAATGATGGTCAAACCGGAGGATGCCGAAGGGCATTTCAAGGTTCGGGAGCAGGTTAGGAAAGAGATGCACAAGAGGTGGGTAGATTGGGATTACCCGCCATACTACGGCTATAGGCCACCATACCGGGAGTGTTGGTCATTTATGACATTCCCGAAATTTCAGGCTGGGCGGGTCCACCAGATGCGTGCAAATAAGAGCTATCTCAATGCGCAGACAGACTGGTCCACGCAGGACCGAGACCCGATGTGCAGGAGGTGTGAGGTGGGAGAAGAGACGTTTCAACATGTGGTCGCTTGCCCGGCGTTAGCTGGAGCTCGCCTGCATGAAGACCCGAAGACCTTTGATATTTTGCCTGATTCTGAATTGTGGAAGGGCGGGAAGAAAGGGTTGCGCTTGATGGGGAGTTTTATTTCTTATGTAATGAAGAACAGGATTAACTTTCCGGCGGGTGGGGAGGATTTTCCTTATACGAGGTTGGCCAATTTGGCTTCATGATTTATGAAGTGTTTTCATTGATGCGCGGAATGAGGTGATTACTATTGGACATTGGTTTTTTTTTTAGGGGGTGAAGTTTCATTTGTACAAGGGGTTTTTAGGCCATGCCTTAGGGTGCTTGCCATGGATTTTCCTGTAGTTAGCTACGAATAAACCGCGGATTTAACAAAAAAAAAAAAAAAACCTTAAGAATCGACCCTCAGTGCCATCCGGGTCCGGGCACTAGTCCTAATGTAGTATCTGACCATACTGCTTTAGGCAATGTGTTGGTGTATTACTCAGCAAAAACCTACTTTTCACACACAAGTCCCAACCTCCTCGTTCCACCCAAATTTTGCCTCAACTTTGACAGCTATTATAGAGAGAACCACACCCCTTGGATGAAATCTGCTCTGTAAATGTGTTCTTCATATGTTTTAGGAGGATTATACAGAAGGAATAAGCAAAATAATGATATGTGACGTTGTTGCTGCCCGCCGAAAAGTTGGGAAAGTTCGGTTGTCATGAGGGTTGATTCTAAGGTGCCGGCACCATACAAGTACTAGTACTACTGAACCGCAAGAACTGGAATAATCGAGAATCTTGCTACGGCAAGGAGTTGGACTTGCCTCCCACACGGTACTCGAGTACGGTAATAGTATGGTCCGTCGTCTCTGCTGAGGGAGGGGGGTCCTTCCGCCGTACTTCCACCCCTCATGAATCCAAAGGGGGAAATTCTGGACGTCCTCACGCCATTCTCAATCATTCCACTTCTTACTTGTACGGTACAGTACGGTACAATACCGGTAACTGCAGCACTTTCACCCTGGATAATTAACACCAGTTATCACATCGGAACCGGCACCGGCACCATATCCGATCAAGGTACTCAGTACAGTACAGTACAATACGAGTACTGTACAGTGCACGTGTACTATAAAAGTGCGGTATGTACTCGTACTTGTAGACTACGGTACCGACCAACATCCGGACCATACCGTACTTTCCCAGTTCGGACGGTCCAGATGAGAGGTTGCAATATCTATTTCCCTTGCTGGACAGGGCTTCAGTCTACTGTTCCTGTCCCTGTACCTGCACCTGTCCGGACCTGTGCTACGAGTAGTGACTGGCTAGCTAGCTAGCTAGCCTACGGCTCGCTTGCCAGCCAGCCAACTCGCTCGCCCAGTAATTTGATTCGTTGAGGGTGGAGGGAGTGTGCTGGTGCAGTACACGGTACTACAGTGTGCCCGAGTACAGTACTTGTACCGGTACCAGTAGTGCAATAACTTTTTTCCATTTTTACCCCGTGCGGCAACCTTGCTGCAAATGCCACGCTCCACGAGCGAATACCTGTAAGCCTTCCCGAGGAGAGATGTGAGGTGCCGAGCTTAGCTTTTCCTTACGGTACGGTACTCGAGTAACTTGTACGAGTACTGTACCCTAAAACCTAGCCCGCGAGCCCGATCATTGGAAAAGCGTACGTACCCCCCTCCCTGTACGAGTAGCACAGGAGCGGAATCCTGCGGATGGGCCCCACACATGTGCGCCACTGGCGGGAAGGGATGTTGTTGCTTTGTTCTGTGTCTTGTGGTAAGGGAGGATTACTCGAGCAGTGTGCATTTCACTCATGAGCGTGGGTGGTGGGGACTGCCGGACGAGTACAGTACCGGTACGAGTACAGTATCATACCCGATATATTTGGGAGGTTGGCGGGAATGGTGGGTGAGGTTGTGATGTGTGCACTGTCTGTACTCGAGTACCAGTACCTGGTACCGTACTTTACTCGTACTGCAGCAATACGATACATGTACTATCATGTATGGTGCCGGCACCTTAGAACCTACCCCCGATACCACCAAACAAACGACAGACATTTCAACCCGCGACAGCAATACCTACGATACAAATGGAATTTTAAAAATTCCTTCTGTAGGGGTTTTCTATGGCGATGGACTGTTAGAACCCATCTATAGAGTGATTTTCTTTTTACTCTTCTGGTTTGGTCCATACCGGTATCTACCTTACGAGAGAAGGTTAGAAGAGCGAATTTGTCATCCCTGTTCATGCCGTGGTCGGAATCTCATTCCAGCACGGAAAGCCATGGCTCGAACCGGCGATTTCCCTCCCCCCCCCCATACAACCCCCTGTGGCTTCTTGGGCAGATAATTGGGGGTTTGGTTGTCATGATTGGGTGGATTCCTCACGCTGAACGAATCCATGCCCCTCGCCTTCTTCTCGCACCATATACCGGTGGTGGATAGGTACCGTATATGGTACATGGACGTGGTAAGTTGTAATGGGCCGAGTGGAGATTTTCCGTCTGTACGAGTAGTGAGCGTGGAGGAGGGAGAAGATGGTGGGTATAAGTAAACCCACCCACCCTTTTCCCATCCCAACCTTCACACATACTGTACTTGTCCCCGACGAGTTTCCAGGGTACTTGTCACGATATTTCTAGCACCGTATCTCCCCTCTCTCGCTCCCGTACCTAACCACCCACCAACCCACACCCCTTCTTCTACATTCCTCCCACCAACAACACCAAACAAAACAAAAAAAATGCGCTTCACGTCTCTAACGACACCTCTCCTTCTCCTTCTCCTTCCCCTCCTTACCTCCGCCGGTGGACCCCCCAGCTGCACACTTACCTGCGCGCACAAGGCGATGGGAAAAGCCAACTGCGGCGCTGCGGACGATATCGGGAAGCGTATGGGTGATCACCTGGGATGCCTGTGCAATGACCCGGAATTCAAGAAGGAGTTCGAAAGCTGTATCGCTCAGCCCAGTGAATGTGAGCATCTTTTCTCGATGGCGAGGATGGGGAAAAGGGGGGCTAACCAACGAGCTCTGCAGGTGAAAACGCAGAGGAAGTTCAGGCAGCGAAGGCGGCTGCGGTCGTTGTTTGTGATGGGTACGAACTTTGAGATTGCTGGCGGAAGGGAGAAGGAGGAATGTTCATTTGTTTGGGATTTTTCATCATCATAGGATCTGCTTCTCTGCCACTATGGCGGGGTATCATAGTATTGTCTAATCCAGTCTGGCGATTGTCACTCTTTTTATATACAAGAAAAAAAAAGACTCAAGTCTAATACCAAGCATTTCAGCCAAGCGGCCAAGAATCCCCTTCCAACAGTTCCCGCCTTACGCCCAGAGATCTCATACATCAGGTGTTCCTTCTTGGAGAAGCGGACCGTTACAAGTATTCATACTTACATACATGCACACGCTCCATAGATATACAGGCTTGGTACGATGTACCCGAACACGAGGTTCGAAGTCTGTACCGGTATGGCAAATTATCCGCACACACCAGAGTGCCCATGACCCCATCCGAACCCAAACGTTCTCACACTTCACGCTGGACACTCGTATGTTAATATAAATTGAGGTGGACACATCGAATTAGCACTCATGGGCCAGAATAGCAACCTCCCTACCTACAAAGTGTGATGCGGTACATGGCGGTCTACCGTGCGCGAAATAAAAGCCTGGCCAGAAGACGGCAGCCCCGAAAACAACCACACATGTGTACCGCACTGTATGGTTGATGAAGGCATCACACTTACGAATATCTCCTCCCACCAGGAAATCGGAAGAAGGAAAAAGACAAGCGTGGAGAAACCATCCCTTCCCGAGAATGTATTTTTTTTTTCCTTCACCATTGAAGCCTTTTTTCAAAAACCACGGTACCGTACCGTACCTCCCTCCCCTCCCCCATCGGCACCGTATTGTGCTGTGCCCACATATACATACCGTACACTCATACATACCACCCGCACTCGTATTACACAATTGCAGTCGCTGCACTGCACGCCAACCGCCTTCCTCCCCACCAACTCAGCGCGGTGCACCGTATGCACTCACATTAGTACTGGTACTCGAGTACAGTGCCAGTCAGCTCCCGTCTTTGTGGGGCTGACATACCGTATCGTACTGAATCGGTACGATACCGCACTCGCATACCGGCACAGCATGTAAAATCGCAGCAACCAGGAAAGCCAATTATGGTAACCCAACTAGACCAGAAGAAGAAGAAAAGAAAGAAAGGAATAAATAACACCCTACACACCCACCCTCGCCGTGTAACCACGTTCCGTATTGTACACATAACGAGTAGTGCACAGCACAACGAACAGGTAACCGTACGGTACCTCCCGCTCGCTTCGTACGGTACTCGAGTACCGTACCGTACTCGTACAAGCACCAAGTACACCGAAAAGTATATATTAATACGAAGCAGTCAATAGGAACCCGCGCTAATATACGGTACTGTACCCGTACGAGTACAATTGCACAGGTTACTGTACTAGCACGGTACGATCACCTCGATCCTCGGTACAAGTACCTTATCAAAAAAAGTCCTTATCCCGTCGGTGATTTTTTTTCTTTTTCTTTTCTTGTTTATTTTTGTTTACTGTATTCATTCATTTGTGTGCGCTGTTTTATTTTTAGCTCTTTCCACCGTATTTCTTTTTTCGTCCGTTTTTTTTTTAAGCCTTTCGCTTGTGTGGCTTGCAGATTTGAGAGAAAAGGAAAGTTTATTTTGTTTTTCTTTTTTCTGGTGTGGGGTTTTTTTTTGCTTTTCTTTTTTTTCTTTGTGTGAATGGAGATCTGGGGAATTTCTATTTGGGAGGGTTGGTTGAGTTTGTTGCAAAGAAAAAAAAAATCAAAAAAATCGAACTTTGTACGAGTACTGTAGGATTTTAGATTCGTAATTGGTACAGTAGGGATGGTCGGCCTGTATCATAGGATAACAGTACTAATACAGTACAGTACCAGTACAGTGTTTTGGTGGGTCGATACCGTACGTAGATTTCCGAATTCCCGTGGAAATTAACATTCCCTTGGTTGTTCTGGATACTGTACTGTACTCGAGTACTGGTACCGGTACTATATAATATTATTACCGTGTATGATACCGTTGTATTATATAGAAGTCACGACACAACCCTCACGCATTCCCACAATTACAGTACCGGTACAGGTAAGTTAAGTTGCCGTGCGACAATATGCACAGCCCACCGTACTGTACTGCACGAGCACTGTACGGTACAGTACTAGTACCGGTACTGCAAACTCGAGCACAGCACAGCATGGAGTCGGTACCCGGATGCCAGCCTTGCCAATGCGTTGACATTATTACATCAAGCACCGGTACCGTACAGTAAAGTAACGTAAGTAACATTGAACCCTCTCGACATCTTCCCCGTATTTCGCAAGTTCAGTGCTGTACTATCGTACGCGCTCGCAAAACGGTGATCTACCCATGAGTACGGTAGGTATTATAGGTAGGTAGGTAAGTTACGGTACCATACCGTACGATACCGCAAAAACCTCATCGATAATGCCACTTATCATACGAGTACTCGTAAGGCATATATATAAAATGAAAGGGAAAAACACAACATAATCCTCAAAAAAACATTCAAAACTCACGATTTACTTGAACGTAATGCCGAAAAGTATCCATTACAAAACTATCCACTTAACCGGACCGGTAAGAGAGAAGAAAAAAAAAAAAAAAGACCCCCTTATCTAGAATATGGTATTGTACTGTACCACCATCCATACCACACACACCATCACGGTAAGTTAATTTCCCCCGGCGCGTAGAGAAAGTACAGTAACATCGCATGCCGATTCGACAGACGGACGGAAACATCACGACTGTTGCCGTGCGTGACACGCTGAGTCCTTGGTACCAGTACAAGTACCAGTACAAGTACCAGTACTAGTATCAGTACTCGTATATACATACCCGCAGTGCACTAGTACTGTACTGTACAGTATAATAGCAGGGACAAGGCGGGCATAAAACAAGGCAAAAGAGAATACTAATCCCATCTCATTCCATTCATTCTCTGCTCTGCATGTTTCCCGGAATTTGCTCAGTATTGTGGCTGTACCGTATTACCAGTATTGTAAGAAGAAAAAGAAGTTTACCCCCGAGGGAATTTCTCGAAGGATTTTTTCTTCTTCCTTTTTTTTACACTTCCTTTTCGGTGGGTTGTTGTCGATGGTTTTCTTTCTTTTACTTACTTACCACTCGTGCGGTTGGTAGTCTATCTATCATACTTTGGCTTGAGTTAAAGATACCGGTAACTCAACTCAACTCACGGGGGGCAGGGTTTTAAGTTATTCGACTGTACCATACGATATCGAAGTTTCAGTGTGTGGGGGTGGGGGTGGAGATAGAGATAGAGAGTGAGAGAGGAAGAAAGGTGGAGGAGAAGGAGAAGTTTATCGTAATTGACGATACCTGAACTTCTTCCTCTTCTTCTTTTTCTTTTCTTTCCCACTCTTCCTTGGGGGATATCGATATCGGTGCTTCTTCCTTCTATTCCTCTACCGAATCGATAAATATCGTACTGTACAGTACGGTACACCACCAAAACCGTCGAGACCAACCGTCGAGACCAACCGTCGAGTTCACCATGCCCACCGCCGTCGCAGCGGCCGCGGCCACCACCTCTACCCCTCCACTGCACTTCAACAATCCCCGATGGACAACCTCCCTTTCCCCCCAAACGACTACTATAACGCTCCTCCTCCTCGACACTACCATTCTGTCTCCCTCCACTTCTCATCCTTGGCCTTCCCTTTCTCCTTCTACCACCCCTTCTCCGCCGAATCCCTATTCGCCGCCGACGACTTATGCTTACACCACGCCTTCCTCGTCCTTATCGTCCGGCATCGGCATAATACTTGGGATATCCCTCGGTGCGGTGGTGCTTGGCGGTGGTATCGGCGCCTGGGTATGGTGGGCCAGGAGGCGGAGGAGGGGGTATGGGGTTCTGGACAAGGAAGGGGAGGGGGAGTTCTTCTGAGTGTAATATAGAAATAGATGGGCGATGGGAGGGGCTGGGGGTATATATTGGGATTGAGACTATATAACTGCTTGACTGGGCGGAAGGGATATTGTCGAATTCGGGGGGTTCTCTTTTTTTTTTTTTTTGGAGTTTGGGGACTCTCATACATGGTTCATCACTCGTGGGAGCTTTTTTTGGGGGGGGGGTTTTTTTTCTGCTTCTTCCGGACTCTCGGCATTATCCACGTCTGTCGGAATGGAAGGGGAGATATGAGAGTATTAATACTATACTACCGTACCATATCACACCATAACGAGTGCTTTGGAACAGGTGGCAAAGGGAAGGAAAAAAAACCACCAACCGGACCGGTGCAAGTTCAACCACAGATGATAAAACAAACATGGGAATTAATCCCCAAGATGTGCACCGCCCGCCCGCGACCAATCAGCCAATCAATTAATCAATGACCCATATAATTTATACTCCGGTCTACATGAATCAAAAGGGAGAGAGGGAGGAGAGAAGAAGAAAAAAAGCGGAAAATGGAAAAAATGTGATATCGGGGCTGCGAGAAGGGGAGAGAAAGAAGAAGAAAAAACTTTTGGTAACCAATTTCCTACGATGCCCCACGCAATCCCATGGCCCGTCCGGGCTCTTCATAGCTATCGTCAGCGTCATCGCTACCGTAACCCCTTCCCTTATCCCCCCTTCCCGACCATGAACCGCTTTCGCTACGCACCTTCAGCTGCGACCGCTCCCTGTCACGCTCCTTGGCCTGCTGAGCAGATAATAGACTATTGTAGAAAACACGGACTTTTTCATGCGCCATAACCTTTTGCCTGTCGAAGCGGAGCACTTCGAGACCCTCCTGACATGTGGCTCTACTGAGAGCGACGTATGCTTGGCCCTTTTCAAATACCTTGCCAAGGTCCACCTTAACCCTCTCCAAAGTCTGGCCCTGGGCTTTGTGGATTGAGAGGGCCCATGCCAGGATTAGCGGTATTTGGATGCGCTGCGCTTGCACCTCGCCGTTGGGAAGCTCGACCTTCCAAGCCTCGGGCTGGACCAGGAGTTGTCGGCTTGTGCCATCTGGAAGAGCGAATTGGACGAGTGGGTATTTGTTTGCGGTGACGATAGGCCCCATTTCCTTCGGGCCCCCACTCCCTTCGGGCCGATGGTCTTCTCCATGTTCGAGCTCTGCCATTGTCGATCCAAGGCTGTCCGGATCCTCACGGTACACATCAAAATCGGCTTCACTCATGAAGCCGACAACGCGGCCGAGTGAGCCATTGACAAGAGTGTCGTCTTGATTTTTGATCAACATCACCTGAGAGTTGATCTTGAGCTCAATCCTCTGAGGAGCCATACAGTTGTTAAGAAGCTTGTCACGCATGTTCTTGTCCACAACTGTCCCAGTATCCAGAGCTTCAAATACGCGGCTTCGACCGCTAAGTTGCTTCATCTTGAGGAGGTTAGCCGTATCAACCTCGTAACGCGTAGGAAACCTGGGAAAAGTCAATCATAATGCGCAATCAGGAATATAATTGTAGGATCCCTTACAGCTCAGTAGCCTCTATACCATCATCATACCGTAAACGACGGGAAAGCTTCTGGAAGAAGGTCGCGGAAGGATCCGACAGACGGCCAAGCCTCATTTCGTTCAAAATATTGGCAAATTCTGCGCGAGGCATTTGTAAGCTACCAAGCGCAATTGAGCGATTGGGTGGAAACTTACCGGGATCTCGCTGCCGAAAGACTTGAGTGAGCCCAATGGTATGCACGATGGTGGTGGGCCAGGTGTCGGCATCGAATGCAAATTTTGCCACCCTCCCCGATTCCGGTACGGGGGGCAGCTGGAAGAAGTCGCCGGTTATCACCACTTGAATACCCCCGAAAGGGGTAGTCCTCTCCATCCTTATTTCACGTGCAATACGCTCGAGCTTGTCAAACAGATCGCCATCAACCATAGATATCTCATCGATAACAAGCACCTTTGTGCGCAGCCATCGATTCCTCGCTTTTGCATTCTTCCGGACCTTTTTGACCAGCTCATCGCCGGGCTCTTTTCCGAGTCCGATACCAGCAAAGCTGTGGAGAGTGACTCCGCCAATGTTGCAAGCCGCAAGGCCAGTTGAAGCCGTTACGGCAACGGCATCCCTCGTATCTCTGTACTTTTCCCGTAGCGCGGCAATAACCTCCCGCAATAGAACGGATTTACCCGTACCTATATGTAAACGTTAGCCCCGATATTAGCAATGCTATCCATGAATAGAAAAATTGCAAGGGTATACTGGGGGGGCATATCAACTGACCAGCAGAACCAGTGAAAAATACCCCTTTGGCACTACCCTCTGTCACGATATCGAGAACATGATTCTGCTCATCACTCAGCCTCAACTTCTGTTTCTTGGTTGCTTTGGTCTTAGTTGGAGCAGCATCCGCAGCCGACGAGGTGGAGTAAGGGCGTTTCTGTTCAAGCCGCTTCCTGTTAACCTTCTTCACAGCGGATGCTGTGGAATCCCATAGTTGCGCTCGTCCCTTTGGCGAGGCCGGCCGACCTAAAGAGGCCACAGCATCCGGATCATTCGCAGTTTCTCTACTATCATCCCCGGCCCAGGGGAAATTTTTCCGCTTTTTTGGCAGAGGTTCCTCGACAGCGTCTTCAGAATCCTCCTCAATTGCTATAGGTCGTCCTATAGAACCACGAAACACAGCACCTCCGGGTTTCGCAAAATGTTCGGCGGGCGAGGAAGACCAATCGACCGGAGCACTGCTGCTAGGGGCACCCCCATGATGAATATCCTCCGAGATTGGCTTTGGAGGCGGTAGACTAATTCCCTGGGTTGGAAGTGAGGGTGCCCCGGCACTAGCGGTGGATGGCGCGGTGGTTATTGTGATGGAATCGTCAAAGTTAAGGTCCCCATCGCTCTCAAAGTCATCCTCATCGAAGTAGACAGCATCATGAAGCGCGGATAGTGAAGAGGCGGGTTGTGGCTGGAAGTAGCGCGACTGGTGCGTGACAGGGTCCGCGGGTGGCTCGTTCTCTATAAACGCGGTGCTATTGCTCAAAGCGCGAACAACCGACTCCTTCGGTTTATAGTTCTGGTATGGGTTCGCTCGAGGGAGTGCAGGCACCGTATCGGCCTTACGATTCGAGTTGTAGCTGCTCAGAGGTTTCGGAGGGTTTCCTGATTGGGGACCTTTCGAGGTTTGACTCGAAGGGATAGTGGTCTGGACAGCAGTCTGGAACTGGTGCCTCTTTGATGGAGGCAGAGGGGGAGGTGGCGGAAGCTCGGAAAACATGTTTGGGCAGTAGCGAAAGGATGGTGGGCGAGGGGATTGTTGTAGTGGAGGGAGGTTGTGGTGAGGAGTGAGCCGTGACCAGAAGGGGAGACAAATGGGGAGGGGAGGGTCCAGGCGTGAGACAATCTGGAGATAACGGGGAAAGGAAAGGGTCGACTGCCGTCGAGTCCGACAACGCAGCATTCACCACACACAATTGAAGGTATTCCTGGAAAAAGCGAGTGATTAGGAAAAAAAGGGCAGTAAGGGGCGCACGTCCGTAACCAGTGTGATGGGCCCTCAGTCTCGCGTTGTGACGGTTCGATTGATTGTTGCTGTGGAGTTTTTTTTTTTTTCCCCCTAGTTCACTAGGGAGGGTTTTTTTTTCCTCCCCCCCCAAATGGCAACGCGACGATAAGGTTAAATAAACGATGCATCGCTGAATCCTCAAGCGTGGTTACCGGTACGGTAGGTTAGCACTTGCGGGTAAAGTGTGCTAGTATGATACTATTGCTTTCAGTGCAATGATTAAGCTGCCCCTCTGCCCTATCAGCGTTATTCGGAGATATGATACCCACAACCCCGCCTATCGATGCGAATGTTTCAGAGACGCGTCGATTTAGGGCCTGTTTGGATTTCCAGAGATTGGGATTTGTGAGATTGGTAATCCATGGATAACCGAACAGTGAACAGGAGATCAGACGTTTACAGGCTTTTGTTTGGTGGCCAATAAAATCCAGTTTTGCATTGCAACCGCCAAGAATCTCTGCAATATCTGACACCCAAACAGGCCCTTAATCATTATCGTTATTGTGTATAACTTAATATTATCGTGTACCGCGTGACACATGGTGTTATTGAGATTGGGTCGCCTCGCGTCACCATCTCAGTCCCAACGGGAGGGAGAGAGGAGGGTAAATGGTGAACCGGGGAAACCGGATGGATGATATTTATATGGTATCATACCTGCACAACAACGGTGGCCATGGTCGAAGGGTACATTCACAGTGCGGATGGGCATTTGAAGTGTTGTTTTGGGTAGACTACGATATCGTCGAATGGCGTATCATATGATACGGCATAGCATCGCTATATCATAGATGGCCCAGCCGCGGGTCTACCGGTAATTGATAGGGCGCGAGTATGATACGGTGCGTGCCCATGATGAGAGAGTTAGAAAGAACGGTTGATCTGGGTTAAGCCGTGGGATAACCCCTGTCTCGAGCACGAAAACCTCCCCCTGAGTGTGACCTTTAACCGCGCAGGACTAACCCCCAATGGAGGTTGCCTCATGCTATCATGGTTACTGGCAGGTTTGTGATACGGGTATACGGAAAAAAGAAGGAAAGGAAGCCCTAAACCTTGGCATCCGCAGATCGGGCGGAACGGAGATGCGCTGCGCTACGGTGCAGCACTCGTGCAGTGTCGGGAGACCTTCCAAAGGAGGAGGACGGGAAGGAGAGGAAAACAACCTCGACAACCGCACTTTCCTGGCACGATACCCTACCGCACTGTATCATACAGCACCGGTAATCGACTCCCGGAGCCCTCCAAACACCTTCCACCCTCTCCCTTCCCCCCTCCTTTGTTTATTTCGAGTTCTGTTTGCTCCATCCATCAACGACTGCCTATCCTGAAGGAATAGCCTTACACCACACGGATTCTGATGGCGTCCCGCCCAACCCCAATCCCCAGCCCTCCGGGCACCCCGGGAATCCATCCGCCTACGCCTACCCAACTCCCAACAGGGCTTGGGATCGAGGATCTGCCCTCACCACCGAGCTCTTCCTTTGACCCAAACGCGCTTTCGCCCCTGGACAATCGCCCCTCGTTCCCGGCATACTCTCCCTCACCTGCTGCCTCAACCCCGCCGAATGGAGCCGCTGTGGCAGCACGACGGGGCCCTGGGAACCCCGGCCCCTTCAATTTTCAACCCATGATGGCATCCAAGTCACCACCTGCTCCTAAGCCTGTACACATACCCTTCCCCCCGGTTTTTTTAATTTTATTTACCCCCCCACTCTTCCTGTGCCAGCGACGTTTTCAGCTATCCTAACGCTAGTCTCATGCCAACGATAGAACCAACGACGTGGACATAGGTACAAACATTCGTCCATTTCGCACCAAATATTCCTAGAGCCCCCGGCCCGAGCGCCCCTTGCCCTCCCGGCCAGTCTGCCAATACCTACTGGAGCGGAGTTGATACGTTCAATATCCTCCGAGCAGCGCACACGTTTCCTGTGGTGCCTCTGCCATCTCTGTACAGCTGGTTTCACTTTGTATAGTGCTCAGGGATCATTGGCCCTGACGGCATTGAGCCATCTGATCGTGTTTGATGCCCTAGGAGCTAGCTTGTGTGTTGCTGTGGACGTGTTGTCAAACTTTGAGGTCTGGAAGAGGAGCAGTGTCAGGCATCCGTTTGGGTAAGACAGACAATCTTTCATTCGCCCCAGTAAGAATATTCGGCTGCTGCTAAGACGTGATTGTGGGGCCGTAGTTTGGAGAGAGCTGAAGTCCTCGCTGGTTTCGCCATGTCCGTGTTCTTGCTCTTCATGGGCTTCGACATTATATCACATACCGCTGAGCACCTGGTGGAGGGATTCTACGAAGGAAGTGGAGGGCACGATGGGGCTGTTGAGCATGAGCTGCACGTCCATGAAGCTCACATGCACCACGCACGGGTATCCCCTGGGAGTGTGGACCTGGCATCACTAGCGGCACTGATATCGACTTGTATCTCTGCGATCCTTCTCAGAAATCACGCTAGGATAGGCAAAGGTAACATATGTCCTCCTCCCCCCTAGACTTGCCCACGATTAAAAAATATGTGATGGATGAGCAAGCTGACTCTTCGTCCAGCCATGCGTTTTGCTGCCCTTGAATCTCTACCCTCCATCCTTTCTAACCCCTCTCACTTTCTCACCATTTTCTGCTCCTTCATCCTCCTTCTCATCCCACTTATCTCCGTTCACATGTCTGCTTGGCTCGACCGTGCTCTTGCGCTATCCATGGCCCTCTGTATGATTGCCATTGGGATCCGGCTTGTCAAGACGCTTGGCTCAATGCTGTTGATGTCTTACGGCGGCAAGGGTGTGTCGGACGTCGTGCGAGAGATTGAGGAAGATGCAGCCATCACCGGGATCCAAGAGGCGAGGTTCTGGCAGGTCCATCATGGGCTTTGCATGGCAAATCTTAAAGTAAATGTGAGCGGGTCGGTTATTGGAGGGAGTGGTGAACTGAGAGTTAGGGAGAGAATCACAAGGTTGGTCAGAGATCGGCTCGGTGGCGGGTACGGAAAGGGGGCGCAAAGATGGGAAGTTTCTGTCGCTTTGCACCCTACAGGATAGTTTTGCACTTGCCGGCTGTTTTCTCTTTCTCCCTTTCTTCTACGAGTCACGTCGCCTAGAGTATCTGTAAGAAAACTTTTTTGGGGCAATAGCCAGGTATTTTACTCGTGCACTTTTTACACATACCAGCTCGGGTGTGCACCTTTTCCCCGATGCGGGTGCCGTGCTCGGCTGAAGATTTGAAATCCCCTGTTGGCTTATGGTGCCTCGTACCAGTACCATGGACTGCCCCTTCACTCAATGAAACAACAAAATAGCTTCGAAGAATGACAATCTGAACTGAGTGATCCCTGAGCAGCTAGGGAGAGTTGATTCCTTTATGGTTTTTCTAACCCATTCTACATATTCACCAGATTTTTCGCTGTGCCGTATCTTCCGCTGGGCTGTCGGGTACGCTACTTGTGTTCGCAAATATTAGAAAATTATGAGTGGTCTGAATCTTGTTTTGCAGTTGAAGTTATTGCATATTCCAAGATAATAACCTCTAATGGGTAGACAGTACTAGTAGCTCTCTTCACCCCTCAACAGCCATCTCCACCAAAACAAATCAATTTAAAGTGCAGATGTGCATCACTTTCCTAAGCCAGTCCCCCGGCCGGCTCCTCAGTGCCCAGTGGCTCCGGCAGCTTATGGTCGGTTCGGGTCTGGAGAGTATGGCTCAAGCATAGTCTTTGACTAGCCAAACGATCACCTATTAATTAGCTATACTTCACATATGTATACACTTAGGAGCTTACCCCCTCCGCCCCCGTGAACACTAAGTTGGACCTGCCATTTAGTAAATGTAAAGTCTGACTTTGTATGATACTCCCGATTTTTTTTTCCACCAATTCGCCAATGCCCTCTTCCATCTTAACCTCAAGTTCCCTGGACTTGGAGCTCGCGTTCACTAAAGAAATGCCCTCTCCATTTTCGCCCCCCAGTTCACTACGGTTTCTCCATTTTGACCTCAAGTCTTCTAGACTTGGAGTATTGGAAATACCGAGGCGGGGTTCAGCATGCTCTCACAATAAGTTTGTTTGTTTGTTTGTTCGCATGGATTTTGGAAATGTGCTTTGGCTTTCGGGAAAGCATTTGGATTGCAGGAATGCGTAGAGGTTTTGGATCGATGCATATGCCGGAAGGGAAGGGAAGTGGGAAGGGCGTACTGTAAGAAGGAGGGCCGGAAAGTCGCAACGTCCAAAGTTGCGGCTCGAGCGGAAAAGAGGTATGATAGGGCTAAGGGCACAAGCAGGGGAGCTATGGGGAGCTGGAAATGACGTGTTATTCCGTCACCGCTGACTTCATTCCAACCAATTTCCGGATTGGGAGCCAAATACCGGTAGTCAAACTCGAGGGAAGACTGCACGAGTACCATAGTCTGCCGTACTCTAGCAGCATCAATGTATCATGGTCTACGAGTGGACTGGTCAATTGTAGTAGTGCTGCAAACTGCAAACGAGACCCTTTCCATGAATCTGTCCCAATTTGACTACCGTACTCGTACTCTCTAGACTGCTTTCCAGTTCCCAAAATTCCCGGACCACAGGGCTGGGCAGCACCGGTACGGTGTCACGCTCTTATAGTTTTCGGTAGTCTAGCTTTACCGTGCTCACACAGGATCTCGGCTCGTGCTCCTGCTGTGCTGGTATCGCTGCTGCAGTACGGGTAATTCACGATCCGTTGTTCTGAACCTTAACTTACTGTGGAACACTGCCGGTAGAGTGATATGGCGAGATTACAATCGGGGGTGGGCTAGATGTTATGCTGCGGGAGAACTGAGTGTTTGCAGTGGCCAATGCTCGGATTGGGGGGATCAGATGAACGCAGAAACCGAGAAAAGAACCATTCCAGGAATCAAGGCAAAGGGGGGGATATGATACCGGGGATATGGCTTACGTCTGCTCTCACCCCACCCTCCCATAGTCTACCATCCCGCCACAGATAGTGCTCGAGTATATATTACGATACGGTACTCCTCGTCTGCTCCTCCTCCTCCTCAGCCTTTTCCATCTCATATTTACGCCCACCGCTACAGAGAAACAACCAACTCGTCACTCACCAATCAAATAAGAAAAATCCCATCTCGCCGCTCAAGTTGTTTGCTTCCATTTTGAACCTCAACCATGGAGACTGTGGCCAACGCAGCAGCCGCCGCCGCAAACACTGTCCAGCGAGCCATTTTCGGTAACAGAGCTGCACATGAGGAGAGTATTTCTCGTGACGGTGATACCCAGCATATTGGCAGAAACACTGCGGGGGCTAACGCAGCCATTGATGAACCTCACCGCTCTCGCGAGACCGCAACCAACTCCAACCCTTTTCGCCATTCCACAGGTGCACCAGAACCTGTCACCCCCTCCCCATACAATCAACGTGATAAGGGCGGGCCGGGTGCCGGTCCTCCAGTTTATAATACCAATTCCTCAGCTTTCAGCGAGCATCTGCCCGAGGCCACAGACCATAGCCCTCACAACACAGATAATGTCAGCACTCCCGGTGGGAATGATGCTTTGAAGGTCCATCATGGAGATCTTGGGGACAGAAGCACTCGGGGAAAAACGGAGCTGAACACTGCTCTCGGGGAAACAGAGCCAAGAGGTCACGGCACGCACAGTCACTCGGCATCACTAGGCGGGGCCGAGCCCAGAAGCAGGGAGGTCGGCAATCAACCCTCTGGCTTGGGGAAGACTGAGCCTGGTAAGATGGAGTTGGGAAGCAACGACCTCTCCACTGATGGAGCTTCTTTCGGAAAGGGCGAGCATAGCAGCACGGATTTAGGAAAGACCGAAGGCAAACCGGAGTTTGGTAAAACTGAATTTGCCGAGTCTGCGCAGGGCAAGACTGAACTTGGTAATTTTTCCAACTATTCAGCCAACCCCGATCGTAATACCGATACATCTGATCCTCTCGCTAGCAATCGCGGAAGAAAGGAGCCCGGAACCGGTCACGGATCTAGAGCCTCCCACACACCTGACTTTGATACTAGCCCTGACTCTGGGCTTAGTTCCGGTCTTACTGGCAAGTCCAGTTCTGCGAACGAGACCACCGGACAGTCACATCTATCTCAGCCTTCAACTGCTGCTTCAACCGCCAATGCAGCTCCTGGAGGTGTGGCGGGAGTTATTGGAGATGGGCCGGGAGCAGCAGTCGAGCCTTCGGCCGGCGTTCACCCAAACTCCGGAGCTCGACCAACCCACAAACAACTGGGCGCTGACAAGCCCCTCGAGGAGCCCTATAGTTCTGGCGATGATCCCAATGCTGCTGCTTCCAATGCGGGTGACCTGAAGCCCCTCGGCAGTGGCGTGAAGCTTGACAACGAAAGTCACGGCGAAGGAACCGGCGAAAAGTACGAGAGGTCCACTGGGCTAGCCGCTGATGGTGGTGACTTTGATGCTACCCGTCCTGGCGCTGGAAAGGAAGCAGAGTAAGTGGTTCAGCGTGTATTCAATTAGGATTCATTCTAAAGTTTCAAAAGCCGTCTTCTAGAAGAAAAGGGTATTCATAGAGCCGCGAAAGGTTCTACGAACCTAGAGGAGGAGAAGGCTAAGAAACGCCATGGCGTCCATCAAAAGGCCCCGGGTGAATCTCAGGGACCTGATGGTGAACATAAGGGGCTCACGACAAAGATCAAGGGTAGGTCGTCCTTTGCATTGTAAGTTACTGCAGCCGAGGCAGCGCTAACGATTTCCTCAGAGAAGCTTCACCTCGGCCACCATTAAATTAATTGAACCTTTCGTTGGTGAATAGGGGCGATCGCTTGTTTTATATATTTCTAATGCCTTTTCCCTATGTGCTTTTTCGGTTGTTATTCCCACTGGTAACATGTTGGTCGAGGTCTCGCTTTAGACAGGGTTTGATGAGCGTTGTCTTGGAAGGAGCCGGATTTGATTTAATGAAGCTTGATTCCGTTCAGCCCTATGGAATGCATGTGCACCACTCGAGTATGGCAAATTCAGACTCTCGGATGGAATCTTTGGCAACGGTAGCACACTACAGCAGCCAGCGAGTTACAAGTAGATACCAATGATTGTTGTCTCATTTTGTGGACTGCTGATGTAATTATCATCCGATCTCACTCGCAACGCACGATGCACGTCCCTGTGCCCTCCGGAAGCTGGGTTGAGTCAGTCAGCCCTGGTTTATCTGGACCTTCCACCGAAATATGCTATCATACCGGTACCGGTACCCGAACACACACCTAACCAAGCAAGTGGCCAATCCCACCGTGATCAAGCCTTCTCCCGTGTCAACGAGATGGATACCCAGGCAGCACGATACGGTAGGGCACGGTAGCTGAGGGTTATCAGCACCGCACTCCTCTTCTCTCCCCGGTATGAGATTCATATTCCCTCAGATAGGGCTACCGTACCGGTAGTGAATTGGTGAGAAAAATGGAGCGAAAAATGCAGGGCTGAGACGTGCAGGTCTCGCTCACGTAAAAATTGGCTGGAAAACTATCGGAGGATACTGTAGGCCAAGGAAAGGGGGCGTTGTGGAACCTATCAGCTTGGGATTCACCGCTCCGATAAAATTGTAGGGAGCAAGGTAATTACTAAGGCTGGTGATCCTTGCACTTAATGCCCTGTTATAGCTTCCTGCTTCCCGCATTCCCATCTTTCGTTTCTCTCTTCCCATTCACTTGCTTAAACTTAGTTCTCCGCCCTCTCTTTGCCATAGAGCGAATAACCTACCCCCTCAAACTCGCCCACCATTCGGAACCACAACTACCCCAACCGTTTCGCAAGGATGGCTCGGCCGAATGGCCATCGGAGCGATGATGATCTGGAGGGTGATCCCCCCCCTCTACGAATCGTCGTGCCCAAATCCCCACTAAGCACCCACCGACCCAGCACCTCGCGCTTCCGTCTCCGCCGGGCGGGAACGGTCCTCGCGTCGGCGAACTACCAGGACGAAGCTCCCGGACAGGAGCCGGGTCTCGGCCCCGATGAGGAATTGGATGCGAGAGTTAATATTCACACGACCTGTGGGATCACCGTCGTGGACTTTTCGGAAGATGAGATATTGCAGACAGAACTTGGCAACGTGGAACTCATTGAGTTTTTGAAGAAGGCAAAGGAGGAGTGGGTTAATGTGCGGTGGATCAATTGTAATGGGCTTTCATGGGATGTTATTCAGGCTTTGGCGAGGTATGGAAATTTGCATCGGCTTGGTAGGTTTTGCTCTACAATTGGGGGAAAGGGGGGGCTTTGCTGATTCCGGACCCTGGCGGTAGCGATTGAGGATTTGATGAATACTAAGACGAGAACTAAATGTGATTGGTTGGCTCCCGTTTTCGCTATTTCGTTGGGACGTTTGGGCGAGTGCTGACTTGGGGTGGACAGGTATTCGGACCAGGCTTTTCGTTAGTACTTCTACCATGGGATACCCGAGTGGAATGAAAACTAATTTTTTGTGCTCCGCAGTTGTTTTGCCGTTGCTTAAGTTGATCCACTCGGAAGATAGTAGTGATCCTTATCCACTTACCTCCCTTGGCGGTACTAACTGTGCCTCCAGCTGAAAACCGCGGCAATGCTCCGACTACAAATCCGGACGGAACCACGATTGGGAAAATTAAGACACTACAGGAGTACTACGGTGGGCCGAACAAAGAGAGAATAGAGTGGGCCTCTTAACCTGGAGGATTAAACCAGTGCTAACAGAACCAAAGGTACATGGAGAAATACTCCAGTCTGTCATCAAAGGGCCTCCGCGTCTCGGTAGAGCAGGTATCAATGTTTCTAACGGAGGACGGGACGGTTATCAGTTTCTTTGAGAACTCAGCAGATGATATCGAGTACACCCGACCCCTTAGCACAAATTGCAAGATGGCGAGCTAACGCGTCTGTAGACCACCAATCTTCCAAAGACTCGAATCTCGAAACACTATCCTCCGCTCCGCGTGCGATGGGTCAATGATACTACAGGCAATCGTAGCCGCCCCCTCCTTTTCGCTATTATCAAGCTGGTGATAGGTGATAACCTATGAACTAGATTGATGCCATAATCGATCTCGCCTTCCCCGTGGTCCAAGCCTACCAGGACACCATAGCAGAATTGGAACTGAATGTCCTGACTGACCCATCTGTGGAGCAATCCCGAGAATTGTACATCCTAACCAGCGAGTTGTCTCTACTAAAAAGCACAATCTCCCCGGTCGTCGGCCTCGTTTCCTCCCTCAAAGACCACCGAAAAGGCGGCTCTTTCACAAAGGACCTAAAGGGCGTTGAGGTCAGCGAGCTTACGAAAACCTATCTTGGCGATGTAGACGACCACCTACTCCTTCTCATTGATCGTAACCCCCCCCCCCCCCCAAAGTATCTACATTTAGTAGGGGGCATAGGCTAATGGCCGCAGAACCTCGAAACCATGAAGCGTGCAGCAGATAACATGATTGACCTAATCTTCAACACCATCGGCATGACGCAAAACGAGTCGATGAAGACCCTAACTCTCGTCACAATCCTCTTCCTACCCATGTCCTTCCTGACCGGATATTTTGGAATGAATTTCGAGGACTTCCCGGGAATCCGGAATTCTGATAGGTTCTTTTGGAAGATTGGTGGTCCGATCCTGGGGATCACGATTTTGTTTTTGCTGAATGGGATTGTCGGGAAGAGCGTTAGGCAGAAGTGGAGGAAGAGGGGAATTAGGGTTGCGAGGGAGAGGAGGGTTAAGCTTATGAATGGTCGTGGTGGGGGGCAGGGCTAGATGGTGGGCCGGCGGAAATGGGGAATGAGGAGAGAGGGAGGGGGGATGTAAATCGATTATTTATAATTTGGGGCTCAAATTTATTCTTAGCTAGGATCAAAAGGGGTTTTATTTAGATGCTTTAACTTATGATACTTCTTACTGCTTCGAGTTTGAGGTTTGAATGGGATGGGATCGAATGCCCGCCGTGGCGTTTGTTTTTGAGCACACATGCCATAATATTATTAGTATAATAGTGTTACCGGTTATGCCATGCTGTGGCTCTACCATTGTATGACACTGTAGTAGAATATACACCCACACCAGCTAGGACACCGGTTGCACGTTTGGGAGCGTTCCGCCGAACCCACTTAGCTTATCCGCCACTGTAATCCAATAAAACTATTATAATAATTATTATCATACAAACCCCCCCCCCTACCACCGCGCACACAACAAATACATACCATCCAACCTTGCAACCCGATAAATGAGTGATACCCAGTGACGCCGTCGAACACCCCACCAGAAACGATTTTTCCCACCGACCTACCTTATCATGGTATACTTACGACACCGTAGTTATCACATCCCCACCCTCCCCCTCGCGACCTCCCCCATAATGCGGCTCGCACCAATACCCCAGCCCCTAGCAATACGAAAAACATCGAATTACGCGCAGCCATCTCCTAACCTACCTACCTACCAGGTCCCAAAATCTCCACACGTATGATACGGAGGACTGTCCTGAGAAAATGAACTTCTGATCGGGTGGGTGGATCAAGGCCGTCATGGTTGTGGTGTTATATCGTAACTCTTTGTGTGATAAGGTATCAACAGGGGTAGGTAGGTGGCGTTCCTTCCGCTCTCTGGTAAAACAGGACACGACAAAAGAAAAAAGAATATTATAGGAAATAAGGGGGAATTTGTGGTGGTATGTAGTGGGATTATTATGAATTTTTTTTTCTTTTTCTTCCCTGCATTGCATTGCGAGATGAGATCGATATGTGTATGATAGATGGAATAGTTGGATGGATGGATGGATGGGTAACTCGGTCGTGAGTGCTGGATCCTCTCTACAATCATGCTCTACCGTACGGTACTCGTACAGGGCATCATATATAAAAAACCGCTCGGGTCCTGCTGGGTGGTTAGGTGTATGACATCACGACTCAATCCCGTATCGGAAAGTTCTTTCTTTCTTTCTTTCTTCCTTTCCGGATCGGATTTTAAAGGGAGTGGGTTTTCATGGTTGGATTGATGCATGGGGTTGTACTGTACTAGCACTGTACAGTACAATTACCCACCGACCAAGTCCGAAAGTGCCAACCCAGTTACGAGATATATGTTTGCGACTCTTGCCTGGTATGATATCATACGCTATGGTATAATAGTGGAGTTCCACCAGGCGAAGTTGTTTCTGTTTTCTGTTTTCTCCTTCCCATCAATTGGGGCTCGCTTTGGTTATCGAAGCGTGGACTGTGGGGGGCGTGAAAACTGCTGTCGAATAATGGTGAATGTTGGGTGAGTGATGTTTGGTGATGTTCGGGACTGGGGGAATGGGAAATGTCCGAGTGTATGATATGATAGTAGTGGATGGAATGTGTGATAAGCGTCCTGTGCCGAAGGGATTGTGAATTGGGTGGGTATTCTTCTCGCCTTTCTGCCTTTGGGGCTAATCATCGTTGCTCGAGTAGTTTCGCGCTTTCATGGGTCTGCCTTTTTTCTTTCTTTCTATTTTTTGGAAAGAAAAAGAGCTTGTGTTTTCGGACAGTGGGCTCGGATCAAAGGCAGAAACCTATTACGAGGCGGCGGGGGGTACGGGTTGAAGTTAATGAGAAAAGAATAAAGGTGTGATCTCATAACATTTTACACCGGGGGACTAGCTTTTGAATTAGAACTTGCAATCGTGTTGGGCCTTATCGTGGGTTGGTGTATAACCCTCTAGTTCTATTCGGGGTTTATCAAAACACCCAAGGATCGGGGGAAGGGTAAGCATCAGCCAACACGATCCCTCTCCTCCTACTGCTTCAAGCGAGGGCGTCTAATAATAATACATGTTTATCTCTAATGCAATTCCCATCAAACCTCCCAAACTCCAATATTTACTTACTGACACACAATAACCTGTACATAACAAACGAACAATGTCTACAACGGTGGTAGAGGGTTTCTGCCCCAGGTTAGTTGAAATTACGTATTGTGATGAGGTAGGGGATTTTCTGTACCTGCAATTAGGACACTGCAATCTGAACCGCATCCACCCTTCAAGACAATTTGAATGGAATACGTGACGGCAGGGGGTAACCATGTAACTTCTCCTTCCTAGGAAACCGACGCTGCTCGGGCCACTGCCTGCGTCGCGGTCATTGGATATTGTCGGGACCTCGACGGACTGCATGCAGATTGCGCAGTCGAAAAAGCGGGTGTTGGGGAGGAGAGCGGTCGCGTCTGTTGGAGGAGGAGAGGGAAGTTGTGGTTCGGCGGCTTCTAGATCGTCGATGGGAAGGATTGGGTGGTAGTCGTAGGCGGGGGGGAGGAGCTAGAATGATATCCAATTAAGCAATCGGCAGATTTCACTGGTGCGGGGGTGGAGGGGTTACATTGGAGGGGATCAAAACCCGTGGGCCAAATAACTGTTGGCTCAGTAGCAGGAATACTTGAAACCAGACCCAACCAAGGACAACGGCTGCGGATTTATAACTTGGTTCGAGGAAAAATATGTTTCCTTTCCAGCAGTAGAGATATAGGCCCGGCGCGACTCTGCAAATGCTCATTCCGATCACGAATTCCCATGTGAGTGCCTTCCGGCATCCACGGATTACGTTTCTGTATATTTGTGGCACCCAGTAACTATTTGCAAGCAGGACAACTGTATTGACGAACAGGCCTCGGAAGAGTGGCGGCCAACTAGCGGCGTGTAAGGAGACGAAGAAGGAGCCGAGAAGTACGAACAAGAAGCGGGGATACAATGTGCCGATATCCTGTCGACCATCGTCACCCGTATCGTTAATGTCTTGATTGGGCGGCAATATTATCGGTGCTTGTGGCATTGCGCTGGCGGGCAATGGAAGAGAACTTGCTGAGTAATCTACAGCTGGGGTGACTGCAGGTGGTGTAGACTGTGCTGGCCGGTTTTCAGGGCGCTGAATTCGACGGATGATCATCAAGAAGCGCATTCCGAAGATGGATCCGAGGAGGAAGGAGAAGAAGGTCACCGGGGACAAGGCTAGGTAGCATGAATCTATTATGCGTGAGTGTCTAAACTGTTCCAGGTGGCGGCTTTCCATTTGGCATACCGATAAGCACAGTTGCTCCCAAAAAGGCAAGCGCCATATAACCATCGACTATACCCATCATTGCAATTGTCCAGAAGCTAACTCTGCTCACTGTACTCGGTGTGTTACTCTCATTCATCTGCCGAATCAGCAGCAAAATCTGTGCACATGTGATGACCGCAGCGCACAATGCAAAGTTGATTGCCTTGCGGAAATATGTTTCAATCTTGATGCCCTCAGCCTTCTTGACACTAAGAACATGACCACATGAGGGAGAATATATAATTCCGGAGATGACGATTGGTGGTGCATCAGGGACTGGAGCACCGGTGGGGTGTCGCAGTTCCTTTTCGATGTGTTGGAGTGTTTCAGGGCTTATGTATGGTGGATATGGTGTGTTGAACGAGAGGAACGGGTGAGAGGTGAGCACTGGCTGGACAGGATGTAGCTGGAAATATACGATATACTCACACCGAGGTTTCTCGTTGGCAGCCTGATCGGGAGAGCGTTGCCAAGGAGAGTTAGTTAGGGCTGTATCCTTCTGCTTTTTGATTGCGGTGGCGATGGAGTCCAGGAGAAGGGCCTTGGATTGGTTATAAGCGTTCTCTGTGAGTGTAAAATGAGGAAGTGCAAATATTCCCGCAAACCTATAGAGAATAATCAACACCACACCACAGCCTACAGGTTTTATCAGGGAACTAACTTATCAGACGTCGTGGTCATCAAAATCTCGCCAGACTTGGTGAAGTGGATCCCACTTAGGCTTATATCTTTCATATCTCCACCTTCTTCGTTCTTGATAACCATTGTAGCTGTCATCTCTTGTACCTCTCCGGGCCTTTTCTTTTCTTCGATAGTGAAAACAAGCTTCCCGTGATTAGCTGTGACGTTTTTGTCATAGGTCAGGTTCGTCTGTGGCGCTTTAACATCTAAGAAAAGCCGATCCCATGCTCCATGTATGGTCCCAGTAGCATTTTGGTATATCGAAGGAAGCCGCGTAAACACGGATGTAGGGTCCAAGCTACGGCCTTCCCCGGGAGCTTCAGAACCTTTAGCATTGCCCCCTTCTTCAACTATCTCAGCTTCAGGGCCCGAATCTCCCCGAGGAGTTTCTCCAGTAACCGCCGTTGGCGGCCGCAGGCCACCTGCCTGTATTCCCTCCAGGAAGTATTCCCCAAGAACTTCTTTCTTTAGTGATCCAACTAACTCCCTTACAGGTTCGGGTGGTATTCGGTCATGCGTGAAGTTTATCCCCGTAAGGTTCCCTGGTACTCCGTAAGTTGAGTTTCGTAAAATTTCGAGCTGCTCCCTTTCTCGAATGATTATCTCGTCGAGGCCGTAGCTGCTCTGCGGCGAGTGTCCATCGGGTGCAAGAAGAATGATAATTATTAGAACGAAGAGAACTTTGGCTCGGGATTGATCCATCAAGCTTTTCCGGTTATCTCAGGAATGGTAGAGCTTGAGGTCCGTGTTTGCTTCAAGGAGCTACTGACACCATGGGTAAAGTTGTCGTTCAAAATTACCGAATCTGGCTAGGTGTCTTGTGTTACTCATTACCCTAAGCCCTTACAGAACGGTACCGTACGATACTCTCAGGGGACCCTGCAGCACTCATTTGGAAGTGCATGGAACGAGGAGGGCACTACCGGTACTTGAGTAGGCTCTGCCCACGCAGCCCATGAAGGGTTCCGAGTATGATGTGATAATCCCTCTGATTTTATCATTTTCGCCCATGGATACAGTATACTTAAAGATGATACTGGAATGCCTGAGGAAATCTATTAAAGGTTCCTGTAGGCTAAGTTAAAGCTATAATACCCGTGATTATTTTGTCTCGCTCAGCACGCTCTTTTTCAACGTGGCCACGATCCCAGTTCGGGGACCGGATCTGAAGATCCCCAGACTCTTTCTGAAAAGCCCCTCCAGAAACTGTGGGTGCTGGCAGGTGCCATGAAGAACGGGCATTATACCACATAGGTACCTTGCCAGATCAAGTGTGGGAATATACGTAGCAACATCCGACCAGCCATCTCAGGGGGAACACACGATCTCTCCTTTTCAGGACTACGGTACTCGATAGAACGCGCCGCCGGTGGTATAAAAACTAAACCAAATCAATAAGTCGAGTAAGATTAGATACAACTCACTGCTCGCTTATCCCCCCACAGTACTTGGGGGAAAGCACGAAGTGTAATTGGCATTACAGTGTGTTGAGATCGTGGACAGCACCAGAACTTAAGCAGGCCAGCCTACGGTATGTTCTAGCCACTTTTGTAGGGTGCATAGGCGCCCCACTGTGGCGTTGACACCCCGCTTAGTTATCTGAGTTCGTGGCGTGGGGAAGGCTCTGGAATGGATGAGCAATGTCGGTTCAAGGGCTGGTTTGGAAAGGGTCTCAAATTAGAAATGACTTGTATATAAATCTGTTCTTTCGGAGAACAAAAGCTCCCCCCTGGATGATTCTAAGCGCAAGCTAGGTTCGTTACATACCATCTCTTGGATTCGGTGGGGTTCGGAGGCTGAGGTAACCTGACTACATACTTTGAACTCGCTGCCTTCTCAACTTCACACCTACCATCCTGCCTCTTCTCTCCGTTTTTTCCCCTTCCACTCCATCTCTCTCCCATCCATCAGTACTACTATCATACCATACCTCACTTCATCCCTCAAGTTCTATCTATCTCATTTACTTCTTCATTTTTCGTAGACAAGATGGCCGATCACGAAGAGAAAAAGAAGGTTAATCTAACGTAAGTTACCTCCATTAGTATTTGCCATCCCCCATCCTCAGCCTATTGAGAAGAACCGATCAGTTTCCTGAGAAGATTCATCAACTAACATCTCTCTTTTCCTATTAGCGATGCCTCAGGCGCCATACACAAAGAGGTATAAATTTGTCTACCGATTATCGGCTTAGCATGTGGTTGAGTTTGACAAGAGCTTTGCTGAGTGGTTGAATATAGGCGGACGAAACTGCGACTGCAATCTTAAAGAAGAAGAAGAAGCCAAATAGCTTGATTGTTACTGATGCTGTTAACGATGATAATAGTTTGTTACCCTAGCTTCGAGTTTTCGTGTTTGAGAATTAACTCTAATGGCGTCCTAGGTATCATTGCTCTGTCTAATAATACCATGGAGACGCTTCAACTGTTTCGTGGAGATACTGTTCTCGTCAAAGGAAAGAAGCGGAAGGACACAGTCCTTATCGTTCTGGCCGACGATGATCTTGATGATGGATCTGTGAGAATCAATCGCGTCGTTAGAAATAACCTCCGAGTCAGACTGTTTGTCCTCCCCGCGTGACCCCGAAATCTATTTCGAGAGCTAACATAGGCGTAGTGGCGATGTCATTACCGTACATCCATGTCCCGATATCAAATACGTATGTTTGAATCTCCCGTCTGTATGCGATGGCTAGTGGCGATGCTAAGTATTTGTCCTTAGGCGAAACGTATCGCCGTTCTCCCGATCGCGGATACAGTTGAAGGCTTGACTGGATCTCTGTTCGATGTCTACCTAAAGCCGTACTTCCTTGAGGCCTATCGGCCTGTGCGTATGGGTGATCTGTTCACTGTTCGCGGCGGTATGAGGCAGGTTGAGTTCAAGGTTGTGGAACTTGACCCGCCGGATTACGGAATTGTCGCTCAAGATACTGTTATTCATTGCGAGGGCGAGCCCCTTAACCGAGAAGACGAAGAGGGAAACCTCAATGAGGTTGGGTACGACGATATCGGTGGGTGCCGAAAGCAGATGGCGCAAATCAGGGAGCTCGTTGAGCTGCCACTCCGACATCCTCAACTATTCAAGAGCATTGGTATCAAGCCACCACGTGGTATCCTCCTTGTAGGCCGCTCTCTCACGAAATGTTGTTTTCTCGTTTACTAATTGTTTAACTAGTATGGACCTCCGGGCACCGGTAAAACTCTTATGGCCCGCGCTGTTGCCAACGAGACTGGGGCATTCTTCTTTTTGATAAATGGCCCCGAAATCATGAGTAAAATGGCCGGGGAATCAGAATCCAACTTGCGTAAGGCCTTCGAGGAGGCAGAGAAAAATTCCCCCGCAATCATTTTCATCGACGAGATCGACTCGATTGCTCCCAAACGCGAAAAGACCAACGGCGAGGTTGAGCGAAGAGTTGTTTCGCAATTACTTACCCTGATGGATGGAATGAAGGCTCGAAGCAACATTGTTGTCATGGCTGCCACGAATCGGCCAAACTCTATTGACCCTGCTCTTCGTCGGTTTGGGCGATTTGATCGTGAGGTCGATATTGGTATCCCTGACCCAACCGGGCGTCTTGAAATTCTCCAGATCCACACCAAAAATATGAAGCTCGCCGAGGGTGTAGATCTCGAACAAATTGCGGCAGAGACGCACGGTTATGTTGGTTCCGATGTTGCTTCCCTCTGCTCCGAGGCAGCTATGCAGCAAATTCGTGAGAAGATGGATCTCATTGATCTCGATGAGGACACTATCGATGCCGAGGTTCTTGACTCTTTGGGGGTTACCATGGAAAATTTCCGATTCGCCCTTGGTGTTAGTAACCCGTCCGCCCTCCGCGAGGTTGCCGTGGTTGAGGTACCCAATGTTCGTTGGGATGACATTGGAGGATTGGAAGAGGTCAAGCGCGAGCTCATTGAGTCCGTGCAATACCCTGTGGAGCACCCCGAAAAGTTCCTCAAGTTTGGAATGTCCCCATCTCGTGGTGTTCTGTTTTACGGCCCCCCTGGCACCGGTAAGACCCTTTTGGCGAAAGCAGTTGCGAATGAATGTGCTGCAAACTTCATTTCCGTCAAAGGTCCTGAACTTCTTTCTATGTGGTTCGGTGAATCTGAAAGCAATATTCGGGATATCTTCGATAAGGCGCGTGCTGCGGCACCTTGTGTTGTATTCCTTGATGAGTTAGATTCAATTGCCAAGAGCCGTGGCGGATCTGTGGGCGATGCCGGTGGGGCCAGCGACAGAGTGGTGAATATGCTGTTAACGGAATTGGATGGTATGGGTGTTAAGAAAAATGTTTTTGTCATCGGAGCTACCAATCGTCCCGAACAGGCAAGTTTCACCGTAGTCCACCTATTTAGAATTATTTCGCTAACAATGCGTAGTTGGACGCTGCACTTTGTCGTCCAGGTCGTCTCGACACTTTGGTCTACGTGCCTTTGCCAAATGAGGCTTCCAGGGCCGATATTCTTAAGGCTCAACTCAGGAACACACCTTGTGCCCCCGACATTGACCTCAAATACATTGCATCTAGGACTGTGAGTTTGCCTCCCACTTATTTTTTTAAATGCTCTGGCTGACCCTTTTCAAGCACGGTTTCTCCGGTGCTGATTTGGGCTTTATTACACAACGTGCTGTCAAATTGGCAATCAAGCAAGCTATCACTGCTGAAATCGAGGCCCAAAAGGAGAGGGCTGAGAGAGGCGAGGGTACCGATACTGAGATGGTAGAAGCCGAAGGGGATGATCCAGTCCCAGAGCTCACCAAGGCTCATTTCGAAGAGGCCATGGCAGTTGCCAGACGTTCAGTCACTGAAGTTGAGGTTAGGCGTTACGAAGCCTTTGCTCAGAGTATGAAGCAGTCAGGCGGCATGAGCTCATTTAGGTTCCCAACTGCCGAGGAGGTTGGCGGCGGGGGTGAGTCAGGGTTTGGGCAGGCTGGCGAAGATGACGATCTGTACAATTAAACAGGTATTCTCTGGCTGGTTTCCTGGGGGGTGGGAGCAGCATGCGGTACAATTAGCACGCTGGGGAAGATGTGATTCGTTGGGGCAATCTGGGTTCGTTTCTTGTTTGGAAAATCATGTTCGATATAAAATGAGCTTTTCCTTGCTGCATGAAGTTTCGATCCTTCATGAACTCGTCCTTGTGTTTTTAGCTTTTCTGGTTTTACGGCTCGTTCATGATAATGGAACACTTTGATGATATAGAAACCTTGACTTTCCCATGCGGTACAGCAATGCTTCTCGTGAAATGTAGGTTTTGCGATTTTCCTCGCTCTCCAGGGATAACACCACCCACACACCAAACATCATATTACTCCGTCCCACATAAATAAAAAGAGGAAAAGGTCAAAGGAAAGAACAATCTATGTATACTTTGAAGCTTCGCCTGGTTTCCATTTAAGTTACAATTAGCAAAGTCATGCCAAACGCTCATCTATAGTACAACTAATAATACATACGTACGCTAATCACCTACTCCCCACCCCCAATCTCAACAAGTATATAAACAAACAGAAAACAATTTCCACAGACCGATTTTTTTGTTTTAAAGAAAAATGGAAAAAAAAGAGAGAAACAGGAGATGGAAAAAGGTGAAGCCTGCCAGATTGATTCGTAAAGCGGATTAAGCACAGAGTGGAGAACTGTAGATGACTACCCAAGTGAAGTTAATTCGGAGGAGGGGGTTCATTGTGCCCCTGGGGGCTTAGGCAGACCCTTTAAATGAAAAGATCAGTACCAGACGCTGAGTGAGTAAGCTCGTATATAGGGGAATAAAGTACCTCGGTAAAGATTTTACTCAGACTCGTCTTCATCATTTCCGCCGCCTCCTTCTCCATCTTCTTCTGCTCCTGGAGCATTTCCTCCTTGTGGTCCTCGATGTGCTTCTGCATATCGTGGTAGCCTTGCAAACCGCGTTCCCTGGCCAGGTCTATGAACGTCTTTTCCTCATTGGCGGACTGCCTGTTCATTCCTAGTGCGCCGAGTAGGGCGCCGCCGGCGGTGCCCCTGCGACCCTTGCGCTGCTCCTCCACGCGCTTCATATGTTCTGCGCGCGCGGCCGCCTCGCGGCGGGAGAATTCGGTGGGGACGTGCTTATCGCCGAAGCTCTTGATCACGGGCCTGACATCGGAGATGCCCATCGCAGCGATGTATTCCAGGAATGGGATCAGGGAAATCAGCTCTTTGTCTTTCGGATCGCCGTCCCAGGGCTTCATCTTTATCGTGTTGTTTGGGTTCTCGGACCAAGCGTCGGGGTTCGCCTCAAGCATTACGACTTTCGATAGGTCACGGTTAAGGTAGTTGAGGTCCTTGATGTACTTCCCGTCCTTGTAGCGTGTGTGCGCGCGGAAGAGCGGGTACATGATGTATCCTGGGTACTGGTCCATTTTCTGGATTATAGGGGCGGCGGTTTGTTCGTGCTGGCTTGTAAAGACTACTACTTCGTAGTATTGGAATAGGTAGGCGAGGAAGTAGTCTAGACCTGGACGCTTCGCGATTCTCCACCCGTGCTCGCGGTCCCAGGTGCTGTGCACGCAGACATCCTCGAGGGAAATGACAAGCGTGTAGGGGCGCGAGTAGTCCGGCAGTGGGTCCGGCAGGAGCTTCTCGAAGGGTGGCTCGTTGTAGAAGTTTAGGAGGTCGTTCGTTCGCGCCCTTAATCGTGCATAGAAGGCGGATGCTCCCCAGCCCTGTTGGAGGTCTTTGTAGTACTTCCTTTCCACATCGTCTAATTCCCGGCCCATGTAGAGTGTACCGCCGATGAGAGAGACTATGAATGAGCCGAACACAACTCGGGCTAGACGTTCCCGCTTTCGATCTGTGGAGGAGACGTACGCAGATTTGGGTAGACCCTCTCCCCTCCCCAGTCCTCCACCACTGCCTGCCTTTCCTCCGCTTCCTCCGCCGCCGGAGCTAGCCTTCTCGGCCTTCTCGGCCTTCTCGGTTTCCTTCAGAAACAATTCCAGCTCCGGGAGCTGTGATTCCAGTGGCGGGGGGTTGGACGTCGAGCTCGATGGGGAAGATTCCTGTGGCGGTGTGGGTGTGGAATCCGAAGAGAGCAGGGAGGCATTTGCATCTGCGGGCAAAATTGGGTTGGAATCGGTAGCGGGAGAGTCTTGGGGATTCTTCCCTGGGGGCTGCTGAGTTGAGTATCGGTACTGTAACTGATAGTGGGGTGATCTTGAAATTGGCGGGGCAATGCGGGGAGTCAGCAAGAGCGGTCTGGCTCCCAGCAACGAGCGATTGAGTGCCCTTCTGAGCATCATGGCAAGTCAGTTTGGCAGTCCTTGGCACTCTATGAAAATTGTCGGATACTGGTAAATGCGGGCCTGATCAAACTGGAAGGGGAGAAAGAAAGTAATTGTGGGTTCGGGAAAAGAAAGATGGATGGATGACAACATTAACATTTTTTTTATCATTGGCGGCCCCCCCGATTTCTAGAACCATATAACGTGGCTTGGCGCCCTTTCCCCATCAAGTTAGGTTAAGCCTACCCCCCACCCCCGACGTGTGTACTCGAGTACTCGAGTAACTCTCACAGAGGCTGATTGCTCTTCCCTTCCCTTTTCTCTCGAGATTTTCACCCGTCCACCGCCCCCCTACCCAATGCGCCTGAAGTCGCTTTGCTCTTACCACTTTAGTTCAACGTCCCTTAAGTCAACCCCGCCCCACTCAATTGCACAATACAAATCATGTCTTCCTACGTCCTCGCCCAAATCTACCAATTAATCCTCAACCTTGTCGGCGGTGGGCCAGGCCCTGTATACCCTGCTCGCAGAAATATCCGCATTGGAAGCAGGAAGTCCAAACTTGCCTTGGTCCAGACACATCTTGTTCGCGATGCTTTACAGGCTGCCTATCCGGACACCAACTTTGAAATCATCGCCATGACCACCACCGGCGACAACAATCAGATGAAGCCGCTACATAGTTTCGGGGCGAAAGCACTGTGGACGCAGGAGCTTGAGGTGCTGCTGCTAGAGAATAAATTGGAGATGATTGTACATTCGCTCAAAGGTTTGATGTTTTTGCTTCCGCGATTCTTTTTCTGGGGTGGTTCGTGGCTAATGCGAAGATCTAGATATGCCGACACAGCTCCCGCATGGGTGTAAGATTGGAGCCATACTTGAACGTGAAGGTATGCTTCCTGCTATCGCAGCCACCTCAACCCCCACTACCACCCTGCTAACTACCCGGATAGACCCTCGCGATGCCCTAGTCATGAAGGCCGGCTCGAGCTACAAATCCCTAGAGGACCTACCGGAAGGGAGCGTAGTCGGCACTTCCTCCGTCCGGCGCAGTGCGCAAATCAAGAAGCGGTACCCCCACCTTAACTTCGAGGACGTCCGTGGTAACGTCGGCACCCGGCTCGCAAAACTCGATGACCCAGCGTCCTCCTACACCTGCCTGATCCTCGCAGCCGCGGGCCTCACAAGGCTCGATCTGGGAGAGCGCATCACTGGTTACCTCTCCTCTCCGTACCTCCTCCATGCCGTTGGCCAGGGAGCGCTAGGTGTCGAGATCCGTGACGGTGATGAGGGCACTGCGAAGATGCTTGAAGTGCTGGCCCATAAGGAAACCACCCTCTATTGCCTCGCTGAGCGCTCGCTCATGAGGACGCTAGAAGGTGGCTGCTCCGTTCCCATAGGCGTGGAAACTGAGACCGCCACGGATGGGCAGATGCTCATGAGGGCTGTTGTCGTCAGTCTTGATGGCCAGAACTCGGTTGACATAGAGGAGCGGATGGAAGTCGTGGATGAGGAAGCAGCTAACGATTTCGGCAGAGTCGTAGCAAGGAAACTCGTCGATGCTGGAGCTGGGGATATCTTGAAAGGCATTAATCACAACAAGGATTTGGTGGATACTTGAATTTGTAAACTAAATAATCGGTTTTACGATAATTACTTTTATCCATCCCATCCTTTTTTTTTTTTTTTTACCTCCCCCTTCGCATCCCCCCCCCCCTCCCGCCCTCCTTCTCCTGGGTGTGGCCTTTTATGGCTGGCCACGGGTGTCGGGGACCTAGAAGAGAATAGGAGATTGGTGAGAGTCGTTGTGACAATACAGGAATAATAATTATAATAAAAGAGCGAATACACTGCATACCGGTGTTTACCTCTTTACCATTACCTCAGGAATAACTTAAAAAAAGAATTTTTTTTTACTATAACTCGCAGTCAACCCCCTACCATACCACAGACTACCGCAGATAAAGGGGGTGAAAGAAACGGACCAGAAAATGCACGCCAAAACAAGGCCCATCACACCCCATCACTCACCCAAACCATCGATCGACCCGATACCAAAGAACCGCAACCACATTACCTATACACCAGCATCATACACAACACACACTAAGGCTCCCGAAACACTCAGATTAATCCTCAGCACGGACAGCATACCAGCAAACTCAATCCTCAGTGTATCGCCTCATGATCCGCACAACAAAAGAGAAAAGAAAAAGAAAAAAAAGTGAGAAAGTAAATAAGGTATCAATCATAGAGTACTAGTATATAATTACTTAATTAATTAATACCCGGATAGTCTACGGGGAGCCGGGCGCAGAGACTCTATAATTAGGGAAGGGAAGGGGAGGGGAGGTATCATACACTGCAACCACTCTCTAGAAAGACCAAAGCGACTTCCAGTGTAAAGGTTGAATCAGCACTTGGAAACGGACGCAGCGTGCTAGGTTAGTCCAGTCACTGATTTGATGGGTGAAGAGCGTGTGGAAGGAGGGAAGGAGGGAAGGAACGAAGGAAGGAAGGAAGGAAGGGGGGGCGAACAACAGACAAAAGCTCTGGTGGAAAACGTCGAATTTGGTCTATCGCCTTTTGTCCCCTCAACCATGTTGTCAAACCCATGGGGTGGCCGTAATGGCAATACACTTTTACCGATATGATATGAGATTGCGATAGGTGCGATCGGAATTGTGGCCCGAACCCCACACCCAGGAACAATTCTCCGTGCTCATAGGCTCTCCGAGCACACGGGAAGAGGTGGGTAGCCAAGGCGCTGATCCTCGCCCAGACCTATAATCATGCATTATCACTCGGCTACAGGTCGAACACCCATTTCAGACAGAAACAACCCCATCCAAACAAATCTATTCCAATGCAAATCCTGTGCCAAGCTCATACAATTATAGAAACAAGAGAAAAAGATAGAAAGAGAAGAAGAAAAGGGGTTAATCCCCGGCGAACACGCACACGGCACATGAAAGAAGAAAAAAAAATTGAAACGAATTATCAAGAGCACTGCTAGCCCGACAAACAATACCTAATGGCCCATCCCTTTAACGTGTGCGTCGTAGTCCTCCTTGCTCATGAGCGCCTCAATATCCTCTGGATCATCAACCTTAATCTTGCAAATCCATCCATCGCCTTCGGCGCTCTTATTGATCAACTTGGGGTTGTTCCCGAGCTCGTTGTTAGCCTCAACAATGGTGCCGGATAGGGGGGAGAGAATGTCGGACGCGCTCTTGACGGACTCGACGGCGCCGACCACCTCCCCTGCTTCGACCTCAGCGTCTGCCCGCGGGAGCTCGACATATACAACTTCGCCCAATGCTTTTTGGGCGTATTCGGTGATACCGACAGTAGCTGGTAGTTCCCCTCTGTCAGCCTGCGAGCGCCCGATGGAAGGGAGGAGAGTAGGAACCAGTGCTGCTGCCAAATTCGGATAGAAGGACCCATTCGTGGTCCTTGGTGTATTTCTTAGACACTATGCGACATTTCCAATCAGCCCTTCTTTCCTCTTCTGATTTTACTCCCGTCAGAACGGGGGACCGGGGACGGGGTGGTAGCGAACTGAAATAATTTCCCACGGTAAAGTTCCTCCTGTGAACCACTACTCTTGTAGTGTAGGCTGGTTTGAAAACCGGCCTGGTGAGCAAGGAACGGAGGAGCGAGGCCATTTCGGACGAAGTTTGTATGGGTAAGATGAAATTGTGGCTGCTGTTACTATTCGGTGAATTATTGTGAAGAGGGAGGATTGGGTGGGCGGGATTGGGTTGGGTGGGCCTCTGGAATCCGAGTTTCAATTCAAGGAGGAAGGGGAAAGAGGGTGAAGGAAACAAACGAACCCCCCCCTCCGGCGGTTTGTAGTACGGCCTGTTTCCGATCTCGGTAAAAGAAGGAACGTATCACGTGGGTGGGCCAAGCATCGCAACAGTCCGTGGTTGATAGCAAGAATTAACTTACCCGACCCAGCGTAAAAACTACAGCATCCGGCATCTCCCCAACCACAGGTAATCGGGCAATCCATTTTTTACCACATTCAGCAGACAACCACCCCCCCCCCCCCCAGCCAGCGGACCTATCCCACTATCCGATCTTACACAGTCCTCCCAAAATGCTATACGAGCTCGTCGCAGTGGTCTATCATTCCCAATTCCTCTTCTCTCGCCCTCCCGTCACCTACTAATAGATAGCCAACATTCACAGGTCCGGCCAACCTCCCTCAATGAAATCAAAGAAATCGCTAAATCCGCTGGCATGACTGTATTACAAAACGGCGGAGTCGTCCGCGGATACACCTACTGGGAGAAACTCATGCTGCCAACCCGTCGACGCGCGCATTTGGTGTATCACACCCATGGCCATTACTTCATCATGAGATTCGATTCCAACTCGCCGACCCAGCATTTGATTCAGCGTACATTGCGATTGGACCCTCGGATGATTAGTTTTAGCGTCGTCAAGATGGGGACAAAGTTGAAGGATGTTGCCGAAGTTAAAGGGAAGACTTGGGATTTGGACCTGGGCACCTGAGGTAGCGGTAACGTTAATACGAGCGGCAATGCGTGTATTATATATATAAGCTTTGGGAAATTCGATCCTAGAAAGATGGACTTTTTTTTTGCTATGGCGTCCGGGGTGTAAGAATTAAGGGAGGGAGCTGGGTTGATGAGGTAATTGCTCTCTTCAAGTATCACATACCGGTGGCGGGAGGACTGGGTACAATCAAGATCGAATGCCACTAAAGGCCTTAGTGATGTCAATGGGTCTATAAAGAAGCTGAAATTTTGTTCTAAGGAAAATTATCATTCCAGCAGTCCCGCGCCAACCCCAAGCCATGGGAAAGGAGAAAAACACATTATGAAGAGAGAGAGAGAGAGAGAGAGAGAGAAACATATTATGAAGCGAGAGAGAAGAAAAAACACCAAGATAGAGTCGTTGGCATTCCATCCTTAAAATCTAATCACTCTACAGGTAGAGACTAGGGTCCCATACCGACGCAACCCAGAAAAGAAATACCGAAAGCACAAAAACCTCAGACGTTTTGATAAATCCCCCCTGGAAAGCAGATTTAGGAAAAAAGAATGAAAGAAATCCACGTACCAGAAATTCCCCCATCCTCTAATGACAAACACAACTGCCATGGAAAAGAGCTACAGAATTCTCAAAAATAATCAAGCCCACGAGACGAATCAACACGGATATGATAAGAATATAAGGGGTGATGATTGAAAAGAAAGCTGTAGGTGAATGGTCCCCTATATCAAGAAAGAAGAGAAAGAAATACATGAGCTACTATAAGTGCGAGGGCAGCAATGTGCCGCGTAAACAGGCCAGACAGGCAACAAAAGTCTCAGCAGATCAAACGGAGGTGTGGCCAAATATGCCGTCTGAGCCTACCTCTGTGGTGTAGAGCTGCTATTCGCCCTCAGGACATTGGGGCAGTTGGTCGGCCCAAGTGTTCCGTGTTCGGAGATGACAGCTTTGATATACTCAGCCGGGGTAGTGTCAAACATAAAACTAGAAAGGCTGGTAGTGGGCTGGTTACGCCAGCCCCCGAAGATCCCGCCGTTGTCGCAATTATTGTCAGGGGCAATTATATCGGTGTCACCTATTCGCGCATTGTCAGCATAAGCAAGGCAGAAACCAAAGAAGCATTATTACCAAATTCGTTCCCAATAATTCCACCCGAGGTAAACTTCTCCGAGAACTTAATGCTCTCACAGCAAATTATCACAGGGATCCCTTTCTGGGATGCAGAGCGGGCAATTTTGGAACATCCAGCACGCGAGTGGAGAGACCCATTTGCCTGAAGGGAATGAGCCCCCAGAAGAACTCTTGTGACACCGCCCATATAATGATCGACAAACGTCGTCTTGATATACTCAACATCAACCCCAGCTCTCACCAACGTGGCCAATAGATTCTTTCCTTCAAACAAATGACTACTATCTGCCACAAGTACCTTGAAGTTTGTTCCGCGAGAATGTGCTTCGAGTAAAGACTTCTCAATCACTGAGGACTTGGAGAAGGTAAGGATCGTGTCGCCTTCGTTGATGTAGCGAGCGGCGGTGGTATTCACGATCACCTCACTAGCGGCAGTGATACGCTCGCGAATGAAAACATCAATCTTCTCACAGAGAAGCTTCTTCGCTGCTTCTTCCGAGAGCTCAGGGGAAACAGCAGCAATTTCAGTCTTAAGCCAGCGGATCGAATTTCCTAGGGCAGTCGACATCGGACGCGCGGAGATGAGGTAATCGATCTGGCGAGAAAAGTAGTGGCCAGGAAGGTGGCGACTTATGGTCGCTCCAGCGGGGCACTCATAATCATTAATTAGCTGTGATAGAGTCATTAGATGGTTCTCAAGCTACAGCTTCCCGGGATCCAAAACGAGTGATATATTATGATAAGAGTAACGGGAAGCAAACCTACTCGTTTCATTGCCAGCATAAATCCCAAACACCGAGCACTGCTTCCAACAAGGATAAATTGGTTCATCTGCACGCCCAGTGTAAGAATAGCGGGGTGAACATCTGGATGAGCATTGTTTATCCCAAACCCAGGCTTCTTCTTTTTCTCGTGCTGCTCGATCTCCAACTCTCTCATAAGACCCGGAAGATCCTTATCCCTTGCCCCGGGAACGGCTTCCTGCTCTCTCCCCCCAGTGTGAACTTTGCTGGGCTGTTGGCTATAAATTGTCTTGACAATGCCAGAGTCATGTGCCGCGGTAGGTTGGATTCCCCTTTTCCCCTTACCTTGAGCCTCCTTTTTCGGTGGTTGAGGTTTTTGCGGGCGCTGAGGAGCAGCAGCAGCAGCAGGGGTATCAGATTTAGCTTGCTGACGACGTTCGGCTTTCTCTCGCTTTTTCTTTTCTTTGAGCTCCTTAGCTGAAAGCTTTCCTGTCTCCGGTGTGGCGGATGGCGTTTTCGTTGAGCCTGATGTAGAAGAAGGAAGGGTTTCTTCCGGCGTTTTCCTTTCTGCACCGCTATTGACAGCCAGGGGAGTTCTGGCAGTAGAAAAGGCCTTAATAGCAGTTCCCATTGCGGTATCCGCGGTGGGGCCACGGCTATTTTCCCCAGACATATCACGCAAAGACCGAAAGCAAGAGATAGGAGAATGAGATTGTGACCTTTGTCTAGTGTTTTCGTTGAAAGGAGTGTAGAAGTGGTGCTAGGAGCGAGAGCGTCTGGCGGTTAGTCCACGGTGGGGTAGTGGGGCTGTATGATGCCGAAAGATTCCCAGGGATAAGATTCGATAAGATTCACAGGACGCTAGGCTTGACATCTCATCTTGGCGTCATACCGTTAAGTTCCTGTACGAGTGCTGCCAATAGATTTATTCGTCACGTGAGTCTGATCAGAAATTTTGGTGCACCTTCTGGCTGCGGTGTGTTCTTAGATAAGGCACGTGACGAATATATTTTCAGCCGCACTCTCACGAGTAAATTTGAAAGCAACGGTAAAATGCCAAGCCCCGCTCTAGCCCACCAGCTACGCATACGGCGCTTGTACGAGTACGAGTACAATACCATGCCGCTCTCGCTGAGTGCCTTGCTCAAGGGAGCCCGTATTTACTGCCTAAATCCACCATCGGAGAGTCTCAGAAGGAAATCACTGTCTAAACCTCAATAGGCCTAGCAGGATAGGTTAGCAATATTCCGAATACCAGTTAGTGAAATCCGGAAAGCTCGGCCCCCGAGCTATACTCTATTTGGACAACACATCACTTCCCTTCTCGAGGTGTTTTGTTTCTGATTGGGAAGATCCTAGGATGGGCGATGGTGGATTCAGGCAGTAAATACGGAATTGGTGATTCGACCCGTTTCTCGGCAAAAAATGGGTGAAAACCCTCACTTTTCAATTGTTGGTATCATACGGTAATTCATCGAAAGCAAATGCTCCTGTTCCCATACCGGTATTTTGGCCCCAAAGTCACCCTATATGTGTATGATAGCTACCCGGCACCAACAGTGGGTGCTACAAGCCTGTAAAGTTGTAGTATGGCTCAAAACTCGTCGCTACCGGTGCTTGCACCGGTATTGTCTCTCTGCTACTCAGATGGTTGCCCTGGCAACACCTCATAACAATGATCCGGTCTTTGATGAACTACGATACTACATGATGGGGAGGGGTCGGAAAGACCTTGTAGGGGGTTAGGGGATACCGTATCGGTAATCTTTACGCGCATGTTCAGCTATGATATCATATCATAATTGCCCTTACCCAGCCTACCCAAGGACCGATCACGGATTCAAGAGTCAAACATCGGGTTCTATTGACCCTACCGCACATCTCGCACACTTCAAAAACATCATAATACTCTGGTCGTGAGTGGGAGAGTCGTTCGCGCCCTGAAAGGGAAGGATGGGGGATGGATTCAATCTGGTTTTGCTCACTCGCTAAACTTGGTGCTCTGTCGGTCTCCAGTACTAGTACGAGTACAATATCCTTAGAGAGCGATGACATCCAGTGGCTTTTGAAGGCAGATGAGGGTCCAACGATATTATGTACGAGTACAAACAACAGCGAACAATGTACTTTTTTCCGTGCACACAGTGCTTGTATCATACCAGAACCCACAAGTCCGTCATGGTACAGATCACAGGGCTAGGGTTCTGCATTAGCTGTGTGCCTGCGGTGTTACAGTACTTGTGGGGAGCTTTCGACTTCTGAAGCTGGAGCTAGCCACCGCACAGCTCTCCCCCCAGAAACTCAATCCATATACCGCGGAAGACGAGAAGTCTGCCTCCTCTCTCTCCTTGCCGCCTCACGCCGATACATTTTTCCTTCATTTAACCCACAAATCCTCTCTATCTTCCTCTTTAACGAATCTCATACTTCCCACAGCAAAGTGATTGTTTCGGGTTGTTTGTTTACTATTACACTTGATCCCTGCACCTAGAAACCACGGTAACCATCCAGGAGCAGGGACAATCCGCAATATGACACTTCTTCCCCTCTCATCAAGACAGCAAATATTTTTTATTCTGTGTGTTTCTGCATTCATAATTTTCCTTACAAACTTGACCGTCATCACCGGGGCCGATTATCGGGACGGGATCGAAATCTTGCCAATTCCGCAGTCACTTAAACCTCTTCTGCAGCACAATAAGGTGAAGAAAAAGCACTTATCCTCGGGGTGAAGATGCGTGGGTAGTACCACTAACTTTCACCGCAATTATAGCCTCCGCAACTTAGAATTCATGAGGATAAAGACGACTTTAGCTATAGCTCCGAGAAGGCCGATGGCCATCCTATATCCCAGTTGATGGAAAAGGCAGCAGCGGATTTTGGGCGATATCGAGACTCTCGGTCAAGGACGTTTGCACAGGCCATAACCAGATACCGGAAAAAATATGGGCGGCATCCTCCTCCGGGTTTCGATAAGGCAATTCTTCATTACGATTGCCGCGGGTTCTCATAGCTAATCTGTTGCGTAGTGGTATCGATTCGCCAGGGAACGAAACGTCTACAATATTGACGATTTTGACCAAATTTGGGATGACCTGCGACCGTTTTGGAGCATCCCGCCATTGGAACTGAGGAAGGTGGTAAAGGGGTTGCTGAAAGAGGATCCCGAGAATAGTGGTCTTTCTGGAATTACTGTGCATAATCCACCTTAGAAATTTTCTCCGACTGTCGGCTGACTGTGACACAGATTGAGCACGGCAAGATAAAAGTCACCGGCGGGAACTGGCGCACAGACGAATTTGTGAGGATGCTGAATGTCTTCGTTAAGGAATTACCAGATATACAGATCGCCATGAACAGACTCGACCAGCCAAGAGTGATTGTTGAATGGGAGACATTACAGGAGCATCTCAAGGTTGAGGAGGAAAGTCGTAATCTGGACAGATTAGTTACAAATGGGTTTTCAAGGAGCAGGGGGTTAGGTGGGTTAAATTATATCTTATGCTCCGACATATCTTACATTGCTGATCAGAGCAGATGAATCCATGTCATTCCCAATAGCAGAATGGTTCAGCGCATCAGAGGAACCATACATGAATCTCGCGAGCAAAGCTTGCCCGCCAGACTCTTACGCACGGAATAACATGACCATGGAACCAGCTGTAGCAGAAGAAAAATACAAGTTTCCGAACAGTGGCGGACTAGTCTCCAACTTCAATATATCCAGTGATCTATGCACTATTGGTCCAGCAATCCAAGACCTTCATGGTATGCTGTTTGCTCCTGCTACCATGGTAGCTACAAAGAAACTAGTTCCGATATTCAGTGAATGCAAGGTCAACGTCAATAACGATAGTACGTTAACTAACCCCCTCCTACCTTCTGTTCCATCGATGTTAACAAGCCACTCCAAAAAGTCCTCTTCCCGGCAAACATGTACTACAGCGATGACCCACGTTACACCTACAGCCCAGAGAACGACATGCCCTGGGACGACAAACACACAACCGTCTTCTGGCGTGGCATGACCTCGGGCGGGAGCCAAGAGTTAAATACCTGGCGCCGCCTCCACCGTCACCGTTTCGTCCAACTCGCAAATAGTACTGACCTCCGCAACACAAAAACCCGCCTTGCCCTACCCACCCTAAACTTAACAACCATTCCACCGGCCTACACCGAGATCAAAAACTGGGATCCATCCCCCTTCTCGGAAAAATACACTGACATCGGCTTCCCAGAACTCGCTTGGTGCGTCCCAGACAGAAAATGCGGTTGGCTACGCTCCTTCCTAAAAGAAGTAAACGCAACAACCGCCCTAACGGACCAATTCCTAAACAAGTACCTCCCTGATATCGACGGCCACAGCTTCTCCGGCCGCTGGCATGCGTGGCTGAAAAGTCGCAGTCTAGGGATTAAAGCCACCATATTCAGGGAATGGCATGACAGTCGATTGTTTGCGTGGCAGCATTTCGTTCCTATGGATAATAGATTTGACGACTTTTACTCCATTATCACATACTTTATTGGCCTAGGGAATAGGAAGGGGGGGGAAGAGGTGTACATACCTACTCATGACTCAACCGGGAAGAGGCTGGCTGGGCAGGGGAGGGAGTGGGCTGCGAAGGTGCTGAGGAAGGAGGATATTGAGGTGTACATGTTCCGGCTCATGCTGGAGTATGCCAGGCTTTTGGACGACAGGCGGGAAATGATTGGATATTGGGGGAGTGGGAGGAGAGTGAAGGAGGAGAAGGTGTGGGTGTGGCCACAGTAGTGGTTGATTTTGGGGGTTTCCTGCTTTCCTATTCTCGGTTGGGGCGTTGCTTTTTGGGTTTCCTTTTCGGCTTCACTTTCTCTCCCCCTCCCCCCCCCTCCTTCGGGAGCGGGCGAGGAGGATGGCACATTTTCGGGCTTGCGCATGATTTGTACAGATGATTGTATAACAGATGATTGTATATACCAATGAGCAGTAATATATACGTGTTGGTCCGATGATAAACCTGGTATGATATGCGTAGCAGGAGACGGGGGATCGCAAGCGCCTCTTTTTTTTTTCGTTCCTCCTTTATCTGCTTACTCCCATTGCCCCCCCCCCGCCTCGTTTTGTGCATCCTTTCTGACCCCGCGATGTGATGGGTGGAGTATCGCGTACCGGTATTGCACTCCGAGGCAGCCACGCCCCAGCCCATCCCAGCCCATTCAACTATCCCATGCCGTGTTTCATTTTCAAAACGAGTGATAATAAATGACTCGATGCCGATACAAATTACCGGCCGAGTGCACCTAGAGAATAAAGGTAAAAATGTAAGGTATGATATTCATGATATCATAATATTATCAGGGAGGAGGAGAGAAAGAGCAATCCTATTGCATCCACTACCGGTACTCGAACACAACCTCCCACTCGAGCCTTAGCCAGAAGTCCATTATCATATTATCGTGTATCGTTCCTTGCCAGCTCAAGTACTCGATGCGCCGTCCCTAATACTATCCGTACCTTATGTCCCGTACCTTTTCCATGCATGACACCCCCCCGATCATTAAGTCCTCCATTAAATAGTACGTACAAGTGACCAACTAGCGTAAGTTCTGAAAAGAAAGATCCGAAGATCAAAAACGGGGGGGTAAAAGGGATTTAATATAAGAAATATATTATTCAGGACAGTGTTAATATCATACGGGCAACGTCATTCAAGACTTTTTCTCTTTTTCCGAAAGGACTAACTGGTGGGTATGTGTTGATGATATTATATCTTTTTCTTAACCTCTCGTTCGTCTTTGCAGGTGATCTCCGGCTTTGGAGAGCTATTCATATTCTCGTATCAGCACAAACTCATGAGAGGGGGGGGAGGGGGGTGCATACTCTGCCTCAACACTCTCACTACTCTCTTCCTCTTCATCTTCATCATCGCTGCGCTCGTCCTGGGCAATGTTGCTAACGGCATACCTCCACGCAATCTTCAGGATTAGCCACAGCCAGAAGAGGTTCACTGCTTGCAGACTACCCAAAAGACCGCCTGTGATGACCTGTGCGATGCGACATTTGTACACTTGAGTGACCCAGTTGAGTTCCCAGACTCCGACCGTCTCGTATTCCGTGAAAATGGACCAGATGACCTTCAGGTTGATGTAGTGACGCATGTAGATCCAAATGAGAATGAAGAAGGCAAAGTATGGGCCTGTGAATGGGTGATCGAGGTAATTCAGTGTCTTGGAAGTTGCAAGGAAGAAATCTGAAATATCATGGGTGACGAAAACGGCGACTCCGATCCAGGTGAAGTGGAAGCGGTAGGAGAGACCGATGAGGGAGAGGGTCACGATATGGTGCAAAACCAACTCTTTGAAGTCCTTGCGCGGCTTCTCGAGCTGGAGCATCAAGACTATCGCCTGTTGCGACCAGTATGCGGCTTGGAGGAGGTAGTAAGTTTTGAAATCGGCTGTGTGGGTATAGTGCGGGTATCTTTCGTAGAATGCTGTTGTACTAAAGTACCAAATTGGCGTTCTAGACATTACGTATAATCCGAATGGGCCGAAGATAGAGAAATAGACTGCGGTGTAGGTCTGCTCCATGAACCGGGAAACTTTGGACTTCTTGACGATACCACACCAGATTGCTAGCGGCCGCAAGACCTGCTGCATGAGGAACTCACGAGTGAAAGAGAAGAAGAAGGTGTAAAATAGAACAAAGAGAAAGTCGTTCCTCCCTTTACCATACTGCGTCTCCGTGGGCGCGTGTGAGGTGGGATCCGGAGGCTCGGGATAGGATAAGAAAATGCAAGCATGAAAGGGATTCTCGGGGGTGGGGTTTAAGCCGTAAGCTCCGATTACCAGGGCCATAGCCACCAAGGGGTTTACTACAGATCCCAGGTTAAGCTCGTGTTTTGATTCAAATTTTGGGAAGCCGAGGGTGGGCACATACTCCATGTCTTGCGGTAAGAGACCTCGCGGTACCAGGTGAAAAAACTCCGAGCTCGGGATTTCGATGCCGGCCGGGGTTTGGATAAAGCCCTGCGTCGACTTCGTGAAGCGGCCCTCTGGAACGACACAATGTGAGTCTACAGCACCACCACCACCGGGCTGGGGTTTGGGGGAACAAAAAGAGTTATTACCTGCGCGTGGGATGTGCTCATGGTTGATATTCCAGGAGCCGAAGTGTCACCCCGGATGTCCTCCCCCAGGGAAGACGTTCGTCTGGGTCTACCCATACTTTTGTGCCCTACTCCCTATCCAAACCTCTAGGGATCCGAGTTTGCACTCCCTTCAGAGCAATGGGATCCGTAGTTCGTGTCGGTGGGGTCTTCGAACCCGTACGATATGTGTTTTCTGCACCAAGCCTCCTTTTTCCGGTTGACAACAACCCAACAGACGCCAAAGGTAAGGAGGAAACCGAACTCAACGGGAACAGTTCGGTGGAGTCGGACCACCAAAGTGCACAAAGAGAGATAGCGGGGGGAGAGGAAATAAAGAAGGAATGAGGAATGAACACGACAGCATCCCTTTTTCTCTTCCTTTCGCTTCCTCCCTGTTGCTCCACCTCAAAAGGCATTACGGTAGATTACTGTACCATAGTTCCCGTGTGGAAAGGAAATTACCGAGCAAAAGGAACAATTTCGGACTCGTCTAACCCTCTTCACATCATTGCTGGGGGGAAGGGGGCCGAGGCCCTCATTTCTTGGCGCGAAGCCTCTAAAAACCCGAGGAAAGCTTCGGATACACTTTTCCCCGATGGGCCTTGCCCTGCCGTTTTGGGTCAAAAAAAATACTGGGGCGGGGGGATCGAAGTAATCAAGGCTCCTTGCAGGATGCTTGGTGGGAACAGTTAAGGGTGATTGGAAGAGAGGGCAGAGGAAGATGCATGGCTGTATGATAATATCCCGACCACCACAACTAAGCCTCCGCCAACTGACTCAGACAGAAGCTGTCGAAAGTCTACCGCATGGCGCGCCGGTAGAGATGGCCCGATGAGAGGAGTTACTTGTAACGGTATGTCCCATGAATTTCATTTGTCTTGTGCCACCGCGATTTGTTCATTCTCTTCTCTGACACGGGTAAGTTACCGGCACATTTAAGGTGTGATACAGTGCCGTACTGATGCAGTGCCGGTGCACCACAGCACTTGTTACGGCTGACGATAGGGGGCAAGCGAACTCCCCTATGCACCTGGCACCATGCGGCCTGCAAAATACCTGAGCTTCGAATGCCGTACTGTACCGGTGGGGGAAAACAGCACAAAATCATGATACTGTACGGTGGTGTCCCTTGATCCCCCCCGTCCAGAGAGGGTCCACCAGGTAAGCCTTGGCACTCAGCAATCCTCCCTGCCCACCCTCTTTTGCCTGTTTTTCGAGGGACCGGTAAATACGGCGCGGTGGGAAGAGTGAATGATGGGCAGGGCGGTATGAGTGGGAGCTGTCGTGCTCGTAGATACCGGTAATGCACCTCTGCACCTTGTCGCGTGGCTTCTCGGTCGGGAGCATAAGCACTCCGTCAAGTGCCACACTACCATCGATGTGGAGGGGAGGATTGTATTACGAGCATTATCAATCAATATTCCGGCAATTCACCCAATGATATACCGCTGCGATACCGATAGTGTGTGCGCGCGTCTACTTGTACCGTATCCGTTCCTATTGTATCAGTGTATCACCGGTACTGTAGAGTACCTGTACAGGTGTGGTGGGTGCCGGCAATATTCGAGCCCGAGTGCAAAATCCAGCTTGCATACCCTAGTTCCACCTGCCAGTGCAGGGAGGCGGCGAGGGGTCCTATGCCATCTGGATGCCGCTGCTACCAGTACCGGTATTGCGACCTTGAAAGGTCTGGACAGCCTGGACAGTCTGAACAAAGTTGAGAAGAGGAATATAGTAGCCCCTCATGCCTTGCACAAACGTAGCCATTGCCCGACCACAGTAAAAAGGGGGGAGAAACATAAGCACACTGTATGGTAAGAGCCTTGTCTGAAGAACGTTTCCTGGCCCAAACCGGCTTGGCGAGAAACCGGCTGAAGGTCCAAAGATCCTCTCGGTTGCAGGTTAAAGCGTGGCCCAAATAGGGATGTGTACGAGTACTCGAGTACATATAAAGTGACTAAGCAAAAGTCTTGATGATTTAGCCTATTTCCCACCAAAACTGGGCAAAAACCCCTCTTTTCAATTACTTATAGTTTATTAGAATCAAGTGCTCCTTTTCCCATATTCAGGGGTCAAAGTCACTTTACCCACACAATACCTCAGAAATAAGTTGAAGCCTTCTCAGTACCAACTGCAGGTGCTGCTAGCTTGTAAAGTTGTACCATTGCTCAAAAGTTGTCATTATCATCAGTTTACTATGGAGATAGTTGCCATGGCAACACATCATCACCAGGTAGTAACTATCTTTGAGAAGCCACAGCATGGTGGGAACAGGCTAGTGAGATCTCTAAGATGTTGGATGATACTGTCTACATACTTGCATAACTACTTGGAAAATTTCTTGCCCCAGTTTTGGATGGGGATTCATTCAGGGACACCTCAAAATGACAAGTTTTGGTGTAAATGTGCCGAATCACCAAGACTTTTGCGGGGTCACTTTATATACAAGCATATCTCAAGATCGCTAGGATTGTGAAGAGCTTTTAGAGCCGCAATAAAGGTTTCTTGTACCATACTTGTAATGTACGAGAGCGATACAGGATATATTGTAGACCTCGTATGATGGGGTATGGGTACGATACTCGAGTACAGGTACCTATGATAGCGGTGCCTGCACATGATCAATGGTTGAGACGGTGGTGTTGGGACGGAGGATGAAAAATGCCCTGGATTTGGGATCTTCATGAGGCTCCGGAGCAGGGGAGATGGCACCACTCTTGGCACTTTTGCCGAAACCGTGACCGCGCAAGACAGGGCAGGGGAGCTCGTGACGACCCTTTACCGGTACCTCGATTACGTCTGTTTGCGATGGCACTTTAATTCTTCGATTTTTAATTTATTTGTGGGTAGCAAACAACTCGACACTCTCTTTTACCTTTTTCTGTTCTCCCTTCCAAATCTTTCACATCCAGTCCTTACCACCGCTCGTTTCTTGCCCTTCGCGGCTACCGTATGCGCGTGTCCGCGTCACGTACCGGTAGCATACGGTACTCCAGTTACGGTGGCCACCACTGTCCTCAACGCGTCCACCGTGGGCCCACACTGGCAACCGCGAAGTTGAAGTGGGAACGAAAGAGATTCCACTCGCACACCTACACACCTCGCGCACACGAGGCGAGAAGCCAAATCTCCGCCCCGTGTGGCTCTGGCTGAGGTTGTCACCTTGGTAAACATGTCGTCCGCGGATTACGTTGTAGGCGACAGTGCACCCCCGAGTGATGGAGGGGATCGACCGGGTCAGGAGGCAGAACAAGAACAAAAACCTCCATGCCAACCGGAGCTCACAACTGTGAGGCCGGCAATTCATCCATTTTTTGACAGCCAAAAACGTTGGTCCCATTCCAGCAATAAACAGTACAACCTTTACTGATAAACTGTTTTCCCAGGCAATGAGTTGAGACGTTTACCATCAAAGGGAAAGAGAGGCCGTCCCATAACTCCTGCGTCAATCTCGGATAACGAAGCCGAGGGTAAATCCAAGAGGCCTCGAGCTCCTTCCGATCCGAAGACCCAGAGAGCTGCGAAGACCCAGAGAGCTGCGAAGCCTCGAGAGGCAAAGCACCCGAAGAAGAAGAAGAAGAAGAAGAAGAAGACAATTACCGAAGCCGGACCTTCCAGTACCTCGGGCGATACGAATACCGCCGCGCCTCCTCCGGGTTCCCCTTCCTCGTTGATTACACCGGCCTCTTCGCCGGGACTACCGAAGGATGCCGTCGGGGGCTATGAAATTGACCCCAACCTTGATAGGAGGAAGAGAAGAAAGAAGACATTAAATCCTTTGGGGGGCGATCAGGATGATACACCCGAGGGACTTCCCTCTGCTCCCCAAGAAAACTTGAGCTATGCTCTCGGAAACCCTGATGTCTATTCTTCATGGAATGGACGTATCCTGACAATACGAGCCCCGGGTGAAAGACTGGCCAAGCTACCATCCACAGCAGGAGAGGCGTCCCGGGAATTGTCTTTTCCGGACCCTTCCAATCTCCTACGAGAGCAGAGCAAATCAGGAGGAGGGGGGGCGTCTGGCGTGGCTCCCCTACCTACATCGGATAACCAGACGCAAACAGGGCGGGGCGTGACCTATAATCTAGATGCTGGCACTATTGCTGCACCTAGTGACCCGTTTATACCGCTAAACAGCCCTATACCCATACCATCCTCGCCTCTTCCCGAGCTTAACCCCCCTTCTGTCGCCACCCGCAAACATGACGAGGCTCCCCTATCCGCTCTTGAGGAAGCTGTCCAAAGAAATAAGGAGGTTACCTACGACTATGAGACAGGGGCTTTGGTGATTCGGAGCAGCCCGCTGATCATCCCGGAAAGCCCGGCCATGTCGTCGGTTAATGCATTCAGTCTCATGGGGAAGAAAAAGGACCCCCCTCCATTAGATCTAGATTGTCCTGTTCTAGAAGCTCGAGCAAAGCCCACGCCGGCCGTCACAATTTGTGACATACCGAGAAAGGCTGCCGCTACCCTGGGCACAAAGCCCGTCCACCCTTTCTTCAGGCCTGGTGGAATGAAGAAACTCGACAATACTCCGACAGCTACAATGCCGATTACTAGCGCCACGAATGCTAATCCCGTAAAAACCGTTTCTCCCGGGTCGTCAGATCAACCACAGAGAAGCCCCTGTTTCTTCAGTAATAACCGGACACACTTGTCATCTGTTAGGCCCGGTGTACCCGCTCCTATGTCGCACCTTAACTCCGTGAATAGCCATTCCCTGCGGAATGGTGGAGCCGTTGGCCCTCCTTGGCCCTCAAAGGATAATTGCCATGTTCGTGGCCTTTCCAGAGAGGAGGCTGTTATCCACAAGGTCGAGAGTGAGCCCGTCTTGAAGGAACGGAAATTAAAAGATGCTGCGGTTGTAGTCCCGCCAGAGGAAGATATACTTGGGTTGTATGCATCACACCTCGACATTAATGCTCAGGAAAGTGATATGCTGTCGGTAGATTATCATGAGAGACGATTCTATGAGATCCCCTGTGATGTTAGACTCCCAAAACGGGTCGTTACGACTGGCATAAAATTCCAAGAGGCAATTCGAGAGAGAGTTGTTGCAAGACTACCACATCCGAATAACAGTGCGGTAGAAGTTCCACGTTGTCGAGCAAACTCTATATCGAGCATGAGTTCTGATGGATTGGGGAGGCGACCCCACCAAGTACTGCTGAATCTTTACGATAGGCTGGGTAGAGAACTTAGTGCTTTCGATAAAGGCGAATGCGAGAGCCAGGCCTGGGAGGCTAAGTATGCACCAGCCTCGTCTAGTGAGGTACTGCAAATCGGCAGGGAACCTCAGATCTTGAAGGATTGGCTGATGGCCTTAAAGGTGGAGAGCGTGGGTGTTGGCTCTAATAATGCGAAGCAAGGTACAAAGGGGAAGAAAAAACACAATTTGGGAGCAGCGGGGGGAAAAGCAGCTGCAAAAAGAAAGAAAAAGCGTAAGAAGGACGACGATGACCTTGCTGGGTTCGTGGTTGATAGCGAGGAAGAGCAGAATGAGATGGACGAGATTACCGATCCTGAGGACACAGATTATTCCACAATTCCCGGCATTAGGAAGTCCACCATACGTGCTGGCGATAAAGGGGCTGGTTCTCACTTTGAAGGTCTCAAAGAACCGGATAGACTTGTGAACGCTGTGGTTATAAGTGGCCCCAACGGGTGTGGAAAGACGTCAACCGTTTACGCAGTTGCAAAGGAAGTTGGTTTCACCGTCTTCGAAGTCTCTCCCGGAGCCAGGAGAAGTGGTAAAGATATTCTCGACCTTGTGGGGGAAATGACTCGCAACCACCTTGTTCTTCAGGCCAAGACAGGTGCTCCAGCCAGCGCTACCTCATTTTTGAAGAGCAAGACAGGGAAAAAAGCACGGGTTGAGGAAGATCTCGGGCTCAATAAGTCCCAGCAGCAGTCCCTCCTTCTTCTGGAGGAGGTTGATATATTATTTGACGAAGACAAGCAATTCTGGTCCACCGTACTCTCGCTTATCGCACAGTCGAAACGCCCGGTTGTGATGACTTGTAATGATGAAGGCCTTCTACCAATTGACCTTCTGTCGTTGCATGCTGTCCTCAGGTTGACACCGCCGCCGATGGACTTGATTGTTGATCACCTACTCCTGATATGTGCCAACGAAGGCCATATGCTTCGCAGGGAGGCAGTTGCGACACTGGTAAAAGCAACGGGCCGGGATCTCAGGGCTAGCTTGATGGAACTCGAGTTCTGGTGCAGAATGGGGGTGGGAGATCGGAAGGGAGGGTTGGACTGGATCTTGGTACGGTGGCCCAATGGATCCGACCGTGATGAGAACGGTGACGTTCTTAGGGTGATTAGTAGAAACACTTATCGCAAAGGCATGGATTGGATCCAGAGAGGGGCCAGTGACGAGGAGAAATGGAATGGCATATGGGAAAAATGGGGAGTTGATGTCGGATCCGGGGAAGACAAGGAACTGAAAGATTTCTCTACTAGGCTTGGGAAGGGCCTACAATTCTTGGAGATATGGGACGACTATGCCGAGGCAATGAGCTCTGTGGATATATACACTAGCTTGGAGATGGACAGCACTAGGGTAAGCTTTATGCATCGGCCCAACGATAGCTAGAGTGGAGATTACTGACCATTATGCTTAAGGCCGCGTTCGATACCACACTCCCCCTAATGGGTGCGAAGGTTCGTTTAGACGATATCATAGGATATCAAACTCTGCAGGTGGATCCCGTAGCCGCGCTTTGGTCAACAGAGACAGATATCTCGATTTATACGAGATCGCTAGCAAGGGTGTGTCTTAATGATAAGGCAACTACCTTATCCATCCCTCCACTTAATGTGGTTCGCGATGAAGAAATTATCAGCAACGTCGCTGATAGGAGATGCATCAGGGATGAGTTCAGGTATTTCCCATTGCTTGGTGCAGTTATATATAATATGCTTTCTGACGGCCCGGCTATAGTCCCCTTTCAGATATCTACATCCGAGAGACTTTCCAATCGCTTGGATCCACATCTACTATTTTTTCACCCACTCCCACCATTTCGCACTCGGTGATCACCGGACCCCGTGTGGCTTTAATGACAGACGCGGCTCCATACATTAGAGGCATCACCAGGTATGGCCTGGCAAAAGAGGAGGAGAGGAAGAGAGCCAGCGGTTTACTCTCCCAAGGTGGTAGGAGTGGAAAAAAGCGCCTTACAAGGGCCGCCAGGGTTGCCGAGGAAGGGGGGGACAGACGTAGGCGGGAGAGGTGGTTTGGCCAATTGAACGCTAGACTTGTTGAGGGGAGCGGAGGCGATGGATGGGGCGATGCCGCAGTCACCCTGAGCCGAGAAACGTCCGAGTATGGGGAGGACCACGGCCGTGCTAGCTAGCTAGATTTTTGTGGGTTTTGCTATCTAATTTCAGAAGGGAAAGGATGGGATGGGTGGGCTGTGATTTTTCTTCTTTTCTTCCTCTTCTTTTCATTTTTTTTTTTTACCCTCTCTTGTATGATAGATGATTTACTCCTCATGTGGCTAGAAGACTGTGGTTTGGGCGGCCGACGCTGTATTAGATGATCTCAATAGCATGAGTGGGTGTTAACCATGGCAAGGTTTGGTTCGCTGACGATGGAGCGCTAGCAACAATATCCCCGTACATTATGGTGGTAAGTGCTTCTACAACGCCTTATAAAGTTTTCCGACTTCTTCTACTCAGATGTTATCACTTGGCTTTTAATAAAGCCTCTCTATTTCCCCCTTTCTATAGCTTACTCTGGGGCTGTATGGTCACTATGGCGACATGTACGATAGAGACTTCCCCTCAATGATACTATACTCTGCGGAGGGAAATGAAAAAATAAATAAATACAACTTTTCAGAAATTTTAACTAATTAAGAATAATAATAATAAAACCCCCTATGACATTCTGGAACGAGCAGGCAGGATTCCGATCACTCCCTCTGTGGCCGGCAGCGAAGGGCGGGAACCAGCTCATCCGAGAAAGCGGTACGGTAATCATTATCCCATACTCGAGTAAGTTAGTCTGTTGGAAAAGTGGCCCACTTTTAGCGTACCAGAGAGCAGGGGTGTTCAAGCATTAGCACGACAAAAATTGCCACAACACGGTAAGTATTGCTTCCAGAACCTTACCCTCATATATTATGATATTTAAAACTGCATTCTCTTTGCCACTTCTAGTGCATATGATACTAGTACCTACCGTACAATAGTTTTGCTCACTGAGTCACCTGGATATATATTAACTAGGGTTCAGGCCTCGGGTATCGATCGACAGGCCCAAACGGTATAAATATCATGCTATCATACGGAGGCAGAATGGTTTAGTGGGCTTCGTATGATAAAGAATTTCCATTTTGATTAGTGCCCTTCTTGGAATGGGCCACTTGCACAATCTATGGGATACAGTAACTAGTTTAGTTTATAGTGCTATCATACCGTGCTCGAGTTGTTTCTGGTATTAGACCCTGTTCGGCGTGTCACAATATAAATATATCGCAACAAAAGTTGCAAATAGCATATATTTCAAAATAAATTTATAGCATATCATATTTCACAAATATAAGTGTTTGTTTGAGCAGCCATAAGATAAATATATATGCCAAGACAATACATATCCTATCATGATTGCTGCAAAAGTAGGGTTAAATTTTTTTATTTTGAATCAAAAAAGCCTCATATCGCTAGCTTTACAAGATATCGTACTACTAATCAGGTTTGAATCCATCAATAGTATATGCCAGTGGTGGAATGATAGAGCAAATTTTGTATTAATTTTCAATAGAGTCTTCTATTTATTAATTGTTATATACAAATAGTTTCTTACATACTAGACATTTTAGAATGACATGGTGAAGGGCACTCCTTTCTAGCCTTTAACCTAGATACTATATTCTCATATTTATCCTATAAAAATATATTGTGATATTTTTGTGCATGCTGAACACATCCCTATATAAAAAGTTTTAGTTGGCAAAATTTATGCCATAAAAGTGGCACGCCGAACAGGACCTGATTTAAATTTATTTGTGTGCTTACATCTGGGGGTGTTATGTAAGCAGGGAAATTGGTAGTACCGTATCATAACTTAGTACCGTAGGGGGGCCGTATAAAGTTACCGGTACCACAGTGGGCTCTTAGTATTTTTAACAGCGCTGTGGTATGGGTGACGTGCTATGGACACGCGTATATTGGGGAATGGGCCGATGCATGTTAGAATTTTTAGAAAACTTTTTATTATTATTGGAGCGAGAGTGTTTTGGCCCGGTGCGGTATCGGATATTCCGAATTGGGTCAGTTTGGGGGGTGACTGATCGATTGGGGGGGAAGCATGGCAGCTGCAGGCCGCAGCCAGCGGCGCATGTAATCCCGAGTTGCGAGTCGCTCGTAACTTGCCGGTATTCTTCTTCTTCCTCTTCTTCTCCACTCTATCTATCTCTCTCTTTTCTCCTCGCCATAGTGAGTACTGTAGCAATGTCTCTATTTGGCGATTCTCCTCCAGGCCGTTCTCGCTCTTCGCTCTTCGCGGACGAGGAATTCGAGTCCGCACCCGGCTCGCTGTTCGACTCCGGTGCTGATGCCTGGCACTCGGCTGGGCTTCCCGCTGCCCGGCGCGGTGCTCCTCCTGCGGACATTTCAAAGACGCTGCTCACAAAGGAGAATGCGAATATTCCCGAGAGATACGATTTCCTCTACGAGTCGTTTTTGGATCAATTTAGAAATCTCGATGGGGGTGGGGTTAGCTTGGCTGGTGTTAAGCAGGTGCTCAAGGAAGCTGACGCCGATGGGTATGGCATCGAGGACAAAATTTTGGGCATTTTGATGAAGGGCGGGAAGCGGGGTATCGGTCGTGAGGAGTTTTACGTTTTGTTGGCGTTGGTTGGATTGGAGCAGCAGGGTGAAGAGGTCACTATCGATGGGGTGGACGACTTGAGGAGGAGTGAGTTATTATCCCTTGTAGGCCGGTGGTGGTGGTAGCGAGGGAAGAATAGAGTGCCATGTTGACATGTGCACTTAGATTTGCCCGTACCAGACTTGGCCAAGTCTCGCCGTCCCCACCCCTCAAAGGCCATCGAGACCCCAACCACTTCTATTGCGTCCTCGATCAACCAGTCCGCTCCTCCCCCCCCCCCACACCACTCACAATCGGCCCAGGATCTCCCCACCTCAAGCACGCCCGTTAAGGTTGTCCATCGCCAACAATCCACTCCTATAAGCACTGCTCCAACCCGCCCGAGAAACGCGGCTGGCATATTTGGCGCTGAATCGGATCCGTGGGGGGGCCCTGAGATGCACGAGAACCACGACCACGCCAACCAACAGGATAATCGAGTAGCTATTATGGATAACGGTGGAAACAACCACCAGCCGACCCCTCCTGCCGAGAGAAATACTTTTGAATATACACCATCTGCATCTACGCTTGGAATGCCGCCTACGGATCCTTCGCTTGATAGGAATCACTCCGCTTATTCTCACGCTCCCCAGACCATACAGCGCATTGGTGGCGAGGATCATGAACCCGATGATATCCATTCTGCCCTTAGACAGAGCGATACAAGCCGGACATCCGCTTCATCATGGGGGGTTTACGATGGTCCTCAGAGGCAGGGCTCGTTTGGCGGGAGCACATATAACCAATCTGCTGTTTTCGGGGAGCCGAATCCTGGAACGGGACAGAGGCATGGCTCGTTCGGTGGCCTGGGTGGGAATAGTCTGAATGGTTCTGTGCCTACTATCACCGGGTCTGATGGTGGTGGGCTGGGCAGGATGAGGGTCCCGAGGGGCCCGGAGGAGGTCGTAACTGTGACTGTGCTGCCAGAGATGGAGGGGATGTTTATGTTCCAGCATCGTAATTACCAAATCGCAAGTGCGAGGAGACAGAGTAGGGTCGTTAGGCGATATAGTGACTTTGTTTGGTAACTCGCCATTTACGGTTTTCTGGGAGATTGTCTAATGCCCACGCAGGTTATTGGATTGCCTTCATAAACGATTCCCGTTTCGGCAGCTACCTCTATTGCCCCCTAAGCGATTGGCTGGTAAGTTCCAATTCTCTCTAGATTTTGTTTGTGGATCTGTCTGTGGTTTCAAGTCGAAGCGGAAATAACCTTATTCACCGGATCACGTAGTTAATGGGCACTATCTCTCAGCCGATGCGGCGTTTCTGGAGCGCCGCAGGAGAGGACTATCCAGATTTGCCAATGCACTTGTCCGTCACCCGGTGCTGTCACAGGAGCAACTTGTGATTATGTTTTTGACGGTTCCCACGGTATGTACCCTTACAGTCACCACCAATGTCGCTTGCTATGGTGATTGGCGAAAAATCATTAGCGTGCTAAAGAAATAAGCAACAGGAGCTGTCCGTTTGGCGGAAGCAGGCGAACCTTTCGGTCCAGGAGGAGTTTTCTGGAAAGGCCCTTCCTCCTGGACTCGAGGAGCGTCTGCCACAAACTCTTGAGAACACGTTCGATATGGTTCGCAGTGGGCTGCGCAAGTCCTCCGAGATTTATATCCAGCTGTGCAATCTCGTCGAACGTCTTGAGAAACGCCAAGAGGGCGTTGCGGCGGATTACATGAGGCTCTCTGGCGCCCTTCGCTCTCTGACCGATGTTTCCGAAGCTACTTATGCCGTCGACACGAGCGAAATCCCGCTGCTTAACGACGGACTGACAGCGGTTGCCAAACACCTTTCACAATCACAATCCCTGATCGAAGACGAGACAAAGGCCTGGGACCAAGGCGTCCTCGAGGACCTCAAGCGTCAACGTGACTGCCTCGTTAGCATGCGTGAACTCTTCGAACGCAAGGACCGCTACGCAGTAAACAACATCCCGCAGCTCGAGCGGAGAATCAAGCAGAATGAGGCTAAGCTCGAAACTATCCGCCACCGTGTGGAACCTGCAAGGCCCGGAGAAGAGGAGAGGGTGCAGGAGAGTATTAGTAGAGACAAGAAGAGCATCGTGGACCAGCATGCTAGAGGAGTCCTAATCAAGGAATGCATCAGGGATGAATTGATTTATTTCCAGAACAGCCAGTATCATGTTGCTAGGTTTGTTCCCTTCTCCTTCCCACCTCCTTTTTAGTCACGGAGAGCATAGCTGATAATGATCGCAACAGATTGCACCAAGACTGGAGCCAAGAGCGTGTGAAGTACTCTGAACTACATGCGGATAACTGGAGGTCACTCTGTAATGAAGTTGAGGGGATGCCACTGGGGGAATAGCCTTGCGTTAGCCCTTTAATTTGTTTCCATAATATTTCCCTTTGTTCTTTCCTTTTTTTGATCCTCTTTCCCCTTGCACCTTTTTCCTATTTCACATTCGCTTGCATGTTCACGATGTTCCTGCACCCTAATGTTCTGATGCGGTTTGTCTAGCCAGTACGAGACCACTAAAAGTTGAAGCGGAGGTTACAATGTGATAATACTAATGTCGTTATGGCGTGATATCCCTTGCTGGTCCGTGGGTTCCGATTTATCGTCCGCCAGCGATGCGTAAGGAACGATTCACGTATCGTATGATAGCGGTATTGGCGTGTTGTAAAGTGAGTTAGGCTACCGGTATGCGGCTCTGTGCGGCTCTGCGGGTTAGGGTTGGTGCTCCCGCAGATGCCACCGGGCATCATACCGACACGGCAGGAGGCGGTGCTTTTTGGTGGCACCTACCGGTATTAAGGGTGTCATAGCTGGGTTCCTGCTGTGATTGAGTCTTGACGTCCGATGATGGGATGGGGACTGAAGACTGGAGTTGAGGCTCCGGCGCGGTGTTGCGGGAGTACTGTAAGAGTAGACTCCATGCAGGCTTATGTTACCCTACCATACAATTGTCTTGCATGATAATTATGATAAGTTGTATGTGCGGCTTGTGTTTTTAGGGTTTGTGTCATACCAGCAGGCCCTGAGTGACAGGAGTATGGTGCAAAGCGTCTATAGCCTGTACCATGTGGATGTACCCATGTAATGCCTGTATATTTAGTAAGGGCAAAGGGTTCTAAATCTGGTTAATGGATTTTGAAGGGAGAGAATTCAACTTCAGTTCTGATTGTGGGTTTTTTGTAATTATTTTCAACTTAATGTTGGATATATAGAATAATACATGAATCTACTTCAATTAATTTGTATTTATTAACTGATTAATTGACAAGTTGGATACAAGTCTATGAGATTTATATCATACTATCTGTTTACTAGCCTCTCATACTCAGGGGAGCCATATACCACATTCATCCAATAAGTGCAGTGTAATGTCTGAGTCAATAAAGTTTTTTGAAGTTTTTTTCTTCTTGATTTACATCAAAGTGATTAATAAGCTACATCAATAGAGCAAAATAGGCTTGAAATATGTAATATCAGGGAGAGTTGAACATTCAACCTCTGAAATTAATTTTTTGCATTTATAACCCCTTGCCCTCACTCGTTACAAGCATTACACGGGTGCATCCACATGGTATCATACAGGCTATAGATGCTTTGCACCACAAGTACAAGTCCTTGTTCTTTACCAATGCCTGATACGCCTCGCCCAACCTATGATACGATCGCCACATCCCCTGTTCGAACCCCTCTCGCCATGAGGTCCTCAAACCCGCACTTCCAGGCTTACGATGTCTTCCCGTACGACTTCATGGGTGGCACTGACGGGCTGAGATCCCATCTCAGCCAGCTCCGGTATGATGCCTCCGAGGATGGGGACATAAGATTCATCTTTTCCGACGGGGACGAGCACCGTACCTACTCTCCTCTCTTCTATATAGCAGCGGGAAATAGGCTGCACACGGACTTCGGCCGAGGCGACGGACGAAACGTCTACGTTCCTGGGGACAAGGATCTGGAGTGTGTTGTCGAGGATATTTTGGAAAAGTGCTGCACGAAGGAGACCTTGACGGGGTTATGGAAGGCCATGAACAACGTGTATCCGCAGGCGGAGGGACCGAGCGCGGCTTTCCAGGAACCGATATTGAGCGCCGGACTCCCGGAGGTGCTGATGCCGGATTTCACGATTCATCTGAAAGTTCTGGGGGACAAAGCGCCGGTGTATTCGGCGAAGGTGCACCGTTTCCTGCTGCCGATTCGCATAGCGTACTTCAGGACGCAGTTCGGTTCTGCGTTCCGCGACGCTCACGCCACCGAGGCTACGTTCTACACGGAGGAATTTACGAATTGCGGATTGTGGGCTGTCATCTGGTATGTGTATGACTCGGAGCTGTGGTCCATGTTCGGGAACTACAATCTCGACAGGCACATGAATAGTTCTCCCGTCTCCCCGGATGGGTCTCCGGATTGTAGTTTGTACAATGCACCAGGCACCAAGACGCCCCCCGTTGAGATCATCGATCGGCTCTTTGAGATTGTGCGCGCGGCGGACTTCTTACAGATCACTGACCTCAAGCATTGGGCCCATTACTCGATTGTCCGGATGGCGCATGAGTTCACTTGCGTCGGTGCAAGCTGTGCGCGTATTGTGCCCTACGTGCTAGATAAGGTGTACAGTTGTGAAGTCTCGGATACCTGGATATTCAACAAAGGCCTGGAACTGCTCAGTACCCGAGGCATCAAGGGTCTCTGGAAGAGGCCGCTGATGAGATGCAACGACGCAGTAATCGCCGCCCTCGTCGCGAAAGTTCGCGCAGAAATGTCCGCCAACGAGAGAGAGATGGTGGAAATTTACCTGAGAATTTATAGCCACGCTTCCCTCGTCGCCACGTCGGATTTGAAGGAAGACTGGCACCGGAAGATCATTGACCCACTGCTAGACCACGGCGCTCTCGTAGCCGCGGATAAGCTCGACAGCTCAAAGATCATCAACCCAATCTCTACGGTCCTTAAAGCGACCACACTTGTGAAGCCTGGAATCCACGACTTGATCGTCCGGGCGGCCTCCCCAAAGACCATAAACCAGAAAAACTGTTCCCGGGTATTCCGCGGCATTCGACAATTGGAGAAAGCCATCCTGCCGAATAAGTCCGAAGCCCTCCGTGAGGCTAAAGAAACTGTTGTCGTCTGGCTGCGCAAGAATTGGCTTACCCTATCGCTCATTCCCGCTCCCGGCCCGCGTGAAGGGAACTACTTTAGCGCTTGGGGTGATAAAGACCAGCAGCTGTTGGCTGCGGAATTGAAAATTTCGGTGCCAGAGTTGTTAGCGCAGGAGGCTGCCGGGGGTGGGAGAAAGGTCCGAAGTAGCTATGCGTACGACCCGGCGTTTAGAAAAGTCAGGTCGAACTTCTGGGGGAAGGCTGATAGCGGGAGCAGGGGTCGGGAGGGTGGGAGTGGGGGGGCGGGCGGGAAAGGGAAGGCGGCGGTAGTGGAGGATGAGTGGGGGAATGAAGGACTTTCGGAGACGGGTGCGGAGAAGGGGAGTTTGACTGGGGAGGGTGTTGCTCGGGGACCGGTGGATGGGGGTGAGATTATGTTTTGAGGGCATTCTTGTGTCCCTTGAGTGTACTGTTTTTCAATCTCATCTGTCTTTACTGGCTTGTATAGTAGCGGCAGTAGTAGATTCCTGGTTTTTAGGTGTTAATAAGGAGGTTTTCTTTTTATTTCTTTGAAGATGGGTTTCCGTGGCCGTGTTTTAGATTGGGTGAGGTCATGGCTGGCTGCCGGGGATCTCAGCGAGAATCTTTAGAGACTTGGAGCGGTTGACCGCAAGGCTTGGTACGATAGACTGGGAATATTTAAACTCCCTGCACTCCTACCATACGGGAATCACCGGTGATGTTAGGATTTAAAAGCAGTGATTCAGATACCGTACGAGTACGGTATTGAGGTCCAGGTTATTGCGCCCAGATCCAATTCCTCGGGGTTTCCAGTCACCCACGACCCCCTCCGAGTGACACTCAACGACCCGGAACCTCCCGTCTTGGCAGCGTTTTTTGAACCTTTTTTTTTTCCAGAACCCAGTCTCACTCCCCCACCTGGACTACCGGCAATCCATCTTCCCTTCCACTGCCCCACTCTCCCTACAACTACTACCCACAGATACGCAATGGCGGACATATTCCGCCTACTGACCCGCTCAACTACATTTGCAAAGGGCGCTGGTTCTGCCGCCGCAACCGCAAATGCAAGAACAAACAAACTCACTGCTACCACCACTACAGCCACAGCATCCTCCTCCTCCGGCACACTCCCGACGGAACTCGACTTTTTCGGCGCTGGTGTCAAGCGTTCTCATGACAACATCGGCGGTGAGGATAACAGTGATAGCGACAGGGATCATGATTATGGGAACGAAGAAGAAGAGTTGGGCCTATGTGAGCCGCCAGCTTTGGGGCAGGAGGAAATAAGGGGTTTGCTGAGGAACCATAGATTAAAATTTACGCTCTTGGAGCCTACGAATGACGATGGAGGGAAAGAAAAGAAGAAGAAGGGAAAGAAGGAAGAACTAATGATCCAACCCCTAATTTCATTCACCCATCTGCACAAGCTATCTCCGCGCCTACACCGAAACATGCGGGCGCAGGGGTACAATGTCCCGACGGAAGTGCAAATGGGCGCGATGCCCGTAATATCGCGTGGCGAGAACCTGATTTGCTGCGCACCGACGGGGAGTGGGAAGACGGTGGCCTTCATGGTGCCAGTTCTGGACTGGATACTCGCGCAGGGGAAGGATGATGAAGGGTTGGGGGGAAGGGGAAGGGGAAGAAGAAGAAGAAGAAAGTCCGGGCTGTGGTGGTGGCGCCGACGAAGGAATTGGCGGGGCAAATAGTGAATGAGGGGAAGAAGTTGGCTTTGGGCACTGGGGTGCGTGTAGCCTTGTTGAAGAAGGGTGGTGAGGGAGTTAAGAGTGAGATTGTGGTGTCTACGCCGGCGGTTTTGTTACATTCTCTTGAAGCGCCCACCTCACCCTCCCCCACCTCTGAGAAGAAAGGGAAGAAGACCGACTGGTCCTCAGTATCCAGGCTGATCCTGGACGAAGCCGACATCCTCCTAGACCCCCTCTTCCGCGCGCAAACACTTGGAATCTGGACACAATTACAATCTCCACACCTCCGCACATCCCTCTTCAGCGCGACAATCTCTTCCTCCACCGAGACACTCTGCCAGAAACACATCTCCCCCTACGATTCCACTTCATCCCCTATTATCCGCCTAATCGTCGGCCTAAAGGACACAACGATTCAAAACATCACCCAAAAGCTAACCTACACCGCAACCGAACCTGGCAAGCTCCTGGCGCTCCGCCAGCTCTTTACAACCTCCTTTCACCCGCCCGCCTTGATATTCGTGCAGACGATCCCGCGCGCCAGAGCGCTCGTCGCAGAGATCCTCTACGACCTACCTAACCCGGGCCGGATCGCGGTACTGCACGCGGAGCTCTCGGACGTTGCACGCGCGGAGGTCATGGGCCGTTTTCTAGCGGGGGAGATTTGGGTGCTTGTCACAACGGACTTGCTTGCCCGCGGGGTGGACTTTCGGGGTGTTAGGTGTGTCGTTAATTATGATATCCCGACGTCTGTTGCGGGGTATATCCACCGTGTTGGGCGCATGGGGAGGAGTGGTGGGGTGCAGGGGGGACTGGCAGTTACATATTTTACCGAGGGGGATGTGCCACTTGTGAAGGGAATTGCGGGTGTTATTGCTAAAGCTCAAGGGGAAGGGGGGAAGGGGGAGGGGGAAGGGAAATGGTTGGTGGATGCGCTGCCGAAGGTTGGGAAGGGTGTTAAGGAACGGTTGAAGAAAAGGGGGGTTGAAACGAGGAGTAGAGCGGCTGATGGGAGGGAAGGGAGGATTAGTACCAAGAGTGGCTATGAAAGGAGGAGGGAGAATAAGAGGAGGGGGGCTGCCGAGGGGAGCAAGAGGCGGAAAGTGCAGGCCGGGGGCGGTGGGGATAGTGATGGAGATGAGGAGGAGGAGTTTATGGGGATTGCGGATTTTGATTGATTACCTTGTGCTTCCTACATGCCCCCTGCCTGTCTGACTTTGTCATAGACGGTGTACTATTCCCCTGCTTCTTCCTGTTAATAGTTATCACTCACTAGACCGATGTATGATGTGTATCCCGTCGTTGTTGTTGCCACATACAAAAAGTACGCAGCAACACAGCCGCTCCATTGCGCGTAATATAGTAGGGACTTTGCGAAAAGACTCTGGATGTGGGTCAAACAGGGTTCTGGGCCAATTAGATCGCTAGAATTTGACTCTGGATGCGAAATCGCAAAGTCTCTAGTCTTCGATATCAAGCTTCTTCCCTCCCTATCTTGACTGCCGACCAACCCGACCAACCCCACACCCCAACACAATACCTTGGACACATACAGTACATGAAATGCTAAGCTTGCAAAAACCATTCCCGTACTCACGCCTACCGGTAACGGAGCAAGCACGATTCTAACCAACCCTTCTCGGTACGTACTGTACTCGTCGAGCGAGAGAGAGAAGGTCGGTCGGTGATGATCGACCGGAATACAGTACGGCCGTGTACCGCCACGCATGGAAATGTCATTTTCTCCATGTATGATCGCTGCGCTACTCTTCATCATGTTACGCGAATTTGCAGGATCAAGGGAAATGATCGTGATGATGGAAGTGTTGTAAATCCTTTGGCAGGTACCGGGAAACTTGAGGAACCGAACCGCTCTTCAATTTCTAT
>LN890959.1:316548-407503 GCA_900010015.1 Tuber aestivum | reverse complement strand
GAAGGTAGTGATTGAACCAAACTGTGAAGGTGTTAGACGATTAAATCGTCCTCGTAAGGCAAAGCGACCTGCTCGCGAAGCTGCAGAATCGTATTTTGCTTTTAACTTTTGCCACATATCCCAAGGTTCCATCGATAGATCAACTTGCTGTCGTGTTGTAGGTCCACATGAGGTGAAGATCATAACTTTAGCCTTAACACAACGTTCTTCCCATAGAGTGTGGCGAGCAGCCAGATTTGCTGCTGGTTCAGCTTCCTCTTGCATCACTATTTTGAATGCGCGTTCAACTTCTAGGAAGGCTTGAAGGTCTTGTGACCAGCGATGATAGTTGGTCGGGGTCAGAACATGCATTTGACCATACTTGCAACGGTAGACATTCTCCGATGAGATTCCGTTATTCTGCGGTTGAAGTAACATGTTTGGCATTACGAATATTGCCCAACTAGTAGTAGAATGATATGGGTAGAGATAGAGGCTCTTGAGAGGAAAGCAATAGATTGAAAGATGAGAGACGAGGTAATCAGAACACTAAGGCCGGGCTCATAACCTGTTGTAAATCCTTTGGCAGGTACCGGGAAACTTGAGGAACCGAACCGCTCTTCAATTTCTATAGAATACAGGACTTATATACTATCTAACCTTAGCAGTCACTGTGGATGATCTGTCCAATACCAAGATCATTTTCCCATCTAGGCTTCCTAGCGTAGATACTATCTCAGCTCTCGCTTAACATATCCTCCGCTGAGGACTACAAGAGTCTTGAGAAGCAACTATTTCCGACAGGAAGTAGAGCTATCGGTGCGAGTGATCAATCGTGACTTACGTTGTGCCCATTCGGCGTTTGGCTGGTGTGATAGACTATGATATGGTGTGATACGGTGCTGTATATTACTGGCGGTAGGGTAGGGTAAGGTTCCTTCAGCTCACATTACAGTACGATACCGTATGTTTTTGTCCAGTGCTGAGAAGTAAGGAAGGAAAGGGGGTGGGGGTACGCGCCTATCGGGATATGATAGAAACTTATCATACTAATTATATGGAGAAACGGAGGAGGGATTTTGGAGGTTTATGTATATGTGTATAGCGGGCTAACTTAGGTACGAATCGGGAGGGAGAGGAACTACCATATCCTTACAAGAATCTCACATAAAATCTCCGGAGAGGCATCCATCTTTTTTATATTTTCCTTTCCCTTTCCTTTCTCTTCCACTCTGGCGCCGCACGGTACGGTATGCCGGGCTGTGCAAACAATTGCGTCAATATGGAACTTGGACGAGGTGTCCAGATAAAGTGGTGGGGATATATGATAGTTATGGTACAGTGCAGTGTGCGCCCTATTTCTATGAATTACGATACGACAACTTATTACAGTTATGGTGTAGTCCGACAGCCGCATTGCCGAAGCGGTACGAAAGGAGGGAGAAAAACGAAGATGCGGTACGATAAAAGTTTCCTCTAGCTTTGTGAATCCTGTATGTATGTATGTATGTACTCGAGTATGATACTACTGGCGGTATAGTATCATACACGCGGTGCACCGCTTTCGCAATGCTCCTGGGCTCGTTCCAAACCGTTATTACCGCGGAGCTAGATCGAAAACTGAAATGTTAAAACGGGATGGATAGGAAGTGTCCCTAGCTATGGTACCGGTAGGCAGCGGAAAAAAGCCAGGATGATATGATACCGATATCTGAAGGATAGTATCATGCTCCGGGTGTTGTATGATACCCCGCGATCAACGGGGTAATAAATTAATGGTGGGCGTATCTTGGCCCAGATCGTGCAGGTATCACGGCCATGGGAGTTATTGTTACTGGATGATGGAGGCGGGGGGGTATGGATGGTTCTTCCGATCCACCGGATGGTACGGAACCCTAGGGTTTTCTGTGGAAACGGAGGTCTGCACCCCCAAGTCTTAGATATGATAGTTTATCCATGGGCATTACCGGCCGGTGGGCCATGGGTTCGTGATGGATCCGTGTTTTTCGGGTTTGCTGTTTGTTTGTGTCTTCCTTTCTTTTTTTGATTTTTTTCAACCATGGGTGTAAAAGCCCACACCCGACTGGAGTGACATCCATATGATGCCATAGCACCGGCAGCGTACGAGTATATTCATCGATTGGTCGTATAGCTGTACGGAAGTGTGTATCACCACCACCCGCATTTAATCTCTGCGGGCCTCTCCCGATCATGCAGCGGCTACTCGTCGCTGTCAAGCGGGATCCCGGGGGTAAGAATTCCCGGTGACGTTGGCAACGTTGATCTATCGGGCCTCTGCGTCCATCAAGTTACCCGCCGTGTCTCCACGACTGCAGCAGGATGGGTAGGTGCTTGTGCCCGCCGCGGATGTCGGGGTCACTGCCAAATTTTCCTTTGTCGGGTATGGCATCGTCGGCGTGGAAGCGGGCGGAGGCCGAGAATTCGTGAGACCCGGACTGGCGCCTAAGAAGTTTCCTGTCGGTTTGCCATGTCGAGTTCCACGTTGCGCTTTACCGTAAAGGGGAGATGGAATTGAGGTCTCATCTTTCCCGCGATCAGGATCTGTGAGATTTGGTTTTTTTTGCTTTGAAATCTGTAGTAGGTTTTGGGGATAAATATTAGCAACATACATTTATTCATCCATACACACCGATATCGCAACAATCTCGAGATTCGGGCCCACCAACGACTTGCAGTTCCTCAATCCCCAATTCACCATTCGCGCTTGACCAGTCAGCAGAAATAGGGACTGGGAACAGCATCCTCGGCAAGATGGGTACATTTCTCAATCAGAGCTGGACCTTGCCCATTTTTGTATTATGCATCTTACGAGTAAGGTTAAGTCAGTATTAGGAACCGACCCCTCACGAACAGGAAGAGCAGAAGGTAGACAATCCAAATGGCTACTCGGAGGGTGACGAAGCACTTTGGAATAAATGCTCTCATCTAACTTGACCAGCCTTGTCAAGCGCCATCTTGATTAGATTAGATTACACCGATTCGACCGAAGATAACCTGAAGCTGTGCCTGAGCCTGGAAAGCTGCACTGGCGATGCTACCGGTGCTCCACGGTGGTGAATAGGGTTCCAGAGGTGTTGGACTGGAGGGCCCCAAATAAGCAGTGAGCACAGCATACTGTAGTCTTGGACCCACCTTACAGTTCAAGTTAGCACAGCACTCGTACAAACAGCGGCACTCACTTCCTAACTCGGATACCGCAAGCCGCAGGCTACCGTAGCGCCTAGGCAACTATTGGTCAATAAATATCTACCGGTATATTATGAAGGCGTTGAAGACGGGGGCCGGCAAAGCATGAGAACGAAAGCCACGCCCTTATTTCAGGCCCTCCTCGAGTAGTAAATTTACCACGAGTACCACCATCGATACAGCACCCACGAAAACAGCGGACAAGAAGTACAGTACAGTACTAGGAAACCGAGGTCCTGAATTGGCATGGGGGGGCTCAGCCGATAGGCAAAGATCACTTTGCCATACATGCTGCGAACCCCCCCGCCTTCGGGCACTTCTCGCCCGCACCTAGTGCCTGTGATTTCAGTGAGGTCAATGATGCTGCTGAGCAATCTCAGTGTCTAGCATGATACAGTGGCTGGCGATCGAGAAAGAGACTAGTCATGTAGTTTTCAGCCGATCTGGGTTGGTCTATATAGCGCACATGATAGACTCGTTACTGTTGTCCCGTACTGTGCCGGTATTGTTACCCGCGCCATGGCAGAGTACCTGGTATCATAAGAAGGCTTATCACGCTCTGATAAGGATTGGCAAGGTCAGGCCATCAGGGGCAACGCTATCGGGTCCCCACTACCAGTACCAGATCACCAGGGGGTGTTAACGCGTCAGCACAGGACAGGTTTGGTTGCCGGTTGCTAACAGAAGCGTGGGAGCGGGTCGATGAGATCCAACAGGTCCGGTGGGTTGATCTTATTGTGTCAGGAAAACGCTGATCCTTCCCGGAAGCTTTTGTCCCTGAATCTGGAGGAGATTGCAGGGTCTGCAGGGATAAGTAGATTTCGGAGTGTTTGGTGTGGAGGTACTTGAGTAGAGTACAGCAATCACGTACTCGTACAAGGCAAGGGGTATATACAGTACTTGTACTCGTACGAGTACAAGTACCATGCCCCGCAGCATCATTGGACATTACAGGTAGCCAAAACCGGCGTGAACGTCAGAGGTGGGGACGCACTGGACTGTGCTGTACTAGTCCCGGTACTACAACAGTGCCACGTCGGGGTGACTCTCGAGTAACCTCTCCAGGGATTGGCCTGGTTGATTAAACGGTGAGCACAGCTGCACCAAGATCTCCCTCCGCCATACTCGAAAAGTTAGGCGAACCGCACAGCCCACATGCGGCTACCTCGAGAAGTGGTCCCAGGTCGGACATTCAACTACAGTAGGAGGGATTTATATAGAATTACCGCCATTCCTCCGAACCGGCACTATTCCGATTCCACGAAAAACATATTTACTCGATATAGTAATCGACCCTGGGTACATCGGAGTGACAGCGTGAATGCCCACCCAGCCCCAGAATACCGGTAGGCCTTAACCGGAAGGAGATGAAGTCGTTCTCACAGGAACCACGTCTTGGCAAACTTCCGTGTCATTCTAGAAAGCCCCTGGATCCGATCCCCAATTGTTTTCAATAAAGTTCCCAGCAAGTTTTTCTTTCTTTCCTTTTTTTCATTTCTTTACCATCTGCTGAACCTCCGCCGCACCGCTCGATAGGCTGTTCTTCTGAATACGAGCATCCCTCGGACATATTGGCATAGTAGGAGAAATAGAACAATCTCATGATTTCTCACTCGTCACATCACCTAGAGGAACTTCCGCCCTCGCAGTCTTCGGGAGAGATGGAGCCCTCTGGACCAGAGTGTTATGATAGTTAAACGGGAAGGGGAAGCGGAACTGTCATTGGAACCCCGTATGATAAGACCCCGGGCAAGCTTGGAACACTTAGGGATACGTGTTAGATTGGTGTATGAAGCTATTGAGATAAATCAAGGATGCAAGTCTGCAATTATCTCGGTGGCTGACCCCATCCTAGGTTCGAAATAGAGGTATCGGGGGAGAAAATTCTTTAAAAAGCTGTTGTTGGGAATGAGCAAGACAAATCTATGATAAATATTCCTTCGGGCGAGTGATTGAGGTTTGGATTCCACTGTTTGCCGACACCCGTGCCATTTGATTCACCCTCTGCGGTCGAAGATGCGCGGTTGATGACTAAAGGCTACTCAGGTTCGCTACTTCAAGCAAGAATCGTGACCCAGGTGTGGAATATTTCAAGGCGCCGTGTGGGAGGCCTGCCTGGAACCGATGCCGCTAGTCTGCAAGATTCACATCGCGTTTATCCTTGTAGGCTAATGGACCACTGCAGTAACCGATCTTTTGAAAATTGCTATCTCACGCACAGTTCTAGTGGTTCTGTTGGTATTCACCTCTGTGTTCCTGTAACGGATCTCGCCCACTACCAGTCCAGCAGAAGTAATCTCGAGAGCCTGAGGACATACCGGTACCCCAGCTACCGAGAATCTAGAGTTCACACGGCATGACAAACCCTGCGGTTTATGCGAAACTTACAGGGAGGTCCAAATGATTCACTCTACCCATGCTCTTTTCTTCTCAGTTTCCCGCATAAGGATGACAAGAATGGAGAATCTTCAACCATCATATCATGATCAAGCTCTCCCCCCAGGGATTATACAAATTCGTACAGATGGTAAGAAAATAACTGCTTTGCAAATTTACACTAAAGCAACAGCAGGCAGACTCACAGGTCGTAAATTCAGTTATGATAGGCAAATTGAGGAAGTAAATGCAATAAATAACGCCAAGCCTCCATTTACCCTCCCTCTAAACACTCTGAAAGCCAAACATTTAAATGCCCAAGTTGCAATTGGGAGTGCGGGTGCCTAGGATGCACACACACAGTAAGGGGTTTAATAGTGACCACCCTCGCAAGAGAGCGCTCGGTTAGTCCACGAACGTGGGAGATGGAACACTCAGGGATTACAGGAAGAATCAAAGATCTCAGCTTGCTCGAGTGATTCCCATACGCTGCCAAATTCATTTCTCCCATTTCCCATGATATGGCTATTAGTGAACGGTCAGGCCTCCGGAATCCCTCGTGCCGAGCGCCCACGCTCATACCCCAGTCCTCCAGGACTCAAGTTACATAAGCAAATATTATGACCCCGTATGATACATAAGTTACTAGCACCCAACAGAGCAGCCCTATCTTAGCTGTAAGCCTTTAAACGCGGCAACAGCCGAAAATTACGGTACGGTACAGTACCGTACCCAAGACAAACACCTTAAAATCACAGACCTACCATAGAACAGCACAGCACAGCACAGCGCAGGGAAACTGCAACAACAAAACCCTCCTCCCGCTCTTCACCTCCCTCCCTCCCACTCCCCGTCCTACACAAACACCACCTATCACTCGAAACACCCAACTATAATCACCACACCCCCCTCCTCCTCCTCCGCCTCCAATTCAAGCTTCGAAAGCCTAACATTAAGTGCCTATCTTATAGGGCCAGTATCACGATACCACATTAAATTTTGGAATAAATAAAAAGGTAGTCCTGCTCACTGTATGCCCACAACGGCTTTCCGCTTAATTTACTGGTTTGTACATCAACGGAGGAAACAAGCATTGCATTGCTATATGACACTTCTCCAGAATCAAACGAATTGAACTGGGTTTTGGGAAAAGGGGTGGGGGGGGGGGGGCGGATCCGGGGTTTTTGTGAAGATGCACGTGTACAGCGGAGTAAGTACATCGTAGTGTGTACGGTACGTATGCTGGGTAGGATGGGAGACTTGGGTTTGCCTTGCATTGGTCGCTATCCTCTTTTTTTTTTATCCTGGTTCCTGAACTAGATCTTTTGGTGCGACTCTTGCGGGATTTTTTGGTGCGATCTTTTGTCGTGATGGGTTTTGGTGGGCTTGGGGAGTTTTTTTGATGGGTATTCGCGGCTATTGCTGTACAGTACCTTTCAGGACACTACTTGTACGGTACATGTTGCATGTGTGGTGTACTGTACTGTACGCACTGCGCTGGACTCGAGTAGAGAGAGAGAGAGAGAAAGAGAGAGAATAGTACGGCACCGCACTTGCACGTTCCAAAAGTATCGCTATTTTCCTGGTAGGGTGCTCTTGGAATGGACAAGTACGAGTAGAGAGTGGTGATGGTGAAGCAATTCATGGTGTTCCAGATGCAAGGTTGGGGAGGGCCCCGCCGGAACTGGAGGAGAGCCACTTTGGGGATAGAGCGGTTGTGCCGAAAGGTGTTTTATTCCATGAACCCGGTTGGTCACCACCATGGAAATCAACGACCGTCCCTCCAGACGTCACGCAGCTCGGTGGGTGGTTCGGGGCGCGATGCCCCCCCACCTCTAGCGGTGTAATACTAATTCATGACCTTCCTTGGTGCAGGAAATATATTGGGCTTACATGCGAGTTCTTACTCCATGGAATTAGAAACATCACCAACGATACTGTATCGCTTTATCCTGCTTCGGTCATGTTGATATGTGGATGGATACTTGCCGCATGGATGGATGGATGGATGGATGGATGGATGGACGGGTGGATAGGTGAATGGGTAAAGCTCATTGATTTTTGTGATACAAGTAGTTCATGCTGGAAAGACGTCATTGGTGCTAGCATCCGGTCCCGCCAGGTCAAGTGTTTGTGTTTAAAAATGGCTCATCATGTCTTGGTACCGGTATCATACAGGTATTAATGAGGACCGAATTGCACTCTTACAGGCGAGTTGCACGTCAACGGCGGTGAAGCTTGTTTGGAGATGAAATTGGAGTACCGGTATGGCAAGGTATTGCCGCGTCAAACGTTGCAAGTTATATCCCCCCGATGCGATACATCAGGCCCGTAGCGAATATAATTATGCACGAGTATGATAGCCCGTAAAGTCAGCAATTTGGTTTAATGGGCCTGGTGGTGATGGGGGGCGGGGATGATGGTTGTGGTGATGGAAAGGGTTGTCGTTGTGGTGGTGGGATTGGGCGAGCCCCGCGGGTTGGCCCTGGGACTCGGCAGGACGATAGCAGATACCGTAGTCTGGTGCCGGTTCATGAGCAGGAGAGTGAGTGTGATGATTATGATGTTTTTTTGTTTTTCTAGCTGATTGATAGGTAGCCTCGGATTGAGGAGGAAGCGTGCATATGTTCCGGACCAGTACCTGACTTCAGTTTACCGCGTACTTCCACCGTTGTTCGCGGAAGAATGCTTTTCCTCCTGAATCCCGATGGGAGGCTTCTTCAACCATGTCCCTCCCCGAAGGAAATTGGTTGGTGTCACTCGAGCAATTCTTGTGGGCTTGGCGCGAGTTTTGCCCATCACGAGTCCAAAAATGATCTCTCCCCGTCCCAAAAGAGAGAAATGGTCCACACTCTCGGCGCTCGAAGAAGCGGCATGAGACCAGTGCACCAGTGGGCCAGTGCCAGTTGCCAGCAGCCAGGAAGGAGCAGGAGCCACACCCTTCCCTTCCCCCCCCCCATCACGATCGCCGCCCCTGTCGAAGACCCCGGGTCTGGAAAATCGTCAAATCGTCGACGGCGGGAGGGTGTCATGAGAAATAATCGTTTTCCCGGATCTGTTCAGACATATTGTTTCCCTTCCATAACCGCTATCGAGTTCCTCTCCTTCCCCGTTCGAAGGTTACTCCTGTTCATTCGAGGGATCGGGAATCATTAATACCCGTGCGGTATTTGGCATTGTTGCCTATTAGAGTTGTCCACACATTTTTTGCACGCACGTCTTCCAATTCCCCCCTACCGAATCCCTCCCTACAAGCCTCCCTCCGCCACCACCACAAACCATAACCACTGCCCACCCTCGCCCACCACCAGCACCAGCACCACCAGCACCACCACCACACTGCCCTACCTCAACCACCACCAACAACAAACTGACCCTACCGGACCCATCTGCGACCGCCTCTCCCTTACCTACCTACGATACCAGCCCGCTATCCTGCCCGTCTCCCTGCTTCCTCCTGCAACGCGGCCTTACCCTGCTTTTGAATGACAGCCCGGACCACTTCCTAACAACAACCCAACCGACGAACACCCAAGGTGGATCAACAAAAGCCGAAAGCCCGCCTCTCGCGTCCATACGAGGACCAATCCCAGCTTTGGGAAGCAGTTGGCTATTCTCCCATCGCATCTCCTACTAACCTTGGGGCCTCCAAGCTTCAATCCCCCGGCCCGGCAGCCCCTCCTCCGCCTAGCATCGACTCTCCTTACCACCGTTCGCAGTTGACTGCAACTCCCCCTCAGTTCCCATCGGTACAGGAGTCAGGGATGCCGTCTCCAAGTCATCATCAACAGCCCTCCTCCCCCACCGACTCTGACATTCCATCCAGGGACGGAGATCAACATACCCCCACGTTCCATCAGCCTCATTACCACGAAATGGAGAATAGGGATATGAGCGATCGCCATATCCTGGAATGGGACGTGGAAGATGTTGCCGGTTACATACGCTCACTCGGGTTGGGTCAGTACGGCGATTCGTTTCTCGGTAAGCCCTTTCATCCCTTCCCTTTCCAGACCTCCTGAGATGGGGTACGATGAGCCGCAAGAATTGTGATACTGGGTTGGAAGCGTGGATGGCGACTGACGGCCCACGCAGATAATGAAATCGATGGCCAGGCCCTGGTCCATCTCGATCACGAAGAGCTACGGGACGTTGGTGTGCAAAGTGTCGGACATAGGCTTACCATCCTAAAAAATGTCTACAATATCAAGATTGCTCATGGTGTTCCCATCGACACCGGTGATTATGTACCAGTCTGTAAGTTGCTCCTTCCCTTTCGGTCCGAGCTTCATTTTTTGCTCCGATACTTGTTGAGCCCCCCGCCCCTTTGTGTGTAGCGCTGATTGGTGGATTGTGTTGTTTTGTTTTTGTGTGTATGTGCAGCCGCCGACGTCGAAGATACCGAAAAGTCTGCTACGCAGTACGACATTCAACGATTAATTGGAATAATAAGGCAGAGGGATGAGAGAATTTCGCAAACCGAGGGCGAGTTGAGGGAGCTGCAAAAGGGGATTATAAAATTGAGGGAGGAACTTCTTCCAGTATGGCGGTTGCTCAAAGACAAGAATCAGGCATTACCCACACCACAAGGATTGGGCACGCCTACTGGATATACGCCTGAACCTCCTCAGCCCCGGGAACGGGATACAGATAGAAGGGAACGCGATAAACGGGACCGGGACAGGGATCGAGAAGAGAGAGATCGGGAAAGGGATCAGGTACAGGACCCTCCCTTTAATAGTAATGCGTCTTCAAGCCTACAGCCCACGCCGTCCGTGGGGAGGGGCTTGTCAAGAAAGTTTTCGATGAAGAAACTCATCCTTGGAACACCCAAGAACCCATCACCCACACATTCCACACATCCCGAGTACGAGCCACCGCCGACCGCGACGAACGGGAATGCTACGATAACAAACTTGCACAATTCTCAGTCACCTGGCAACATTCCCTCACCAACATCACCGTCAACAATATATCATGTTCCTGGGACTGGCGTGGGTAACCCTCCGCATAACTCCACCCTGGGTGCTATCAACGCGCCCACAGCTACTCATAGACCCACCGACGGCCAGCCACCTCGAACTCGCCCGCCTCGATCTGGCCATGAAGAACCCAACCCGCTATCGACACCAGGCGGCAATTCGTCATCATCGGTTGAGATTTTTAAATCGTTTCGGGTATCTATGGAAGATCCCTGTTACAAGGTTTTACCTGCAGCCCTCAAACGGTACAACATCCAAGCGAACTGGAAGCAGTATGCACTTTACATCGTCCACGGCGACCAGGAAAGGTGTCTGGGTCTCGAGGAGAAACCACTCATATTGTTCAAGCAGCTGGATAGAGAAGGAAGGAAGCCCATGTTTATGCTAAGGCGGAACGGCAACTATGATACTGGCGGTGGCGGTTCGGACGGTGGGGGTGCATCCAGCGGCGGTATAGGGGGCAGTGGAGCAAGTGTTTATGGTGGCCGAGAGGGCGGCATCACATTACCCGGTGGAGTATTATAAACCCTTCTCCTCGCCTCACAACCACAAATGAAGAAAGCAAACAAAAAAAAAACATGTGGAGTATGCCCAGCACTTCACTAGGACGGGGCGGGGGGACGCGGGTATGCACGGGAGCTGTGAAATTTAACTTCCTACCGTTCCATTTCATACCTCTCTCCCGATCCATTTCTTATGTTTTTATCATTCTCTTCTACCCGGGCACCGAAATTTGATCCATTTTATATATTATTTTTCGTTGTCTATGTACGGAATTCTTATTTTCGCTTTTTATTTCATCTCTTCCATCTGTTATTAGTTCTCGGGACTGGTTGGATTTTGCTTTGTTCTGTCTTGTATCTTTCTTTCTTTTTCATTTTCTCCCTCCTTCATTATTCGCGACCCTCCCGAACCGAGCTAAATGGATGGGTCAAAGAGTGTTCGGGGGGAATGGGTGTCGGCTTGGTGATTTTTTTCTTCCAAAGTATCTTTTTACCCGATTCTACTTTATTCCACTATATTATTCACTTTGACACTTGCTTTGAACTTGAGGTCGTTCTACGATTACCTACTAGTACTCCCCTCCCGTCATTTTGCGTGCACTGTTGTGCTGTTCCCATGGCAAAGATGATGAATATTATTAGCCCCTTTTTTAATTTTTTCCTGTGTGAGAATTTTATTGGCGGGGAACGACAGGGCAGTGCAGGGCAGGATAAGGAGTCTGCTGAGCGGGTGTGGTGACGTTGGAAGATGGTGTATGAAGGGAGCCAATGAGGGTTCCGGGATGGATGGGTGGATTTCTTCCTTTCTCCCCTCTCCTTTTCGTTACCGGGTTGTACGTGTAAATGTCTGGGACAATCCGGAGTGTCTGTCTAGGTTAGGTGAATATATAAGGTTTGAAGTCTTGAAAGAATCGTGTTCGCAACTGGAGGTATTCGAGTGATATGTCATGATTTGTTGGCTTCACAAGATGGAGTGAAGGGGGGATGTCCGAGCTCCTCTTTAATGATATCATACCCTTTTTGGCATGACATGGGAAGTTGGCGACGACGAGGGGGAGACAAACGGGTGGCATACTGTGTAAGTTTGGTGCGGGAGAAAGGGTATGATGGGGTGCTTATGTATTCGGGAAAAAAAAGCCCGGGGAATGAAAAGGTATGATACTAATCGAGTGTAGTATCATATATTTGGTCCGATCCGTGAATAGTCCCCCCTTCCCCTCCCCTTCACACGCTCCCTCCCCCTCCCCTTTTTCTGCGTAAGCTACCCCCCCACTCCGTACCCATCTTTGATACGATAGTAACTCATGTACAGTATCATACCAATACAAAGTAAAAGCCCGACAAACCGACTTTGCACGTGCCGTACATACCGTAGACTGCTACGGATAGGATAACATACCCAAGAATATAGCTGTCGGGTAGACCCCCACTTGACCGACTGCTGGGTGCATTTCTATACAGTAGATGGATGGATAGATGGCTAAGTTGGTAGTAGAAATCCGCCATGACGGTGACGACACCGGAGTACTAGTACAGTAAAGACGCACGACCCGACAATCTTTTGAAAAGGAAAAAAAAAAATTGTATCGTACGGTACACTAGCGGAATACAATATTCTCACTTTATGCAATGCGCGGTTGGGCTTTACGTTAGGTGTTAGAGAAAGCGTGTTCGGATTCTGCCACTATGCCAGGAGGAAGATTACGGAGGATGCGGTGGTGGCGGTGTGGGGATTATTGGTCCAACCTATGTATCATAGGCCGATGCTCCGGAAGTGGAGGAGGGGGGGGTGTGACTTGAGTAAGCACCGATCTCTGTATTCCTTCATAATAATATTATTATAATACTCACGTTGCCACCCCCCCCCCCCCTGACACTAAAATCACTGATAACCATTTTGAATCTCTCACTACTCCTCCCGGCTTGGCTTGGCCAGGAGAGCCATCCTTTTACCAGCAATTATCGGGTTATGAAAATGGGAATGGGGTATTCGAGTTGGTTTCCGGATGGGTATCGTAGGTAAGTCTTGATAGTTTGGAACTTGAATAATAGATGGAAGCTTTGTAAGGTGCCTCTAAAAAAAAAAAGAGTAGATATAAACCACTTATTGTATCCTCTATTTTTTTGTAATGATCCTATGTATATATGAGTTATGGTGACCTGTGTCTATACCCATCATAGAGAACCAAGAGGATTCCCAGTAAGAGATAGACAACTGTGTATAGTAGCACAACTTGTATGATACAAGTACCGATGTTCCAGGTTCCTCTACGAACAGAAGAAGGCCACTCGAGTACCATACTTGGGACAAACATGTACTCAGATGACAAACCCGGTAATCATACCAGAAGCGCTACCCACCCATAGTTTACTAGTACAGAGCACTTGTACCACTACTTTGCCACTGACAAGTCCCTTTCAAGCTTCCTGGTATTCAGGCCAATCAAATCAAATCGGTAGTATATGCACTCTAATAACACTCACCTCTATCTATCTTCAGAGCAATTGTCAGGCAGACAGTAATATCGATGAAAAATACAAGTTAGAAACCTACCAGTATTACAATTATGGTTGTTCTGTATAAAAATTGTGACGTGCTTTGCAATTGTTATAAGTTGGATCATATCGTATATAGATGATTTTCTATAATTTGTTTGTCGGTCTGTATCGTACTTATAATTGTGGAGGTTTTGAGAGTTCCTTCCTTCCTCCTCTTCCTCTTCCTCCTCCTCCTTGACAACTGTATCAATTGGTTGGTTGGTTGGTTCGTGGGGGGGTGGGTATGGCAGAGGTGGTAACTGGACAAATTTTAAAAAATTTAAAAAAAAACATTCTAGTATGTTCTCTAGTGGATGAGATGGTATTCACTCAGGAGGAGTAGTACGAAGGTATAAAATAACGACCATCGTTCGATTAGTAAATTTGTCGGGGTGGGGGGGAGGAGTCAAAGGAGAAGGGAGAACACTATCCATCTTCTCGTCCTTTTCGTTCTAGCGGGTATAATATATGTATGTATGTGTGCAAGAGTAGACTAAAGCCAGTACAGTACAGTATAAAAACAAAACACCTACACCAGTCACGACGCGACACTCCGGAGTGGTGGGGGAGAACAGGGAAAGAGGAGGAAAGTAATTAGTAAAATATACAACGTCCTTCATTACATCATAGGGTATCATACTAGTACTAGCACAGTATATATTCCTCCCTCACGTAATACGGTACCAGTATGATATTACTATCCATGGCCAGAAGCGGCCATTTTGCTATGATACGCTGAGTCCCACACATAGACACATACGTATGATACACACATGAGTGATACCAGTATCATAGTAATCACAGCCCTACGAGCATAATACAAGTATCTTCCTCTGATAACTCTAGGGTAGATAGATAGATAGGTATGACGACCACAACCGCACGTCCAAGACAGCCGTACTGTACTCGTACACCACCCTATCAACCAACCAATCAACCCATCCAAGCACAAGCATAAGTTAATCCGATCGCTCGAGTAGACTACAGTACAGTACCGTATCTATCTATCACACACAACCCAAAAACCAATTACGTAACCTAAGTTACCGGTACTATACAAAAACCACAAGATAATCACGTGAAAACCCACAACCACAAGACAGCACCATCCTCTTCAAGTTCAGCGCAGCGTGGTACAAGTACATACAGCGCAGTAGCACAAAACCACTATATTATGAGTAAATTATGAGACTGTATTATACTTTTACAGTAGCGTAGCGTACTACCAGCCGGGGGGGTAAAATACTACCTACCAGTAGAGTACGGTACTAGTGATGGATAGGAAGGAAGGAAGGAAGGAAGGAGGGGAATGGCGGCTTACGTTACATGTCCCCCACACTCCTCTCGCTGCTTCTTTTTCCCCCTCCCCCCCCATGTTTACTCGTGGAGTACTGTATCATACTGTGCTGTGTAGTAAGGTGTCTAGAACATTTGTCTGCATCTGTGGGTTGTTGTGTCGGGCTTAAATTTTCTTCAGCATTTTCCGTGCGTAGTGTGCGAGGTAGGATAGGAGAGGTGCGCGAGTGAGGGCGGGGGGGGGGGCGGGTCTGATATACTCTGCTATGTGCCGGTGGATTGCTGTGCGCACCGCATTTGTGCTTGTACTATACTCTACGTACAGTGCTCTACCTTTGTCGGGTGTAAACTGGGGTACCGTGTCTGGGAATGGCACGGCATGGCATGGGATTTTCTCGGCTACCGTAATTAGCTGGTCGGTTGGGTGGTTGAAACGGGGGGGTATTTCGGATGCCGTGGCAATTGCTGGACACTTGTACTGTACTCGAGCACAGTACAAGCAAGAATTGCAAACGCATTTTATTCATATCCATTCTTCCCCTCTCCAAACCTGGAGTGAATAAATACATTAAACCCCAACCTATCGTATCGTACTGTACCGACCCACCAATCAACCCGCACAGTGTATATAAAGACCGAAGAAGAATAGGACAGAGTGATGAAGAGGAAAAAAAAAGGAAAGGGGAATGGGAAAAGACCAAAACCGACCAGAGCAACCAGGAAAGAAAGAGACGCTAAAAACACAAGCAACACTAAAATACCCCATTACCAATGCAAACCCCTCGAAGAAGAAAATGGGGAAAAAATGGGAAAAAAAGAAGGAAGCGAACAAACAACTAACTTCTCCCATAAACCATAGTCTCTTGCCTCCTATATCCCCCATCCCCCACAACACCGCTACCGGGCCCAGCAAACCTCCTCCTCTCATCCTCCCGATCGCGCACCTCCCGCTCGTCTTGGACCAACGTGCACATGACGCAGCAATACGCCTTCCCGCAGTCGCTAGCCAGTGAGCCCTCAAGTCGGTACTTGTCACGAATGCGCGTTCGCTGCAGAGTGGTGAAGATCCCTGCTTTTGATCATTAGCTCGAACTGAAGGGGCGGAGGGAGATGGGGAGGGGAGAATTACAAGAAATTGGTCCGAGCAGGCAAAATGTTATGCAGTGCCCGTTGCAATTGTGAAAGTCATTCAGGTTTGAATTCGGAATCGTTTTTATGCGATGGTGGGTGCGGGAGTAGAGGATGCAGGGACACCAGTAACCGACACAACCTGGATCAATCTTTGTTAATCCCTTGCTATCCATATGTGCGCGGACAGGGGAAGTGGGGGCATACAGGTTGAAAAGTCACTGAAGCAGTCGCAGAGGCCGTGGTGGTATTCCTCTCGGCCATGCTGCTGGTTCGGATGGCCGATTTGTCCGGGCGCGTGGACGCCCCCGTTTGGTCCGCTGCCACCGCCCGGAGTGTATATCGGGGTTTTCGGTGTGTGCGGGGTGTCGTGCGAGGGGTTGTACGTCGGGGCTTGTATCGGGTCCGGGGGTATCGGGACGGGACCATCCAGTGTCGTGGGCACCGGGTGCACGGACTCTGATGTTGGTGGAGGGGCGAACGTTGGTGAAGTCGGTGGAGGAGCGAACGTTGGCGAAGTTGGTGGGGGAGCGAACGTTGGCGAAGTTGGTGGGGGAGCGAACGATGGTGAGGTCGGTGGTGATGCGTGTGTTCGCGGGTCCGGGTATTGGCTGTCGAAGGCGGGTGGTGGAGAGCTAAAACGTGGACCTGTAGGTGATGTGGGGAATGCTACGTATGGTTGCTGCTGTTCCGACCGCTGCTGCTGCTGCTGCTGCTGCGGTTGAGGCGGGTAGTCCGTTAATTGGTACTCCGCCGTATCCATTGCGTACGGATGATGCGACTGTTGCCGCTGCTGCTGCTGCTGCGGCGGCGGCGGCGATGCGCGGAATGAATGCGGGGATACTACGTCCGTGGGTGTGTGCAGACTGTACTGTGAGGCCTGGGCTTGATTAAACCTGTGCACGTCGTCGGGGGAGTGAAGGGTCGAGTAAGGTCTTTGGGCCATCGTAGGTTTAAAAACGGGACCGATCTAGGTCTTAAGTATCGGAATTATAATATTTCTCTTTCCTCCGTCGGGGGGGGGGGGGGGGGAGCAAAAAGAGTGTGATAAATGTGATATCCGGGGTGGCGCACAGGGAAGATGTACGAGTAAATGTTTAGAAGTAAGGAGAGCGAGAAGACAGCGGGAAGGGGAAGGGCGAAGGGAAGGAGCGGGGGGAAGACAAAAAGCGAGTCAACGAGGGTGTGTGGTGCTGGGCACAGTACCTGTACTAGTACGTACGAACGGTGGGGGAAAAAAAAAAAAAAGAGGAAAGGGCTGAACGAGTGAATGAGACGGAAGAAAAGAGTGTTGGATTTTCTCCCTTCCTTCCTTCCAAGTAATAGCCCGTGATCGGGGGTGGATAACAGTGATATATGCGGGAGCTTTGTTGGAAGGGAAAGGAAGAGGAAGGGAAAGCAGGGAAGGAGGAAAGGAAAGGATGGGCGAGGAAAAAAAATAACAGATGAAATACTTTGGACAGGGGCGCGAGGACCTTCTATTGATCCAACAGGATAGGGAAAGGATGGGAGGTTTATCTCTTTTATTCTTTATTTTATTTTTCTCTAGCTGTGTCTTTCCTTCCTGCCCCTTCTCTCCCTTCCTTTGCTTTTCCGAAGGGTTGGAAAGGGCTGTGCTTCCTGCGACGATCGGTCCTCGAGTGGATGAGATTGATCTCTGGGCTCCGCAAAATCTGGTCCATGTAGGCGCCCAGCTAGCTTTGTGGGGAATGGGCGAGGAAAGGAGAGCACAGGTATGATATAACGGGTCGATGGGAGGGGGGGGTGGAGTGGCAAAGAGCTGCGAGCGAGTCGTGCATGGGAATCGGATGTGTGAAGCGTTGAATATCGGGGGTGGAGGAGGAGGTGAAGGAGGAGGGTGCACCCTGCCTCATCGGGCGGGCAGCGGCTAGATGCGTGGAAGCCGATACTCACACACTCCCTACTCGAGTACTCGTACATATCGAGTGCTTCCAGTGACCAACAGTGCCGGTGCAATGTCCTACCGGCACCTGTAGCAGAAAACCAACAGGAACAGTCTCCCATCATTTCAGACGAACCCACCGCATCCTACACATTCATACGCTGCGCCGCCTACCGTGCTGGTACAGCAGATCCCAGATTCCATCCCGTACTGCACTCCCACCGCACCCAAATGCCGTGGAAGCGAAGGAAAAGGGGGGGGGGAGGAGAGACATACCGGTACAAGTACGAGTACTTCTCTTCCCACTTCACTCTCACCTCACACCCTCTCCTCCCCCCCACCCAATATCACTCGCCAAGCCAACATAGTGACTGACGACGACCGACCCATCGCACTCGCCCATTGGCCCTCGCTAGCAGCCATCAAACTAACGGACAATCGCCGATTGGCGACTTTTCCGTCCGTCACTGCATCCCTGCATCGCTTGGCAACACGCCATGTACTGCAGGCGCTTACGAGTAGAGAGGGGGGTCAGAGTACTCAGTACTCGAACCGTGGCCCACCGTGTCATCCACGACTTGGTGATCTCACTCTCACCCTCACTCCGCCTCCAAGGAAAAGAGGGGGGAGAGAAGGGCTGCAAAGTGCAGAGCACAGTTACAGTGTGTATATATGTATATATATATATATCCACAATCTGGCATCCGTTTCGAATCCGCGTCCGTCATGCCACACCATGCCATGCCACTCCACGGTGCCCAACACGCGCAATGGATTTCTCAGGATCGGACTCGAGGGTCATCCTCACCCAGGCCCCGGGCCTCCTCTCCCACGGCACCATGCCGGCATCACCAGCAAACCCAGCAGCGGTATTAATCTAAGCCAGCATAATGACAAAATGACACGGTACGAATACCATCCAGTGAGGTTGAAAGGAAGCTCCGTCTTGGCCTCGCTAGCACCGGCAGAAGTCAATCGATAGACCGCTCGACCCCGCAACGGGTTAGCATGGTTATCGCATTGTAACACCTCGCTCGCTTGCTCCCCGGAGATGGCTTGCTGGGTGTGGGTGGGCGGGCATTCTGGAACGTTCGCGTAGGAGTCGTTTTTTCAGGTACGGCACGAGGGCTGACCGAGGAGTTCTGGCCGGCTTCCTTCCTGCTCAGCTCCGCGGTACGGTACAATACTCGTGCGGCACCGGCGCTGGCACCGTGCTCGGCGCTGCGGTACAGTAGCGCGTCGTGCGTTGTGAGGAGGAGAGGACAGAGGGTTATGTAGCGATGTACGAGTACGAGTACCAAGGTGCATACCTTTACACCGGTCAAACTCTCCCACACAGTATCATACTCGTCCCGCTCCCACACACACAGCACCAGACAAACGCTGTGCGATACCCGGACAAACAAACAAACGGAGAAGAGAAAAAAGAAAGAAAACGGTGCCTGATCCACCCCGTCCCGACGTCCAGGTTTCCAAAACGTGCTGTGCCGTACCTGCGCCGGCGCTTAAGTCGGGTCGAGTCGAATCAAGCTCAAACCCCCCTCGCCTCGCCTCGCCTCCCCTCTCGCAGCTGGCCAAGCTTTCTTCGATTGTATATACAAGTAATGCCCTCCCCTGAGCACCATACATACCGGTGGCCTCGCGAACAGCTTCTCTTGCTCGCTCGGAGGTGGTAGTGAGGATCGGGCATTCGCCAAAACCCCGTCGTCGTGAGGAAGTCGATCAGTTAGCCCATACAGGTAAAAGTAAATAATCGGCCAAGATCGGCACCCCCGAGTCGGCAAAAATCCGGGACCAGGGCTTGGAGAACGAATCGTGACTCTTGGTAGATCCCTCCCCCATGTGTGTATCATAATTATGATATCACACCTGCAAATAACACAATGCCGGTAACCCTTTGCATCCCGTATGCTAATGAGCCCCCCGAGGAGACCTGCAACCGCTCCGGGTTCACACCTTCCCTATTACCATCTGCCTTTTCTTTCCCTTCAAACTCTTCACTCTTGACCATTCCCGTAACCACACTCCTTGTATGAATCCCTGTTTCCGCTACCATACCATACTCGGGGAGGGATGAAGAAATGGGAAAACCTTGTGGTAGCGAAGTAGGGATTATGCCGATCAACAGATAAAAAGGTTGTGTAAAGAAACCTTTGATTGTAGCAATCAGAAACCTAGACTAGTTGCATTACCGTAGTTGTCTACCTTCCCCTGAAAACTCGGAGGTGCAAGTACGAGTAGTTTGTACGAGTACGGTACTGAGTGGCAATTTCCAACTGCCAACTACTAGGCTAGAATATAACAGATTATGAATCATTATCATAGGAGTGAGAAAATGTATCTAAAATCCACTCTGGGTTATTATCCACATCCACCGAACATCACTACTTTTCCATCCTCACCAACTGTCCGCCCACAGGATCTTGCTGTTTTTTTTTTCCGGTTTTTTCACCCGAGTACAGTACCCGTACCGTAGATTTCCATCGTCCCTGCATTCTCTCCCCCCCCCCCCCCGAAGCAAGATTCCGGTTACGATGGCGCACATTGCGGATCCCTGTTGACGACAGCAACAGCATCATACCATGCGACCTCATACTGTAGTCCAGATCCCTTCCACTCCACGGCGGCTACTCGAGCAGATTTCCGACGAGGCGAGCAAGATTGCGCCAGCGCCGTCTGCGGGTGAGTGGTGTCCGTGCGCGCGGAGTTAATTTACGGAATCGTATCCCACGTAATGAAGCCGAAGCGATCGGGCCGGAAGCGCAACACAGCAACAGCAACAGCAATAGCAATGCGCACTTTTTCCTCCTTTCTCTCGTACAGTACCCCCGTGAGTCGCTAATTACGGCATTTTATGTATACGACGGTTCCTGGAAGTACCGGTACGGCACCTCTACAGCACTGCACCGTACGAGTACAGCACAGTACATGTACAGTACATGTACACTGCCGTAGGGAAGCGAGCACAAACACGTGGACCTTTGCTTTTCAGATCCGTGGGGAATGTTACGATAATATCTGCCGGTAGCCGCTGTGTTGTGCACGAGTACAGTACTTGTACAGCACAGCACAGCACAGCACAGTAAACTGTATCATACGCCGTTGCTCGCTGCGGGATGGCATTTCATGCAGGTTTCCTGGGCGGGGGGGAAGGGGGAAAAGAAAAAAAAAACGGTTTTCATTTTCCTGTATCATAATATTATGGTACGGAACTGAGTATGATACAGTATATAATAATACTGGTAATTGTCCGTACTTGGGGTGAGATTAAATATCCGTAAGAGGGGATTTGCAATTTTCATCGTGAACCCGTGATGCCATAGGTCACCATTCACGGACATTTAATCTTACCCCAAGTATTGATCGGGTTTTCTACTGTACCCGTACATGTCATGCCCGCACGAGTATGATGATACCCGTGTCCAAGAACACAGCGCAATTCTAGCTCACAAGCTTACGGTACTTGCCCGACTCTATCCCTTCCTCAGCTGTACTAGCACCATATACATATACATATCATACTCCAAATCCTCCGGGATCTCTAGGCCCCCCCGCACGAAGATTATGGCCGGAAGCTTAGCGGGGCGCTCACGCACTGGCATGAATGATGAAATATACACTTTTGGCTGACGGGCGTGTCGCTGAGTAGTGTACCCTGCGGACGCGTATGATGCGATACCGTGTCCTGGAGGCTTCCGTAGAGCTTCTAGAAAGGATCAGGCGTAGTGTTGTGCTTTGTTGTTATGATACTAGTAGCTCGAAGGTCGATGCTCGAAGCATGAAGCTGGAGCTTTGGCGTGGGCTGGTGGGAATTTCAGGTAGGTTTGTGGTGGTATCATGTGATATTTATAGATTTTGCACTTGATGGAGGTCCGTGTGCGGGTTTGATCGCGTTGGACTTGGGAACTGGGCAGGAGGGTTCAAGGGAAAGTTTTTTTTTTCTTTTCATTTTTCATTTACGTTGTCGTTGAGTTGCACTGTGGTTGTGATCTAGTCTACCGGTACCGTAGGGTGTAGGGAGAGGAGATATGGATGGAAGTTTTCAAAGAGCTTTCTGATACGGTAGCTGTGTGCTGTACCGATGCTCGTACCGTACCATACAAACTACTTTAGTCACCTAGAAACAAAGACTAACCAATCTTTCCCGCCTGTGAAAACCTTATTCGGGAGCATATTAACAAGTTGACGAAAAGAAATGAGAATTGAAAAGAAAAAAAAAAAGAAGAGAGAGAGAGAACCCCCCGATCATTATCATAACTCCACCCACCCACCCGGAAAAAAATCAAAATTCCTCATCATCATTCACCCCTCAACCATCCCCTCCAAGACCTTCTTGATAGCCATAACCATCTCGAGCCTAACCCCCTCGGGCACCCTCTCCCGACACTCCCGCTCCACCTCCTCCGTGAGTCGATTGAATCCGCCACCACCGGCCAGCCCTCCGCTGCGCAGCTTCTCCGTGCACATATTCTTCGTGTTCTCGTACCAGCCGGATTCTCTCAGGAGGTCCAGGAAGAGAGCTTCCAAGCTGCGAGGCGGTCAGCGGAGGGAAGCGGGGGTGGGGAGGAAGGGTGAAGTGAACCGTTCGAGCTCCCCAGATTCTAGAAGGCGGCGGTTCACCTCCGAGCGTAGGGTGGTGTCCTGGGACATTTTGATCAGAGGGTTTTTTGTTTTGTTTCTGTTTCTCCCCTCTCCTCTAGGTGGCGGTGGGTTGAGGAGTTTTTGATCTGGGGTGGTATGATGGCTCGTCCTGTCGTGGGCGAGCGGGTTGGTTGGTTACAATTCCGTAGGATGAGCTGCCACGAGTACGATACGGTAGGCTGGAGTTGAGGAGAGGAAGGGTTTGGCCTTTTTTGGCGTCGAATGCGCTTGTTGGGTCGGTTACCGGCATTGCGGGTTAGGTAAGACAGACGCGTCGTCACAAGGGCTCACTCGGGTTTCCGGTCCTTCTGAATTGGATACCGTATGGGAGGGTGGTGGGGTTGCACCAGGATGGGATTTGGGTTCCCACCGCATCTGTCGGGTTATCAGTCTACCGGCATCGTCTGGTTGCGGTGGTTTGTCCGGAGGGGGAGGGGTCTTGCACATGTGACGTTGCACTCGTACAGAAATTTACTCGTACGGCTGAGGGGCAGAACGGGCGGGCAGCGCGATACTGTGCCGGTGGACTGTGCTCCCGGTTATGTCGTGAGATTTACACTTTGCTGCGAATAGTTTATCATGGACTCTGTGATGCTACGCTGTGGGAAGGGAGGGTCCTTTCCATTTTACCCACACTTGTAACATGATGTGCAGCATTGGGCCCCTCAACTTCCGCGAATATCACTCTCCAGTCCAATCCGGTTCACCCCATTCCACTTTCTCTGCAGCAATTCACACACAGTCCTCCCTCAGGTATCACTGGCATGCCTGGACCCCACTCCGTCCAATGGTGCATGAACCCTCAGCCTGATGGTAACGTTTAGGCCCGGCATCTCCCGTTATCAATCAATCAGTCCATCAGGAATCACATGAGCTCTTGGCAATCCACTAGTGCAAGCACTACAGTTCACCCGAGCCTTACGAGACCAAAAAAAAACCTCCCCATCCCAACCTATCACCACCTTCTTGCTCCCTGGGCCTGAAACTGGGTTTACCACCACAACCCTACCCAGGTAAAATGCCGCGGATCTCCATCACCAGTGCCTCCAGGGGCGCACTCTCTAGGCTTTCGGCCAAAAGGGTTGCTGTCAAGCAGGTAGGTGAAGTTTGATGATCACCACGAATGAGTGATTTTGGCCGGCATGCGAGGGATGATGGGGGGCTAACGTTGGAAGGCGTTGGAAGTGCCGAGAGGTGGCTTGAATGGCAGGGCTGATGCCGACAAGCGGGTGATTGACGAGAGGGGTAAAGGGGGGAAAGAGGAGGTGGAGAATAAAGGGGGAAGGGGGCCGATAAATCGGACCGGGCGGAAATCGTCGGCGGGGCTGGAGGCGGAGGATTATTGGCCGGAATTGGTGGGGATTGGGGAAGGGCAGGTTCAGGTTTGTACTTTCTATCCCGCTCGTCGAGATGGGGACTGGAGTGGGCACGGTGGCTGATGGGGTTTAGATCTCCATTGCTCGGCTGACAAATCTCGCGACCAGACTCCCGAGTCGGAGGATTGGTTTCTCACCTCGACGGCGGATCGGGACGGTTCCCAAAAGCTCTACGAGGATTTCGGAATTGGAAGAGAGGCCCAATCTGTTGCCAAAGTTGGACACCAGCTCCGACGGTCTTGCTGCGATTCGATTGATAAACATGGCGATCCTCCTATCTTCTTCCCGCGAAAAAGCTCTGGAAGGGGTTCAGGTGGTAGGGGTCCGGCGGCAGGGCAGCGGGTTCGAAGTTGTCTTCAGAAACCCGGAGGAAAAACTCACCGCCATGAAGAATACCTCCTGGGTATCACTTCTCTCCAGCGGTCCACCTCCTGATACCGACGAACACGAGGGCGTCCGGAAGGGCTTCGGCCTAGTGGTTCACAGCGTTCGCTGCCGGGGGTTTATGCATGCCGCGGCGAAGGACTTGATCAAACATTTGTATACTGAGAATCCCTGGGACCCCGAAGACGTAACGGTGGTGGACGCTCGGTGGATCGGGAACGTCAGAGAGATGGCCTCCAGTAAGCGTGGCTTCCGTTCCCTGCTGCTGTTCTTCAAAACCCGGGAAGCAACAGCCGCGGTGCGGGAAAGCGGCCTCTTCTTTAATAAGCAATACTGCCCGCCAGCCATGGTCATCCCACTGGTCTCCTCGCTTACTGCCCGGCAGGCGCGCCACAGCGCCGAAGAGGTCACAAGAGAGCGCTTAGAAGCGGGCAGAGAAGTCGTCGTCTTTACCGACGGCAGTAAAAACGGCTTGGAAGCTGGCGCAGCGGTCTGGCGCAAGGCCGACTCCCAAGGGGGCGAAATCAAGAGGATGTATGGCCTCGGCACGAGAATGTCGATATATGACGCGGAGCTATACGCCATCTGGAAAGCCATAGGTCTAGGTGGTCGCCTAGCTCGTGAACGCAAGGCGAAGAAATTGACCATATGCGCCGACAGCCAGGCTGCTCTCGGTGTGATGGCCCGTGCCACGGCCGGCCCCGGAAGCCACCTTGCTCTCCGCGGCCGTTCAGAGATGAAAGACCTTTACCACACACACGGCATCAACGTTGCCCTCGAGTGGGTCAAGTCTCACGCAGGCATTCGCGGGAATATCCGCGTAGACAAACTCGCGCGGGCAGCGTGCGCGCTCAGGCAGAAGCAGAAGGATAGCTATACTAGCGAGATACTGGCCGAGAGGCTACGGAGGAGGGAGGAGTGGGTTCGGGGGTGCAGGGAACGAAAGTTGAAGGGATGGAAGGCTGTGGCAGCGGTGGCGGAGGGGGACAACCCGATGAATTATGTGATTAATACGGGTTATGGTAGGTCCCCGTTTAAGAAGTATGAAGCGCCACTTGTTGTGCATTATTAGGTTTGGTTGGGGTGTGTAATATAGCTGCGGATTAAATGTGGTGTATGTGTGAATAGACTGGGAAGGTAGAGGCACCCCCATGTAGACGGGGCATTGCTCGTTAAGCAAATACTCGTGTGATATTATATCATCCACAGCAGAGCAAGTCCGAGAGCTCCACCCCGCCGAGTGAGTGGCCATCGGGCCCGCCTATCCCACCACATGGCGATCATGACACCCCAACGCCTCCTACCAACATTCACGAAATATCACTCGGGTGACAACCCGGCGCTGTTATCATACTATGAATTACAACCCTCTAAACCGCCACGTAAGAATCGAGAAAAACGGGGCGAAACGGGACGAAAAACCTCCCCAATTCTCTTCCCAAGTGCCAAGTACCAAGTACCGGGGCTCCTCCACATCGTGCCTGCGGGGCTGTGGTCGGACTGTTGCACTATTATTGTAGTATTAGGTACTGGCATACCTTTGGTTTTGGGGAGTGTTCTTGAACAATTCCTTGATACCGTCTTCCAGTCAGGTGTATCTAGCGTATCGAAATAGTCAATTTAATGCCGTATATTATTGGAGTCGTCTTCCCTGCGCGGGGTATTTGCCCAGGATCTTTGATATTTCTCGTGTCTATCGCACTAGTACTGAATTGGTGCTTCTAGCGGGGCCTCTTAACTTGCACTCTTGCCGATAAATCACCCCGCGGTATCGAACGATGGCTGTAAGTTCTCTTCTTTTACTAACAACTTTTTTTTCTTCTTTTCAATGGAGCGGTAGAGTTTTGTGAATTGTGTCAATTGAATTTTAGCTGCTGGGTCGTGGGTGGGTGGGTGTGATGTTGTGCGTCTAGGGCCTCAAAAACTACAGTAGTAGTAGTATAAAAAAATGCAGAGCTATGTGTGATCTCAATGCGGGAAACCCTGGAGCCATCTATCCATCTATCAAGGAAGTGGAATGAGATATCGTAGGGGATTCGGGACTCTGTTGGATAACATCTTTTGCATATAGAGAGTTTCTGACAATCGCGGGAAGTTGCCGGCTCGGAGTGGGGGTTATCATTGAGTCCTGGACTTGAAAGCGATCTATAGATCTTTGTCTCCCGCTTCGTAATTTTACTCTCTTCGATATATATCTCTGTCTCTCCTTTGATACCTTGCTTTCGGTACTTACTTACCAGAGCCGGTCTCCGGCCCCCTTTACTCTCCAATATCACATGACTGTTCCTCCGGGGGCTTAAACAGTCGCACTACCTCTGTGGTTAGTTTGTGTTCATGGTTTCTAGTGGGTTGAGTAGTATGAATGGGGGGGCATGGCAATAGGAGAGAGCGGTATGATAATATGAGATGGCGCCTTGCACTTTGGGTCTATTCGGACACGACCGTTCCGTTCCGTTCCCCCATAAATTTATGTACAAAATGGCCATTCACTGACGGAACCGTAAGGCGATTTGTATGGGTGGACGGAACGGAAGCGGTTCGTGTCCGGACAGAGCCTTATGAGAGGGACACCTGGCTCAATGCAACACGTAATGCTCGACCTTATATGTAATCAGTACGATGCCCTAAATCCTTCATCTTTTCGGGATGTATTAACTTGCTTTTCAATAGTGTTACAGGTGAGCAGTTAACTTGCCATGCTGTGGGTGCAGAAACTCTAGTGGCAGGTGTAGGGAGAGGGTCAGATATTGGGGGTAGATGTTGCTCCATTTAATGTCAGTTTTCAGGAAAATGGGAAAGAGCTATTGACATAATTATGAATGTGGAAAGTATGATACAGTATATACTTGACATGTATCGAAATTAATGTTTTCAATCTGTGATATGGTTGGAGATTAAAGTTAAACCATCACCAAAGATAAAGGATTTAGGATAGTACTGATTACACATAGGGTTGAGCGTTACGTGTTGCATTGAGCCAGGTGTTCCTTTTGAGTGCAAGGCACCATATGGCATAAATATATCGTAGTATGATAACCAACCCCATACCACTGAAAACTCAAATACGGTAGTTGAACCATGTGCTATGATATGAAGAGAAGGAAAGACGCGCGGCTAAGAACATAGATCCTTTCCCCTTCCGAGATGGGAAATTTTTTAATTTTTTTTGACCATATCATGCCGGGAGAAGGAAAAGCCCAACGGTATTATTAATTGGTAGTGATTTTCAATCAGCTTTAGAGGTGCCAGAAGCTTCTCTGGGAATGCTGTCTTGTGTTTTGTCTAGTTTTTTTTTCCCTTGGGAGTCCGTCCTATCATATTTGGATGAATAGATGGGTAGTCGGATGACTTCTGGAAAGACTGTTTATTCACAGCAAGACAGCTTTCCCTTTATCAAGTTCTGAGCCCGAGATCGTGTCCCTAGATTTGGGGACGGTTGGTAACCTCTCAATCCGCTACTACTCGTACCGGTACAAGTACTGTGCTGTATCGGTACGAGTGCTGTAAGCTCTTGCACCCCTAATGGTCACAGGCACTACGAAATTAACCGACACTCCGGGATATACAGTACAGTACTCGTACAACAGAACAAGACTGTCGTCAATTCTGGCAGAAGTGCTAAGGAGTTTAGGTAAGCTAGGTGTCGAACTAGTGGGGTCCGTTATCACATGTGGAAGGTGGTGAAGGCACTACGGTAGTCAATTGTACTCGTATTGGTTAAGATGGTTTGAGGCTGCAGGCAACATCCGGGTCGTAGGTCGCTGGCCTACCATACCGGCTACTTGTACCGTACCGTTCTCGAGTATAATACAGGCAAGAGCAGCATCAGGGTTCCCACCTTGTACCAGTGCCGAAGTGACCGGAGCTCAGTACGGCGTAGAGGCACCACTACCGTATTGCGTTTCCAGACCTGGCACCATCCACCACGAACTCTAGTATTACTTTAAGCTTCCTCCCAATACGAAGCGCCCTCATCGCACTTACCCCTGATTCTCTCCATTCAACAACCAACCAACCAACCAACCAACCAACCAACCGGCTGCCCCCTTAAACATAATCATGGAGTTCATGACCCGGGCACTTTCCCAAATTTTCCCACCGACACCGGCATTCACAGAAAAAGACCTCCCGGATCTCTTCCCCAAGGTCTACATCGTCACCGGGGGAGCCTCCGGCGTAGGAAAAGAGCTCTGCAAGGTGAATGCGTACCATCCTGCTGTTCCCGAGATTCCTATTGACGCCAGAGTACCGTGCGATAGATACTCTACAGCAAGTCTGCTACCGTCTATCTTGCCGGGCGCAATCAGAAAAATGCCGACGACGCCATCTCTTGGATCAAATCCGAAGTCCCCGACTCAAACGGAAGACTCAAGTTCTTGGATTTGGATTTGAACGATCTGTCTACCATCAAGGACTCTGCGCAAGCCTTCCTCGCGAAGGAGAGTCGCTTAGATGTTGTTTGGCATAACGCTGGCGTTATGATGCCGCCGAGCGGGTCCAAGACCAAACAAGGCTACGAATTGCAATTAGGAACGAACGTGGTAGCCCCGTGGTTGTTCCAGAGCTTTCTTACTCCGTTGATGCAGCAGACGGCTGCGCTGCCGGGCACGCCAAAGGATAGTGTTCGCGTTATTTGGGTAAATATGATTCCTTCGATTTATTGATTTTCAACCGATTAACAAGCAATCGCAGGTGTCGTCTGGCGCAAGTAATGCTTCTCCTGCCCCTGGCGGGATCAACTGGCCCGACATCAATTTCGAGAACGTCGGCTGGGGCATCCCTAGGCTGTTCACTCTGAAACCCGAAATATACGGTCAGAGTAAAGCGGCGAACATCATTCTAGGAGCCGAGGCAGTTAAGAGATGGAGCGGATCAGGGATCCTCTCCGTTTCTCTCAATCCGGGAAACTTGAGAACAGCTCTAATAAGGCATATCTCTGGGAGATTCCTAACCCCGATAATTGTATAACCCCTCCTCATTCCCCCACCTCTCACCATCCCCCACTAAATTGTGGCAAATCCACAGCACTCGGTGCTTTACGAACCGTACTACGGTGCCCTAACGGAGCTTTTCGCTGGCCTATCACCACAAGTCGACGGGTCGCGCAACGGCGCATATATCATCCCCTGGGGCAGATTTGGTAATCCGAGAAGTGATATCGAGAGTGGCTGTGGTGAGAATGGCCCGAAATTGTGGGCTTGGATAGAGAGTGAATGCAGGGAGTTTATGTGAAGGATTCATTAGTCCTCCCTTACCCATAACTTGCATCGCGCCAATATATTTAGCTCCCTTTTTTCCTCATTTATGCTTTGCCATGAAATCGCCCTGACCGAGGGTGGATTTTCTTGAAACTCGGTCCCGGGGAATACCGTAAAAACTCGCTTTAACGAACTGGCTTATGATAGATCGAGGTGCTCTCTGAAGAAATGCCCGGTAGTTTTTGAGAAACGAGAGGCAGTTTGTTTCGCCCACCACCAAGTTCGGCGGGCTCGTCGAATACAACAAAGCCAGATCTATGCAATATAGTTATTTAAGCTGACAAGATTGCCAAACGGGCAAATGGTTTAGGGGTATAATATCTCATTCGCATAGCGTAACTTGAGAAGGTCCTGGGTTCGATTCCCAGTTTGTCCAGTTTTTTTTTCTGATTGATTTGATTTCTCGTACGTGCTCGACCACAATACAAGTGCCATCGTACTAGTGCAGTTCAGGCTTTTTTGTCAGGAATAGACCATCCATCTTGTTTCTAGCTTAAAGGAGTGTTTCTGGTTTAGCCAAGAAATCAAGTACTCATATCACCGGATCGAAATCGCACCCCCTTTATGGCGGTGACTCGCTAAAAGAGACGCGCGACTTCAATCTGGCTATCATACTCGAGTACATGAGTCAGGTCTCCGGTGTAGAAGCTCATTTAACTTGAAGCTTCACTCGAGTGAGGGATGGTGACAAGCTCACGTGTTGCCAAGAATTTACGGTAAGGGCCGTTGACATCCAACGTGTTCCCTGAGTTATCATATTAATGAGTCTATGAGTACACCCCTCCGCCGGCCACCGTAGATAAGCATTGCACAGACAACTGAGATGAATTGAATACGTGACTCGGTCCCTCTGTACAGTACATACTCTTTGATTCATCTCGCGGGCAGAGGAAGGGAAGCCCTTGCCCCTGTCTCGTTAAGAACCTCGAAAGTCCGGATTGCCGTTCTTTGATTGTGCCCCTCCACCCACGAGGGATCAACGACTTCACGACACCCGATATTATACTAATTTCACCCTCCCCCCAGGCGTTCACCCGCCCGTTGTGTGTGGTGTTTGTGTGTGTGCGTGCTGAGACCTGGGGTTGGGTGTCGTTCGTTCTCTCCCCTTTTTCCTGTTCTTGGAGTCTATCAAGTTAGGGGTTCGATCCGGGCCGGAGGCTACAAGGCTACAGATAGATATCGATATCGACGGTCCTTCTTTTTTTTTCTCCCTTGCCGGGCACAGCTTCTCCTCGCGGTTTGCACCTCCAATTCGCGACTGCTGCACCTCCACCTCCACAGGGAGTAGTTGGCGCGGTCTTTTTCCCGTCGGTCATCTTGATTGAGGCTCAACCGTTTGTGTCGAACTACTCGTTAACTCCTCCTACATACGTATCTCCCCTCCTCCTCCAGCCGAACGAGCACATCTTCACCAGATCTCCTATCTATCCATCATGGCCACCACCCCCCCGCCTCTCTTCAGCCCCTCGCCCCCTCCTCCGCTGCCCGATAGCTTGTACCCCGACGATCCCGAGGAGGTGACTACCCCAACCTCAAGTCTACCTCCAGCCCCCCCCCTCTCCACCTCCAAGGCAGCCGTCCCCCGTTCGTCACCACCACTCTGGCCCAGCTCCCGCAGCTGTTGGTAACTTCGGATCACCTCCGCCGAACCCCCCTCCCCCTCCCCAATCGCTCGCTTACCAGCAGAATGGGGCCGGGACCACGCCAACCCAGGCACACTACGGAGGTGGAGGAGCGGTGGACATGGGTAAACGGAACAGTGTGGTGATTAAGGTTGGCATGGTGGGAGACGCTCAGATTGGGAAGACTTCACTCATGGTGAAGTATGTGGAAGGGAGCTTTGACGAGGATTACATCCAGACTCTTGGTATGACTCCCCCCCTCTCTCAGGTACCGTGCTCACGGTGGTGGTGATGCTCGGTGGTGATGGTGTGCTTATTGTTGGCTATAGGGGTGAATTTCATGGAGAAAACTATATCTATCCGTAACACGGAGATTACGTTTTCGATCTGGGATCTGGGTGGTCAGCGAGAGTTTGTCAATATGCTGCCGTTAGTATGCAACGATGCTGTGGCGATATTATTTATGTTCGATCTTACACGGAAGAGCACTTTAAATAGTATCAAGGAGTGGTATCGTCAGGCTAGGGGATTCAACAAGGTGCTTGTTTCTGCGGATTTGGGCATGAATTGGTGCTGATAAGGATTTCTTGGTACAGACCGCGATCCCATTCTTGGTGGGCACCAAGTACGACCACTTTGTCAATTTTCCACGAGAAGATCAGGAGGAGATCTCCAAGCAGGTATGAAATAACAGGCTCATGGGTCCGGTCTCGTGTTAACGTATTACAGGCAAGGAAGTTTGCTCGCGCGATGAAGGCTTCGTTGATTTTCTCCAGTACGAGCCACAGCATCAATGTTCAAAAGGTTATACACGCACTCCATTTCGCCTTATCCAGACCCTGGCTGACGTCCATACTAGATTTTCAAAATTGTTCTATCCAAAGCTTTCGATCTCAAATGCACTATACCGGAAATCGAGCATGTTGGCGAACCACTTCTGTTGTACCAAGACGTGTAGCTTTTCCCCTCCCTTCTCACCGTTTCAGAATAAATCGTATTTTTTTTTAAAAACTCGTGCTTTCATTTCTATGCTAGGTGTATCGGACTGGGGAGCACTGTTGGCGGAGTGGGACTATACTTTTTTACCCCTGGCTTCTCATCGTTTCTTCCCTTCATACTCCATAGGTTTCATCTGCTGCAGGAGCTCGAGTCGGGCTAGCGGGTGTTGACAGATGGACGAAGGTGGGGATTGTCTGAAGTATTACATATTTTTAGTACCGTAGCTGAATGTTGTCATTCGTTCCTTTCATTTCTGTTTCTTTTCGCTTTTGAATTCATGGCGGTGGGATACCTTTCTTCTCTTGTATTAGTTGGTTTTATTTGAGTATTGCATTTGCGCGCGGCGAGGTGATGTTAGGGGAGGTTGGCCGAGAGGCGAGAAGAGGGAATAAGGGGGGACGAGAGATTGATTACCTAGTTGGCTGATAGGCATGGAATAAATTGGTTCGTTAGCATGCCGCTCCACGACCGAATTTGGAAATGCTTTCTTCAGGTTTGGGGCTTGTGAGGTGGGTGATATCCTGTCGGCGTTCTATGGTGCAGGTTACTGTGAGGGTGCATGCCATAAGGGAGTTTCGGGCACGGGAGTGTCCTAGCATTGCTGTAATGGGTATGCAGTGGCTGATGTTCGGGTCAATAATTCAGATCAATATCACATTCAAGTTCCCCACAAAAGATCCATTAGAGGGGGTAACCACCTCTCGATACGGCAGCGGAAACATCCACCTCATTGCCAGCATACAGCATGCCACACAGTGTGCCGTATCAGAGGGCTTCCACTAATTTGAATCAGTATTGAAGACCCAAAAACTGACGTAGGGATTCAAGTTATAGCCCTAGATAAGGTATATCCCACAGCTCGTTAACTTGTCTGGTGCTAGTGTTTGCCCCCCCCCCTCCTTCCCCGAACCCCACGACCCCGTCCTGTTGGCTTATGCTTGCGCAGGTTTTTCCGCTTGGGTGGATGGGCTTGTGCGAGTGTGGGGTGGCTCTGGCGAGGGTAGAATATCAAGCCATAGTGGGCCGTGTTTGGAAAGTTTCTTGGGAGGCGTACTGTAGGTGGGTCTGTTTCAGCATTGCTGTTTCCCGAGGTGTCTTTCGGGGTGGGCACCCGATGAGGTTGTTGGGATTTAGGTGGTGAAGTTGAGTAAGTTCGTTAGTTTAGATCCCTATTTTCTTCTCTAGAGGTGAGGGGTTTGTAGCGGTAGGGGTGGGAACCCCGGACAGGATACCTTCTCGAGGTATGCAAGGAATCTGGGTGCCCTTACATTTTACGACTGCACCGTTTTTTTGGACAATTGGATGATCCGACATGGCACACCATGGGATACTGGACACTTGGGTGCAGTATGATACGGTCGTGCAAAGCTTATCATACAGTACCTTTATCCCAGGGATATTTCTGCGGGTTTATTCTTGGTTTCTGTAGGGTTACGGCCTTCGAACCCTTTTTCTATCGAAGGTTTTGGGGTAGGTGCAGCTGCCCGGAATCATCCAGTCGGACCAAGATAATTATAGCTTCCGGTACAAGCAGCATTGATCTGGGTGTTTGTGTTCTATATATATTATGACATCCCGATCTACTGGTAAATTATCCCTGACGCAGCCAAGGTAAAGTATAAGTAAGGGGGATTCGCCCCTGCTTGCTCGAGAAGCAACAATGTCTCCTCAACCATGCAACTCTCAAGCAATACCCTTTTCCATTACATAATGATCTGGTTTGGTCCGCCCGCATAGCGATGTTTTGCTCTCCCAGGATTTATGCGAGAATCCAATGCCCCTGAGGCTTTACGAACATGGCAATGAAGTATTCAAGTATGAACAGGACTAACGGGGGAAGCAGACTTGGGGAGACCAACCCCCCAAAACGTGACTGATGGATCAATTGAGCCCTGTGTCTTCCACCCAGAGGACAATTTTCTAACAGATCATGCAGGGCAGGAAATTGACTCGTCGTTAGGAGGGGTTTTTTTTAGTATTGACAATTGGCCGGAATATTGGAGATATTGAACTGTGTACAAGTACCAGGAGGACGGAAGGAGTTTAGGGATGGTTAGATGCAGATTGGAGTGGTATAGTCGCACCTCACCATAGCGAATAAAAAATCCTGAACTCTTGATATTCTATCCCGCGAGGTGCGACTGTACTTGTGGGCCATCAGAGGGGGCGGAACTGTGAGTGCTTCATTGGTGCCTTTCGATTTGCATGATCTACTTGACTTGGGAATTGCTAACATATCTATATAGATATAAAAAAAATGGATACCTTATCAAGGAGAATTTAAGAAGCCTAGAGCAATCTCCCGTCCAGGCTTCCAACTGATTGAACAGCTGGGGGAGCTGGTAGTCTAGAGGAAGCTCAAGTGGACACTCTTAATAAGACTCAAATACTAAAAAGTCTGGGAAAAGTCTAAAAGTGGATGGGATTTAGATTCTCTTATGGAGGAAAAGGGTGGTTTCAACACTTGGTGGGTAGCAATCTGCATCCGATTATTATTATTTTTGCAGTACACTATTGTGCCAACATCATCAATTCTTGTTTGAATACTCGGGTGCTCGAGTAAGTTGGAGCTTTTCTGGAGTCCCGTTTGGGTTGTGAACAGAATTTTTTTTTTCAAGTTCAGCACGGTCTAGGAGCTACTCCATTTAAGGAATATCTACTCGGAAATGGGTGAAGCTCTCGCCCTCGAGGGAGGAGGGATCGAAATCCCCGTCGGGGTGTTTAGTAAGCAGCCCGTTTTCTACTCAAGTACCCATCGGGTGCTGGCTGCTCCGCGCTGGGTGGCTGTTTTCCTGTAACTTGTTGTATTATACTGTATATTTCTAATTTCTATCAACGACACTTTTTTGCATACACAATCTACCTCCACAGCGTATCACTATAGCCTTATGATAGAGCCATGATTTCCTGCCCAAGTTCTCACTTAGCTACCGCACCGTACTGGACGAGAAAGCGATATCGGATTACCCTATTCCCCTCAAGTGCTATCGATAACATCTCACCAGTGAGCGAATCGAGCTCCTCCTGTTCCAGCCCACCCACTCAGTGTCCCTGTCTCACTTCGGCCATCCCTGCGACACAAAGCCCCTCAAGGAACCAATCCCAGGCCCCTTTCACCCCCCCACACCAGATACAAGCTTTTGACCAAGCCAAATCTCTTCACCACCATCGCCACCCGCCCAGCTCCAACCGTCCTCGGGAACGAACGAACGAACGAACGAACGAACGAACTACCGCCGCTGGAAATCCAACCCCTCAATCACCAAACCAACAACGACATAATCGTACGAAGGTAGGAGGCAAAGAGAACCCATGTATGTCAAACTCCCACAATAAACACCACATCAGCGGCAGCAGACATGCCGCGACAAAACTGGCGAGCGACCACACCTCCAATCACCAAGGCCCCCACCACCCCAACCTGCGCGCCATACACGCTTTCGGGAGGATGGACGATCTCCCTCTCCCCGTCATCCGTGATCACCCTTGCCTCCGATGTCACGGTAACGCCGGACTGCTACACGAGTACGTACCCGCCGTCCTCCACCGCCACCGCGGCCGACGGTGCCTCGGCCGACTCGATTGCGGCCAGCGAACTCCGTGACCCGTTCTATGCTTCTACCATTCCCATGGCCTACTCTATATCCGCGACCACGACGCTGGCGTACGTGCTATTGTTCCTGCTGTTCCTGCCGAACCCACCGAATTCGAGGCCTTGGCTGCAGAAGGTTGCCACGCTCACGGTGGTCATCTGCCTGACCACTGCGTTTGCGGAGACGACGACGGTGCTGAAGCAGGAGTACTCCCTTCGCGGGTCCAGCTTGTATAGCATGACCAACGAAGCTCGCCGAGTCCGCCACCAGGTTGTCGGTGGAACATTCATCCGGATAGGGAGAATAATTTCAGACCTCTTCCTCTGGTTGGCACAAGTGCAAACGCTAATCCGCCTCTTTCCTCGTGAGCGTGAAAAGGTGATCATCAAATGGGCGGGTTTCGGGCTCATCCTTCTGGACACCATATTCTCCATCCTGCAAACTTATGTTTCCCCGCTGTCTTCGGATCCGGATTCGTTCCTCGACGCAATTCCCGCTCTGTCGTATCTTTTCCAGATTGCCTTGTCGCTGCTGTACGCCTCGTGCGTGCTTTATTACTCCTTCGCGAAGAGGAGGTATAGTTACTTCTACCCCCCCTTATTTTCGAGGTCCCCGCCGGGGAGTAGGAGGTGTGGTGGTAGAAGCATCATCCTGGTTGCGATACTCAGTATCGCGAGTGTGCTCACACCGATCGTGTTTTTTGTCCTAGATATCGCCCAGAAGGACCTCGCGGGGTGGGGGGATTACGTCCGTTGGGTTGGGGCGGCGAGTGCCAGTGCAGTGGTCTGGGAATGGGTGGACAGAATCGAAGAGCTCGAGAGAGAAGAAAGCAAGGGTGGGGTTCTAGGAAGGGAAGTCTTCGATGAAGACGAAGACGAGGACGGGTTCCAGGGTGACCACCAACGCCGCCAGCACTTTGGCCAAGGCGGCGGTAACAACGGAGGAGACGGGGGACTAAGCCGGGAAACGACCGTGACAAGCGAGAGCACGAACTACGCCATCAACGTCCGTAGCATCGACCCCCCACTGAATAGACTGAACACCCCTTCCAGCTCATACACCGCCCGGGAGCGGATCGTCCGTTCCAATAGCACCACATCCACCCACCATCTCTCCACCTCTTCCCCTACCCCGCCTCCCCCGACGGTAAAAGCGTCATCATCATCACCGCCACAGACAATAGAAGCCCAAGAAGCCGCCGACGTCGACCACCGGACACACAACGCTTCCATCATGAACATCTCTTCCTCCTCCCGTATACATTTCCCCTCCCAATCCCAAACAGACCCTACACCTCCACCACCATCGCTCCCACCACCGACCGCACTGCCAATGCGAGAGACACCATCGAACGAGTGGAGTTTCCGACGCAAAAAGCGGCGGACAGAAGACCCCCTCCAACTCCCTGTCACATTCATTCCTGCGCCACGGCGTGGGAGGCGCGGGAGTTGGGGGGCTGTGGAAAGGGCGAGGAACGAAGCTATAGGCAGGGGAGATGAGGGGTAGCCGGCCCTGCGTTGTGTACCTACTCGGGAGGCTTTTTTTTCTTTGCATAGTTTTCTTGTTTTGTTTTTCGTGTTTATGGAGGGGGCGGAGTAGAGTGGACGGCTTGGGTACACGTGGTTATGGGCATATGCGGAGTTTTTTTTCTTTTTTCTTTTCTTGCGGTTTAGATATCTAACCATTTTTTTTTATATATATGGGTTTTTTTATCGTTATTTTTCGCCTTTCCGCTCCATATTGACTCTTTTTTGGTGTAGATAATTTTGGTGATTGAAGTTATTGGTAGAAGAGGAGGAGTGGGCTAGTCGATTGGTTTACCATGCCTGGTGGTCCTGTACGTATCATATGATATCATGTCCCTTCAAGTTCCTATGATGTCCGAAACGGAAGTCGATTGAGTCCAAGCGGGAGGGTACCGTACTGTAACTTGGGGAAATAGGAGGACCAGGTCACCGAGGCAGCCTTGGAGTTATAGGAACGAATATACCACGTTCCCTGTATAGTATGATGTCATACATGTGCTCGCGGAAGACCCGGCGGGCACGATACCCTTGAAGCAGAGCGAAGGGGTGTGTACTGTGCACCACCAATGCATCCGGACAACTACACCATCCGCAGCGGAAAGTTGTCGAAATCACCGGTACAAGTCCGATCCAGTCCGGTACAGCGAAGTAAGAGCGTGACATTATAAGCAGATGATAAGTCAGGCACCAACTTCTGCGCGAGCACTGTAAGCAAGTGAGTGAGAAAGCCCCAATCCACACCGAGCCAACATTTGTCATTGCGAAAATGTGGAAACTTGCGGGGGCTTATTGTCACCACTGGACTCCATCCATCCATCCGCTTGCTTGCAGGCTGCGATGCCGGTATATCCTTAGGACCGTACTGTACACGACGGGATATATATTGACATTACGATGAAAGGCCTGAGCGGACCGGAAACATCCCAATCTCGCGAGGGCCTCATCGGGATTCTCACTTCTGGACGGGAGGTTTTAAACGTGCCTCCTGGGTATGATTTGGTGATATATATATGACGGATTGCATGGTTGGCTGGTTGGCTGGTTGGCCGGTTGGTCATGAGTAAGGAAATATCTCAAAAAGAAAATAACGAGTGATCATTTGTGATGGAGAGAGAGAGAGAAGATAATGTATGATACTGCAGCTAGTATGATATCATGCCTGCCACTTTCCGAGCGCCCCTCCGGAGTCGTCATATGCGGAGGCGTATACCTTTGCAGAGTAACGTTCGAGCATACAGTACCGCCCTTCCCCGCATTTCTACCCAATTCCGGTTCCGCATATGTTGATCTCTTTTCCCACCAGGGTGTAATCTCTAGCGCCCGTCATGCATTTAAACTGTGTTTGGTATTGTTGTGTTGTTTGAAAATGATAGTGATGGAAGGGCATCTGCTATGATGGTAGGATGAGTATTTGTTCCCGGGATGCGTGCCTGGTGCGGTGGCCCCGATGTCGAGAATTGGTCGACCCCTGCGTAATTAAATTTAGCAAAAGCTTGAGTAGAAGTTCAGGGCGCCTCATTGTGAATTATTATTATTGGGTGGTTGTGAGGGCTGGGGGACCTTGACCTTGGCTTTCCTTAGTATGGCTGTGGGGGAAATTGAGCTTATTGTGGGGTGGCGTGGTGTAGATATGGTAGAACTCGCCTCTGGGTCGTATACCCAGGGCTGAGGTCCGTAATCGGCGCGGTAGCGGAAGAAAAGGTGGATTAGGAAGGTTTCGGCATGGCTTCAACCTTTTGATGTTTTGTAGGAGTCCACGCTATAATGGGGTCACGCATGTAATTTACAATCTTGAAAGGTTATCTAGGTGCTAATCTGTGACACTGTTTTTGTCTTTTCCGAATCATACATCGTTTACACCTACGGTACTTGTGCTTCTCCGCTAAGATTTGGCACCAAGTTTATCGCATCGTAGAGGATGACAAGATATCTTCCTCTGATGGGGCATGATTTATTAGTTGGGTGCAAAAGGTAGAGGGTCTAACTGGCTCTTTTGAGGAAAAGAACATTTGTAGCAGGCTAGAAATAAACACTGCAGTAATTTCTTCTGATGGCAGAGAGCCTATATGGGGGTTATTAGCAATGCTGGCACAAGTAAGTTAGGGGTTGCCACTCCCATCAACGGATCCCCGACAACTGTTTAGTTTCTTTAAACTCTATCCGTTCAGGAGGTCATACAGTAGTAACCAATTCCTAGATTTTCTTTGGAACTGTTTTTTTTCTTGTTAGGTTTGCGCTTGAGAAGAATGGCTACACACAAGATCATACCCTAATGGAGACATGAAGATGCGCTAGCAGTGGAGGTGGATATTTGCAGCCATCAATTTCAGGTATGATACAATTTTAGGCGCTTTTACGCCTCAACCGGGTGGCCAAGCCTTGTCCTTGACTTATTAGCACCTGATTAGGTCTCGCCGGGCAAGCCCTCTAACTTGATGATCTATTATAATGGTTTCCTAAATAGTTAGGTTCTTGTACCCTACTCATTGCGCACTACTAATAAATTACCGCTCTGTTTCTTCCTTTAGCGAAAGGGGATCTGTGCCGTCTGCTACGACATATCCAGCGCCAAATGGCGGCAGAGTAGTATCTGTAGGGTACTGATACCCCCCCTCTCCAAATCCTTCCCTACGCACAGCCAAAAAGAAAGACGTTTTTCATCGCTTCACCACCTAATCTCCAGTCCTCCCCATTCACTAGCATAGCCAACACCCGAGCATTATAGAAACTAAAGCAGCAAAAGCATAGCAAGTCAAGCTGCTATACCCTACCTCTTCAGTCCATTTTTTCAGGTACCGTACTCTACACTACCGGTGCACGCGAATTGACAGACACAAACCCTCCACTAGCGCTGGATAGCACAATTCCCCCCCCCCCCCTATTCTAACCCTCAATGCCCTCTCACCCTTTCACCCATTCACGTCCCGATACGATGCAGATCCCGTTCGAACATGATCAGTAATACTGTTTGTGAAACGGGAATTCCATTTTTTCGCAACGAGTTTATTTACGGTAGTTTACCCTATTGGCTTGGTCGGGTGGAGTGTGATGGCTAGATAGCCGGGGTTAATGCTTACCGTACTTGCAGTGCTCGTACTGTGCTATGATAGTACAGTACGTATCAAGGGGTTGTGGAGCGCGCATAGATATCAATCATATCAGGACTTGATCTGAGAATCCCCTTTTCCAGTGTTTCGTGAAGGTGTTTACCGTATGATAAATTTAAGTTACAGTACCGCTATGGATCGGGGAACCGACGACGGTTGGCGTGCGCTTGAGAACTGCAAGCGGACGTCTAGTATGATAATATGAGATATGCTCCAATGCATTGTACAGTACTAGCCCTAAGCGTCTAACCCATAAGCGAAGGACTTACCCTCGAATACTGGTACCGGTTGTCAGGTATTAGAAAGACCCTAACTTGAATCGTCAGCTAAAATCATACTCCATCCAGTCAAAAGAACCGAAAAAAAAACCCCCCTGGCATCTACGTAAAACTAGTATTCTAGTATTACCATGATAACGGAACACTCGCCGGGTAAACTTAGACAGTGCTTTGAGTGTCACGCAGAGCAAGATGGGCACGGTACGAGTACAGTACAGTACAGTACCATAGGAACGGATAGGAAAAATCTCACGAGACGCTGAGCGGTAACTGAACACCGTCCTGAACCAGCCAAGTCAGGCTTAATTAATGACTTTCTCGTACTAGTACTAGTACTCAGAAGTACTGTGATCCTCTTTTTAGGCAGACACAATAATATTTAGTCCGTATGAGGCAGTTCGTCTGTTCCAACATATGCGAAATCGCTGCATTTCTCTCTCCTTCTTTTTACTTTTATTTTCACCGGCGCTCAATCAATTCCATCCGGTGAGCTATCATCATCTATCATATGAAATCTTCCCCGCTATGGGTCTTCAGTCGAACCTGATATCACGGGGTGTAGATAGATAGATATCCGGGGAGCAAAAATTTCAGATCGTTATACCCGTACTATATCAACTCGCGCACAAAACTGCGTTCTACAGCATACAGTTGTAACAATTCTCTATTGAAAAAAAAAAAGAAGAGAAGAAAAGAAAATCTAAATGCCCAAACCTAACCCTACCTGCGCGATTCTGAACGCCCCTTCCTCCGTCCCGGGATGCAGGGCGTCTATCATACAGTATCTACCGGAAGCTTGCATGCGCCGGGCGGGAAAGAAAGAAAGAAATGTATTTAGCACTAAACGGCTTGGTATGCAAGTACCGGTGCTGTACTCGAGTACACAAAAAGTTTCCCTCCAGGAGTACGAGGAGGAGGGGAAGGAAGGGGGATTGTAGGGGGTGGGGCAAAGTGACGAAAGTGGAAGGAGACACTGAATGTGGGATGTCCACCGGGGTCTAAGCGTACTCGCACGGTAGGGTTTATATGCCGTGGTACCGAGTGGAGAGGGAGAGGTAATTAGAGAGGTACGGTACTTTGTACGATACTTGATTTGGGATAACTGTGGTTAAAACACGAGTACGATGATGATGTATCGTGATACGGCGGTTGTGGGGTAACAGTGTACTATATTTTGGATGGGCGGGTTATTGGGTTTTGATTAGGATTTGGGTGGCGGGGGTATTCGGTCCTTAGCTTTATAAAGTACTGTAGTAAATTTAAACTGCGCGCTTGGTGTGAGAGAGAGGAATAGCTGTTATTGTAGCTGGGGTAGTCTCCCACGTATAGTAAGTATCTTTAAATTTTTTTTTGCGAACAGTTGATGTATGTCGACCCGTGAAATGATCACTTCGTTATGCGGAAACATCTCTGGATGCTTTTTAGCCTCCAAGTAGTGTATATACAGCACCCTTTCTCACCACCACCACCACTTTTTTTTTACCTCATCTCCGGTCATCATACGTTTGTAGGGAAGTAGTCCGACACCACCACTAACCACATCCTCCCCGAAAATAAAAAAAGAGGGGGAAAAAAAAATCCAATCAAGCCAAACATAAATACACTTCTGCATCCCCACAATGAGACACAAAACATCACCCAATCACCAGGAGCGTGACCCTCACTCTCATATATAAGCCGTGAAGAAAGAAAAGAAAAAAAAAATGCCATACCTCCTCTCCCTCCCAAACGAACTTCTCCTTCTAATAGCCGACAACCTCCCGGCGCACGCACTCTCGAGGTCGATCCAAACCTGCAAACACCTCCACAGACTACTAACCCCGCACCTGCACAAACTGGCCAAAACACCATGGGACTCCCTCCCGCCACTGCACTGGGCCGCCTCGCACGGCCACGCCCGACTGGCGCGCCAGCTCGTGCAGTCGGGGCACACGCCGGACGTCCACGACGCAATGTACCAGACGCCGCTGCTCTACGCTGTGAAGGCCGGGTCTCCGGGCACGGTGTCGTGCCTGCTGGAAGCGGGAGCGAACGCGATTGGGGAGGATCCCGTGCTCGGGGGCACGCCGCTGCACTGGGCCGCACTGGGCGGATGTCTGGAGGTGCTGGAGGTGCTCTTGAAGACCCCGGGTGTGAGCGTGCATTGCCGCGCGAGCGGCAGCGGGGATAGCACGCGCTGGTTGGATTCTGGACAGTTGGCTCATGTATTGGCTCGAGGGGGGGTGTCGGTGGAGAGGGTTCTCCGCCATAGCGCTGGGGGGACGCCGCTGCATTGGGCCGCGCGGGGGGGTAGGGTTGCTGTCATTCGAGCGCTGGTCAAGGCTGGGGCTAGGGTCGGGGATCTGGACGGGGAGGGGGCCGGTGTATTGCATTGGGGCGTGTTCAGCGGGAAGAAGGAGGTTATCGTCGCCTTGGTCAAGGCTGGGGCCAGGGATGTACCCGACCTGCGCGGAGAGTCGGCCGCGGATCTTGCAGCTGTGACAGCGGGGTGGGCGGGGTTCGCGGAAGTTGGAGCCGTTCTCAATAAGAGGAGGCCTTGGCTCAGGGGACTTTTTCGGTAGGGGCGTGATGAATACTCTTGCGATTTACTTTTTTTGTATGATACAAATTAGGCTGGAAGCTATAATAATCAACTCAATTCACCTCCAAAAACCGCACTCCACTCCCCCCCCCCCCCTTCCAACGAGTGAGCACCGGTGCCGGAATCCCCTGGCGACTAAGACAATGGGTACGGTACTCAGGTATCATAGTGTAGAGCAAATAACCAGAAACAAGAGAAGAAGAAGAATCGTGCTTCAAACCTCAAGACTCTGTATGTTACCGACCCGACCAAGACAGGAGTAGATCCCACACCGCAGTTTCCCTTCCCTTCCCTTCCCTTCACTTCACGGCATCCTGTCAAGTAAGAGCAAAGTTAACTTACCCGCCAAACCCGCACCAATCAATTCCTCGCTACGATGCCAGTGCGAGGGGAGAAGTTTTGGCACGATGATAAAAGTGAAGCTGGAAATTACAAGTGTTTCTTCTATCTGCTCTTCGTTCTTTTTTTTTTTAACTTTCCTGTGGTATGATAGTATTATTTGGTGAGTGAAAGTACTCGTATCCGCCGAGGTCGGCGCATCAATGGGATTTCGGGCTGAATGATGGCTATGATACGATGGGAATCGCGGCTCTGGTTAGGCGATAGGGTGTACGGTTCTCTGCGGGTTGATAGAGGGAAAATAGGGATGAATATATCGAGTCTCAGGTTAAACATTTGGTACAAGTATGATATGATAGGCAGGGGAGTGTTCTGGGCATGTCAATTTCCTTGGCGGGAATAGTGGATAGTTATTTGCCAAGGGGTTGACCTCTCATGAGGCTAGCTTGGCAAATTAATATTTATTACAGACCGCTACCGGCCCGTTATCATACCTCACCATCCAACAACAACTACTCGTACCACCACCACCACCATACAGAATTGTACAGTTTCAGGCACCGGAGCCTCACCAACCCAAAACCAGATAACCACAATCACTACCAACCTCACCAACACAAACCACAACCCCACTAAAATGCCCAATGACCCACAAACCCCCTCCCGAAACCCTCTACGCGCGGCGCAAAACCCGCACCACCACCCCCGCTAACACGGCCTCCACCTCCACCTCCTCTTCCACCACCTCCTCCGCCTCGACGAGCCCCCTTTCCTCCCCCGACACGGCAAGCCTCACGAATGCCAGCAGCATTCACCCAAACACAACTCCCACCACCACCACCACCACCACTACCACCTCCACCACGAAACCCCGCCGTCGCGGCCGCTCCCTCCGCACAAACCTTCTCCTCCGTCCGCACCCCACATCCCCGATTCCATCGCCTCCCTCCCCGATAACTATCCCTTCCAGCGCCATACACGATGATGATGATGGCGACGACAACGACGGTAGCGAGAGCGGAAGTGTGGTGGTGGTGAATGGGGGTGGGGCTGGGGGTGGGGGTAGACGAGGTCGGAGCGGCAGCTTCATTCTCCTCCTCCGCCAGCAGGAAATCGAGTCTGCGGCTGACACTGCTTACTACGGGTTTGTTGTGCTTGGGGCTACGTGGATTGTCTTTGTCGTGGGTATGGGTAGTGTATTGGGGGTTTGGGAGTGGGCTTGGGATGTTCCGGATGTAGGTACCTGTTTTGTCGATTCGGTACGGGGAAGAGGGGGGGCGTGAAGTGAACGGAAAGGTTGGAAAGGGTTGTTGGGCTAACCGTTTTTTCTTCTTCTCTAGTCGCCGTTTCCGAGAATTGTGAACGATGCTAGTGTCGCCAAGGATGCCGCCATCCCTGGGTATTATCCTGCGTTGGTGATACTTACTTGCGTTATGGCGTGGGTGTGGGTCGTCGTTGCGTGGATGGGGATGAAGTATTTCAAGCATGCGAAGATTCAGGGAGGTGGTGATGATGGGTGATTGATTGATGGAGTTGGGGGTGTAATATGCGAAAAAAAAAGGGGGGGGGTAATGTTTAATTGTTTTAAACGAATTTCCTTTCTCGAATAGATGGAGAAAGGGGGGGGGGTGGTTGTGTGGAATTGAGCAAGGCTTTTGAGGAGCGAGATATCGGAAATCTACGATGGTAACGCCAATTATGAAATCAAATCTTGTCGATAATACTCAAGGGCAAGCAGGCAAGACCTACCTACTGTACTCGTACAGTACATCGACTTCCTACTTATGATACCTACCCATGTGGTACTGTACAACACAGTATGATACGCCCCACACCAACTCCCTATATATCACCCCTCCCAGCGTACGATCACCATCACTAAAAATCACTCCACAACCAAAGTTTGGTTCGCCAAAATCACAAATTCAGTCGGATATCACTTCATCTCGTCCATCTTCCGAAGATAAAAACAGCAATAACGATACAAACAAAACCCCCAAAACTCCATTTCCCATTCCTAAATTGTCGAGAAAAAGAAAAGAAAAGGAGGGGAAAGAAAAGGAAGATAGTAACATGAAAAGATGCGCGCCCCCTTTTTTTCCCATCACGCCGAGATGATTTGATACATACATCCTCTATCTCTCTCTCCGTCTCCGTCTCCGTTTCCGGGAATGATATGTATAGAACAGAGCGGAGGGCCGAGTGTGACGGTATAGTATATATCATAATAGTATGGTCTCAGGGGAAGGGAAAGATGAGGGGTAGAGGGTGAGCAGGTGGGTGGCTAGGGTAGGAAGGGGTGGAAGGTTGTGCGTGGGAAGGGCAAGAGGGGGGAAGAAAGGAGTACAGGACGGATGGAAGGCGAGAAGGCAGGACAGGAAAGGAGAGAGACAGGGAGGGAGGTGCAAGGGGGAATAGGTGATAGGGCAAGAACAACGATGAAATGAAAAAACAGGGTTTTTTCTGCATAAATGGGTCGTTAACAAAGGTTTTTTTTGTAGGGGCTTTTCTTCTTTTTTGCTTTTTTTTCTGTCATTTTTTTTCCTTTTATATGATTTCCATCTCACTCACCCCCCCCCCTTCTCTCTTTTTTTTCCTTTATTTTTGGTTCCTCCGGATATGACCCTTTGATGTCCACCTTGCGCTTCTCCACCCGAGTCTCTTGCTCTCTCTTTCCTCCTCCAACACACCCACTCTTACCTCCAAGAACCTCTCTCCAATCCGCCTAATTTTCGTTACCCCCTTCTGATAGAGGAAGTCGTCGTCCCAGTCGACACGATCGGCAAAGGCTAAGAAACCCCCTTACAAAGGAAATAACTTAAGAGAAGAAGCAAAGACCCAGAACCGAAAGTGAGAAAAAAAAACAGCTGCAAGATATGTAAAAGAAAATGCATAATATGAACACGAATATCAAATCAATACAGAATAAACGCTTATTCAACTACAAAGTCCTATTCACCCGATACATGAATCAAAGGAAATTCCTATCATCCCTTCAGGGAAACACCCGAAAACGTACAATTCCATATGATGGGTTAAAATCACAAATAAGGGAAAGAAGGGAACCCAGAAGGTAATCAAAAACACCATGCCCCGTAGAAAGGAAATGAAGGAGAGAGGAAAAGGAAACTAAAAATTTCAAGATGAAAACGAAGCACTTATGTCCCAGACCGAATACATGATATGAAAGACCCAAACCCAGTACGAGAAAGGTTAAGGAAAGCTCGGCATCGACATTCGTTATTTACGTGAGAAACATAGGGAAAATGAAGACATAAGGAAATATGTGTAACTCCCTGAACCTTTAAACCGCTTGCTCCATGCCATTTATGTGAGTGAACAAACAAAACTTTTCTAGATGACTCGGGGGCAAAAAGGAAGCCGAGTGCGCTGTGCTGAACTCCGTTTCATCTTACATCATTATGCATGAATATGGCAAACAAGGGGGATCTAGTGGGTGAGGCCGCCATGCTTGACGCGTGCTTCCATGTGCTCGGATTGTGCGCGAAGAGCTTGGGCCATAAGGCGCGTGGCTGGAACAAGGTTAGATGTCGATCTGGCAACTATAAACAGAGGGGAAAAACATACCAGGCCAGATGACAACCTTGTCAAGCAAGTACGCGCTCACATTGAGCACCTTGGATCCCAGACCAGCATCGGCTCTCAGAATGTTATTCCCTTTGCTATTCGGGTTGTTATTCCAATCAATAGACATCTTCATCTCGGCGTTTCTCAACATCTCCATAACCTTAGTGAGTAACTTTCGGTCCTCATGTTCAAGCATCACCAGTCCTTCAAGGCTTGCCATGTTGCACTCGTCACTCCCAAGAGCACCCATATAAGGGTTAACACGTTCCTGCACTGTAGCAATCCACTCAGCAAGTACCTGGGCGCAGTCAAATGTGCACAGCGCCGATTGGATGGGAAGTTCCCGGCAAGCGGTAGCCGAAGAGGATGAAGCACCGAGGGTATCTGACATAGCAAGAGAATCGGCAGCGTAGAAAGCGGCCTTTCGAAGATGTTTTTCTCTCTTTGTGGAGGCACTTGAAGAATCAACGTTCATGCCATTGCTGCTCGCGGAGTATCGAGGAGCTGCTCCGGGTTCGATCTTAATTGGCCGTAGGTTTGGCGATGGGGATTGGGAAGCGGGAGACGACGTGGGTGAAATTGCACCGGAGAAGGACGAGTCGGAATGCGCAGAGATAGAAGAAGCACTCGACGGAGAGTTGTTCTGAGCATTCTCCCACCCTCTCGCAATCTCTTCGGCCATGGCTTCATAGTCTCTAGCCCAAAAGAATTCTTTGGCTCTGCCAAGATCGACAAACAAGCGAATGTAAGCGAGGTCAAGCAGAGGGATACAATCGGCTGATAGGGGGCCCATCGCGTACGGGTTGGGCCTCTCAATGCTATGATGGGGGCTGCTGTACCAGGCAGCTTGCCATGCCTTGAGAGCAGGCTCGATGTGGGCGTGCATTACCTCAGCCTCAGATGACGTCCAATGGCGAGAGTGGTGTCTTTGTCTCGTCTCCCAAATATAGACATGAAGTGCGCAAATCAAGACTAGGCACCCAAAGGTGCTTGGAATAATCCCTGAGGGTGGATATGGGGGAACACCTCCCTGCTGACCATTGGTAAAGTTTTGGAATTGCCCTGGGGAGCCATATGTTTGCTGGCCGGCAGACAAGAGCCCGGTAAGAGCACTGGTGAAATTGACCGAGTTTTGTGATGCCAAGGCCAGACCGCCACGGGATTTCCATAACGCAGCGGTCCCGGCCGACCAAAGCTCCTCGTCGCATGGCAAGTCACAGCGGATCTCGTTATTCATGAGCGCAGGAGACAAGTTGTGCGCCGCAACAAGCAGGCTCGATAAGAAGTGAACGGCGTACAAGGTTCGTTTCCGCTCCTCGGCAATGACCCAGCTCGACCACTCTACATTTTCATCCGGCTCCATCTTGATGTTAATTCCGCCCCAACCATCGCTGCCCACACTACCACCATATGATTCTAAGTCACCCATACGAATGTCCCCGTCTTCTTGCTTGAAAGTTTGCGTAGTGGACACATGAGGCTGTCTAGTCAAACCGGCAGCCCTAGCCAAACTGACCAATAATGCGCAGTGGGTGACGGCGGTTTCGCAAGCAGTTTTGTCTCCACACTGCAATCCGTAAATGACGTTCAAAAGCATAGCCTGCACAAGCCAAACGGGAGTGTTGGTCCCACTATCACCACTGCCTCCATTATTAGTATTGAGACCACTAAGAGCAGCAGTGGCATCGGCCTTTCTACGATCTTCAAGGAAAATTTGAATTGTCTTCTTGGACGCCTCAAAGATATCACGGGCGGCGGTTTGTTCGAACTCGTAGAGGGCACCGATCGCGGCAATGGACAAAACGAGGCACCCACCACCCCCGATAATCCCGCTGCTGCGCTGACCACCCTTGACGCTAGTGGTGAATGCCGGGGAGTTGAAATTGAGCGTCGGTATATGGAGGAAGGGGAGATGCGGATGAAAATATTTGATATAAGCCCCAACATATCGCTGGAGATCGGCAGTGCTGGGCAGACCGGTAGCCTTCCCGACAAATGGGGAAAAACTGGTAGTTCCCGGTGCTGGTTGTGTGGATGTTGAGTAGCGCCGTTGGTGAACACGGGGAGGTTGATAGGTCTGGGCGCCCTGGTTATTGAAAACACCAGAGGCTTGCGCGAGCGTTGCCAGCAATGCTCCTCGAGTAGCATCTGTCACGGATTCGGCAGAGAGCGAGGTCATGGATGATCCGCCGTTGCTATGCAGGGAGGTGGCCGAAGATGTGCGATTGTTAGGACCATACTGGTGATTATTGTTGAATGGTGGGAAGTGGTGGCCCATGGTAGAGGGTGAGATGGAAAGCGGGCCAGAGTAGTAATTTTCATGGGACGATTGTTGAGCCAAAAGAGTTTTGGGGGAGATGGTTCCCGGTGGTGGTGGTGTCTCATGATGAAAATTCGATCCCGAGAAATCATTCGGAGAATTAAAATTGATGGAATTTCCGGAACCCGCACCCATACCCATCTGACCGCCCCACCCTGGATTCTCATTAAGAATAACTTCACTGATTCCACTGGCCGAGGTGGTACTGAAAGCACTGGGGGATGACTGGTCAACGGGATCCATAAGGCTTCCACCGCCAAGAGGATTCATCCATTCGTAGTCATCATCATCTTCGATATAATACGAAGAATCAAGGCCGGGGAATGGGGGCCCGAAAGGTGAAGTTGGCGTCCCAATGGGCTGCTGGAGGGGAGACATATTGAAGTGCAACGCTGCCGGATTGACAGTTCCTCCAAACAACAGGCCATCAAGTTCATATTCAGAAGGAAGCATGGAGGCAGAGCGAGGCATCATCCCACCCAGATCCAAAGAAGACAATGATGTGTCAATCTTGGGTACTGAGTGCCTAGGTTCCGCATGAGCCCAGGCACCCCATGGTCGGGTATTCTTCGGAAAGACATACCTGGTTTCTTCATGATTCAAAGAACCTATGCCGGTGCCGCCCATACTACCTTGAGCACTGCTATTACTTCTCCCGCGGTTCACATTCGCATTGGCAGCTGCAATCATCCCAAGGGTTGAGGAGTCTACGTGGGCAATGGTATTCGCCCTAGGCCTAGCCCTCATAGCGGAAGCCCCACCATCACCATGACTAACCGGGCCAGTGGCAGTGGTAGAAATTGAGTTCTTCCTGACCCTCCCGGGGTTAGTGGACGTTACTGAACTTGTGCTTTCTCTCCGACCGCTGGCTCTTGGGCGACTGCTGGGAGTCGTTGTCATGTGCAATTTTTGCTGGTGCCTGAGAAGCAGGTCCCTGCGAGCAAAACAGCGTGTACACTCTGGGCACTCAAATGGCTTCTCCTTTGTGTGGGAGCGCTCATGGCGCTTGAGATGTTCTAGACGTGCGAATGAACGCGAACAAGTTGCACAGACATGAGGTCTGGGTTTATCCGTCTTGGGTGGAGGCGGTGGGGGTGGCTGAGTTTTGTTGCCTAACAAAAAACGATAAAAGCAAAGTGGTCAGCAAAGACGGCACGGTGCACATCCAGTGAATGGCAAAGGATCGTATGGCACGGACGCAGACAGGTGAAGCCATACCACTATTGTTCACTCCAGTATAAGAGGACGACATTGGAGGAGAGTTCGGGCTGGTTGTCGATTGAAGCACGATATTATCTGCTGCCATGCTCGAAAGAAGGGCTCTGATAAAAGTTCAAGCGAGGCTGATAAATCAGACCAGGCTTGCGAGAAAGAATGTAGTCAGATTGACGAGACGCCGGGGAATCTAGGATCGTAGAAAAAGAGCGACCCAATCCACAGAGAAACGCAATCCAACGACCTAGTAAGCCCTTCAGGGCTCGAGCCCAGATATTGGAGAGGTTGATTTGAAATTGGGGGGTGGAATTTGTTTCCCTAAGGAGTTCTCAAGACTGATTGGTGGATGCGTGGAACGAGACTTTAGCCGTGAGTAAAACTATATCCCGTGCCCTGATCGTTGGCAGAAGCTTTAACTCACTGAGAAGCAGAAATTCTCCCGAAGATAGCGCAGCCAGGTCGAAGGATCTCCGAAGAATTGGGGTGAATCGAAAATGTACTTGGTTCGGCCTCAAGTCGTCGATAGGAAGCACGATGCTCTCATTAACACCAAGGCAGTTATCAGTGGATACCTATTCCACATGTCAGCATTGTTGCGTAGTCGTAAGAAGTTCGCCGGGTCGCAAGTTCAGAGTGAGAGGGAGAGGGAGGAAGGAAGGAGTTCAAACCGTATTCCCAAACGCAAAGGTTGAAGAGAATCCGCAAAGTACACTGTAATTCACAATCGTCAACAAAAAGTGATCTTTTCCCCTCCAAAAAAAAAAAAAGATACAATGAAGAGCGGAAGAAAGCTTGTGTTTTCTTTTTTCCTTCAGAGCAAGCAAGGCTGGGTGGTTCGAAGGAGGTACCCACAAGCCAAGGCAGCAGTGAACAGTAGATGGACAAGTGATTCACCGCAGGAAAAAATAAAGAGAGAGTTAATCCACTGAGTACCGGTTCGATGGAGGCGAGGTATATCCGGAGATGAACACAGAAGGGGAAAACACTTTTACTTCCCTCCTTCGAGTCGGATGAATGAACAGGAAGCACGCCTGGAAGTGGCCAACGAGTTTGCGTCACCGGAGCTTGTCAATCTGGTTCCTAGAGAGTTTTCCTATCCGCTCTTTACCCAGTCGTCCCACCGAGTCCGAAAGGGCAGAACCGAAACCGATGAGGCGACGAATTGAGACGACAACACTCGCCTGGAAAGAAGATTGTGAACGGTTGAACAAGTGAAGGCGAGGCCTCGATGTTTATTGCTTTCCGGACTCCTTGGTCCGGGACAGGTCAAGAGCGGAAAAAGAAAAGATAATTGAGGGTCGAGGGAATTGAGGGAAGGGGGGGGGGGGGTGAAGGTGGTGGGAGGGTGGGCTGGTGGTGCGTTGCGTTGTTGGACGGGGTTTGGTAGCTGCGTGGGTGACTCGACAACCGACAGTTGTGGTCCGAGTGTGAGTGTGTGACTTGACAAGCAAACTCAAGAAGGGACCAGACTGGTTGACTTCAATTGCAGGCTACCCCCAGGCGTACCTGAAGAAATAAGACCTTAGGTGAAGGAGGGAGAAGACTAGAAGGTGAAGGGGAGAGGCAACAGGTTTGAGGTTTGGGGGCCCGGGAACTACCAAACAGACAACCGGACAGCCAGACAGACGAGCGGACAGTTCAACTCGGAGACTGCAAGGAGAGAGAGCCAGGTTGTGAAGCCAAATTATGTGAGTGGGTGAATGAGCGAGTGAGCTGCTGAGTTAGGCTCCGGCTGCGTCAGAACTGGTATCATGGGCCGACTGGCCAGGCGTAGCAAGCGGTTTGAAAGCAGGAATTCAGGACACACGGAGAAGGAATTTATTATCCAAATCATTCCGTTCCTCCTTCTATTTCCCTACAAGTACCTGTATTCTACACAAGTACCCACGAGAAAGTTAGTGAACAGACAGTTAATCCAGGTTAGCCCTCAACACAATCCCTGCCTCTTGTGAGAACATCACCAGGGCACTTGTAGCAATGCCATAGGCAATCGGGGATTAATTTTTTCCCTCGCACTTTCTTGTCTACTCACTATCTCCGCCACCGTAATTGGTAAACTTATCATGCTCCATGGTACGGTACCACCTCTTCAAACGACACCCCTCCGTGATCCTCTAGACTTCCGTGTGCATCAATTATGCAGTTAAACACCAAGCCTTTCGCTGAGGGGAGGCTTCTCCCTCTCTCCTCAAACACTCTTTCGCCTCTTGTGGGATTGATTTGCAAGCCGCATCTCTCCATGATATTCTTTTTTTCCCTCCGTACCTAGCTTTTTCGTTTCGTTACAATATTACCCATTTCTCCCTTCACACCCGTCCCGCGCCTACAATAGGCAGCCGCCGCCTTGGTCAGCCATGGGCTGTCCTGGACGTGTGAAGGGTTTTCCGGATGGCTGGTTGGCCGGCTAGCTGGTCCTGTCCAGCTGGCTGTCAGTCAATTCAGTTGGTCAGTCCGATTTTGGTTTTTGAACTGTCCGACTGACCCACGGCCAACCTAACTCGCCGGCGGTGATACGATGCATGAACTTTTTTTTTTTTTTTAAACCCTTCCCTATTAATTTGTAGTTCCGGGTTGTTATTTCCACACATTATTATTTTTAACTTTTTGACCCATGATTAACCCCCAGACTAGTCAGTACGAAGGTGCAAGTGAGAAAATAGAAAGGAAAAGAAGAAGAAAAAAAAAAGCGCCATAATAGGAAAGAACCAGTTTTACGATGGCGATATTAGAAAAAGGAAAAATTGTACAAGTATGTGCGATAGAAACGCCATGCTCCCCCAACCCGAGCCAAACTGCTACGGCATCTGGCTAGAGTTACGTCGGAACGGCAATTGCAAGCCGAAGGGAGCAATAGGTAACCCTTAAATAAAGTATTTCTTGCACCTTGTCTCGAATGCCTGTGGCCTGGTCTCGCTTTAACTCGGGGACACGAGCAGGGTGCTTCTCGGCCTATGTCGCGGCGGCACCGTCCGCAGCTCAGCTCAGTACTGTACTAGGTACTGAGCACTGCTATCGGTACTGTACACACCCTGTGGTTCGTCAAACGCTCAATTGGCTCGCATGCAGCAACTGTGGGTCGCAGATTTGCAGTCAGGGTGTGTCGGTCTCTGACGGTCAATTCAGTCTGGGTGTCTGGGGGGAAAAAAATGAAGAAATAAAGATAAAAAATAAAAAAGGATGGGACGGAAAAGCAAAAAAGCTGGCGAAAAGAATTATTATTTTATTCCATCTTTTTTCCTTTATATATTTCCATTTCGGTCCCCTTTTCCGCTTTCCAATTCGTTTGTGAAATGGGCAGGGATCCGGATGGGAGATATGTGATAGGACGAGGCAGGTGTGATGTCGGTGTTCAGCGATTACATTGGCCGAGGCTGGGCTTGTATAATACATAGTGCTGGTCTCTTTTTCTATCGGTAGGTGTGATGTATGCTAGGAACGGAAGTACGAGAGGCTAGTGTAGGAAGTCACTAGAAAAGGCTGGTACGAGTACATAAAGCTCAATGATTCTAGCATGCTCCCAACCCCCGAACGGACGGCTGTGGATAAGGTCGCTGATGTAGGATCAAAGGCTCTCAATCTATGATATCCACGAAATTGCTCTCTCTGGGCCTTCTCGCACTCTTGCTCACTCGCTCACCCGTGAATTGTGCCTATGGTAATGCCTGTGTACCGTACCCGTAGAGTACTCGTACATACAGCACTTGCCCCAGTAATCGTGTCGTGACCCTAGTTCCGGTTGCAAAGTTCACCGTCGCGGGTTGGTTCGCCTACAGATACGAATTACCGGTAGTGCATTGTACGAGTAGGGGCGGTCGGAAAGCTCTCGAGGTAAGGAGAGAGGTACCGTACTCGAGTACTGTACAGTACATGGTGGGGGCTGTGAAAGATAACCATCATCCAGCATAATCACCACCACGAACCTCACCCGGACTGGTCCCTCGGGCCAAAATTGAAAGATAAATAAAAATAGAGGGTATCTTCGCACACAAGCCATATGCTTTGTCCATTCATACGCACATACATACGTATTGCATCGTATCGTACCGTGCCGTATCGTACATACATAATATGGGTATACATAATATTACACATAGCACCATACGGACGAGCTCCCAGCCCTCACGCGGTCGTTTGTCCCACGGGTGGTTGTAGGATATTGTACAGCGATTAATCGATGGCCGGAGCAGCAATATTATCCGCGAGATAGCCGTCTCGAGATAAAGTACCGTAGGCTCTGGCGATGCAATAAACATAAAGGCATGTTAACTTTGCATCGAGGTCGGGTACGAGGGAGGGTCAGAGCGAGGGTGTGCGGGGAGAATCAGGATGGACAGTGAGATAGACGTAGCTGGGCCCGAGGGATTCGAAGAAGCTCTGGCGTACACTGCCTGCCCTACCGGTATGGCATATCCTTCCTCAAATTACTCTACATGTGTAGAGGTACATCTAAGGCTCATTCTTTTGGTCCACTAATCGAAACTACCGGTAGCCACAAGGCGTGTACGAGAAGGGAAAGGCTCCAACCCAAACCGCAAGGGTAATGTGCACGCGATGCCGGTGCCTGCTCATTGGCAGACTAGGACCACCGACACCCTGCCAAGCAGTGCGGTCTAGTGCTCGAGTGCACTCACGAACGTCTTGGATGCACAGCACGACAGATCTAGTATGGTGTGATTGAGGATATCATAATTCTTTTTCCAGATTCTCCCTCCTCCCTCCTCCGCCCCCCCCCCCCCCACCCAACCCACCCATCTACGTACTCGAGTACCAGTATCAATCGAAGCAGCTCTCTTTGCTTTGCTAGCTTGCCTCCTGTTTATTCTCTACCTCGTTCTCTCCAGAGCGCGGGTCTCAATGTCTAATGATATATCACCTTTCTTCTTCCTGAGATGCTACCGCCTTCGCGTCTCATTTGATGCGCGTATGTCTCGCGGTCGGTTGCCGGTACCGTATTGTGCGGTAAATTTACTGCTCTCTCTCTTCTTCCAGTGGATGAAAGCGAGAGGTCCCCGATCCACTCGATCCCTTAGAGCAATTAATACCCACCAAACGGAAACAGCGCCATACCATTCTTGTACCACCTTACCCACCTGACAGAACTCTAACCTGAACCTTTTTACACCGAAATACATGGCACCCGGGCTGGGTTGTCCAGCCTTCTTGAAAATCAAGCCTCCAGCATGAACGAAAATCGGAGAGGGAGCGGAAAAACAAAGAATGCGAGCCTAAAGGCTATATATATAAAAGCAATATATACAAGTACAGAGATAATAGTAATCCAGCTAGGATATCGTCGGAACCTAGCCAGAGACTTTCAAGAGTAGAAAAGTTGTGTGGAGGGTTTTTCTTTTCGGTCGTTTACCGAGTAAGCTGCAGTTGGTTCGTCCGTCCGAGCTTTCCTGCCGAAAAGGACCCTTGAAGAATTCGACTCACTCTCCCCATCCGTACCGTTTGTCTTGAGTCCTGAGTCCTGATCGCCCTTTATCTTACCGTGGGAGTGCAGTACCGTACCTGCTAGTGCGGTGGAGCTGGCTTTATTTTGATTTTACCTAGCACCAAGCATCGAACTTTGCAACTGTTCGACTATTGCTCACCAACACTCCTTTCCGTCGATCTGTTATGCGCAGTGCGTTTTTCAAGGGAGCGTAGCAGGCCGCTCCCGTTTGGCGCCCTTCTGTTTCCGCCCTGTTAACACTGGATTCTCTCGCTTGTTGCCGCAAATAGGGTACTTGTATTGGTATTATGAGGTAAAACCGCTTCCATCCAATCCCTCGACTCCCTACGGGCACTATCAAACCTTCAACCTACCTTTCACCCCTCTTGAGAGGTCGAGGGTGCAGTACGGTACTGTAGCTAGGCGGCAGCAGCGTCAGCAGGGAATCTACCGTACCAGTAGGCCGTCGTGCTCGGACATGATAATCCCAACCATCTTATCAATAATGTCTACCAAACTGAGACATCAAAAAAAGGAACGAGTTCATCTCATCAATCCCAATTCCGCAGGTGAAATTTTTCCCAGGACTACCGGTACCTGTCTCCTAGCTGTCATCGCCGTACAGTACTTGTACATTAGCTCTACGAAAACTACAGCAACTACCGGTATCGGCCCGGACAAATGAGCCCTCCCGCTCCTACAAGCTGGTCTAAAAGATGGTATTGCCCGTCGCGTCTCTCGTCTCCATGAGCCGGCAGGCAGACAAAGCGGACAAGCGAGCATCGAGTGCGGTACCGTGGAAGTCTCAGGAGAGTAAGAAAGATCAAAAATCAATAATAATTACTGTTGCAGGGATGGAGAGAGAGCTCCCCCCCCACCACACTTCGATTGCCCGCATGACCCCAGATTTTCTCTCGAATCCATCCCAAACGAGTTCCCTGTCGAACCGAAGCGACAGTAATTGGACCGGAAGATCGAAAGTGCGTCAGCAACGCCATGCGCCCGAAACGACCGTGGCCGTCTGGTGGATGGTGCTTTGGGCTTCGCTTCGGCCGCAGGTGAAGGAAGAGAGAAAAAGAAAAAAAGTTTGGGAAGCACAGAAAGTGTTCTGCAATTCACACTCACGTTGTGGACCGTGATGGTCCGCTTTGTGGTGGTGGTCCAGTGCAACAATTGTAGCTTGGTATTTTTATCGCATGGGATGGTGGTGGCCCTTTTTCGCGAAGCGAGCAACCCGTCGACATTTTCTCTCATTCTTGGGCAAGAGGTGGTGGTGGGGAGAGGGCGCGGTAGGGAAGTTAGTGGACTCCCGGTATCATACCGGTAGGTTGTGTGGTTGTGGTGCGGCTTCTTCCTACCCTCCTATGTCTCGGAGAGTCGAGGGTACTCGAGTACTGTAGTATCATACGGTAGGCTGGAGAGCTCAGCGACCCAGACCATCGTGAAAAGCGAAACTTGTCCGCAAACGGAGGCTCAGATAAACCGACTCTGAGCCGCCAGCCGGCGAGTCCAGCCTTCCAGCTACTCACATTCAGGATGAACTCCTTCCCCCTGGCCTGCTAGTGCCGGTAGCCCAGCCCCTCCAACATCGTATAATTTCACAGTCCAACCCGGGACCATGCACATGCTCAAGTATATGTATCGTGTCGTAGTACGTACCGGTGAGTAAAGTAGACAATGACCAACCCTTGGCCCACCTTCCCCCAAAAATGAGACAAAATGAAATACAAGTATCATATCGGTACTGTTAAATGAGACCATGCCATGGTTCAACCTCAGGCTTAAGCGTCCGTCCGCCCCTTCCCATTGATGGATTGATTGATTGATTGATCTGTTGACCCATCCATCCATCTCCCCATTCATTGCTCCATCCACCCCCATCGTCATTCTGTCACGCCCGCTATCCCGGATCCGGATGATGCGGATACCGGTACCTCGCTGCCCCGTCTGAACGTCTGCGAGCCCCAAATTTCTCGACACCAAAGTTCGACCTGCTGCCCAGTACGGGTTCTCTGGATTTTCCCATGCCCGGGAAGTGGGGTGCGACTATCGTCTGCTTACCGCACTGAAACGCCCAATTGCACTTTCCCATGGCGTGGCGTGGCGTGGCATGGCCTGCCTGCTACGGTATGTTAATTGGACACATGACTTTTTCCTCCTCCTCCTCCTTCTCCTTCCTCTGCCTCTGCTTCTCCCACCCATTCCCGCACCGTATCACTATCACAGGTGGGAAAAAGGAAATAAGGGACAGAACAGCAGAGCCAGCCACTATTTCGACCGACAGACCGACCAACCCACCGGCTGAAACTGGCCGGATTGGCCTTGGCAAGAGCTGTGTCGTACATGTGCGGTACAGTACGAGTGCTCCCTGCAGGCAAAAGGTATCCGGAAGCAGGGACCGTAAATCCGTATAGTGGCCTCGAATGGACATGGATTTTTTTTTTTTTTTTTTTTTGCCATACAAGTACTCGTACTTTGTTTTCGGGTACCGGTACTTCTTGCCTGCCAGGAGTACGAGTGCTCGCACGGTACGATATTAATATTATACCTGGGCAGGGCAGGGCAATGCTGGAGCCCCGGGGGGGGATTTGAGCATAATTACTGGTATTTTGCTTCATTTCGATTGGATTCTCTAAACCTATTGATACAAGCGCTGCCGGTGGTACAGTACCGGGGTTTACGTCGGGGGATACGCTCGGGGGTGGATACGGTACTCGAGTAACTATGGCGCATTTGATCGCTAGCTCGATAAAAGGGTAATTCCTTTTTTTTCCCTTCCCTTTTTCTTTTTCGGCACAACCACACGAAACGATAATCGACGTTACGGTATCCGGTACAAGTACGAGTACTGTGCTGCAGTACCGTATTGTGGCCGTTTTCTGTAGCGTAGCGGTTCGGTGCGGTTCGCACAAGTGGGTATGATGGATACGATGAGTCCTTCCCCTCCCTCCCATTCATGTCCTTTTCTACCTTTCCGGGGTGGTGGTGGGTTCTTCTTGGCTTTCTTGCCCGGATTTTTATTATTATTTTTTGCACGTGTGCACGTGTGGCTGATTGTGAGGGACCGGCAGGCCTATTCCTTCTCCCGTTTCTGTTCTTGCCAGTCTGTCTGCCTGCAACCCGTCTCATTGGGGACGATCTTTTTCTTCTTTTTTCCTTTTTTCCCTCTGGCTGTGTTGGATATGCGCTGCGGCAGACGCGATAGTAGCAAAGGTAAGGTAGGGCAAGCTAAGGTAGAGAGGGTGAAGTGAAGTGAAATGCGGTTGGGTTCCGTCCAGTACGATAAACCTGAGCCGTACGGTAGTCTATGATTGCCCGTGGGTATCGTGTGTCGTCGGCTGAGCGTGGAAATTCACCGATAGGGATAGTCGATACGAGGGATGGTGGTCGGTCTACTGTACCGTACTCGGGCACTCTTGCAACCGCGGTGTTAGCATGTGTGCCTGGTTACGATGGCTCCCGAAGGTCTCTCAACGTGAAGACGAAGGGGATGGGAAGGGAGGACCCGTTGGCAAGGCTTATCCGACGCTATCCACTTCTGCATGGCTCATGACGTTGGGGCTTCATTTGTTTCGTTTCGTTTTGGTGGGAGCCCTCGTCCCCTACGGCTACATTAGTCCGTGTGAACTAGTTTAACTTGCGCACGAGTAGATTTATCCGCAGAGATCCACCCGGCGCGGATGGCTAAAATCCGTGTACGAGCACTGTACGAGTATGTGTGTACTCGTATGTACGAGTACGGGTTATGTTAGATGGATGGGTATACATGCATACATATCATACATACATACATGCATACACGCATACATACGCACACATACCAAACCTTGGGAAAGAGGTAGGTAGGTAGGTAGGTACTGCACTGCACCGTGCAGGTTATCTATGATGATCATTTATTTGTTTGTGATGATGGAGTAGATATCCGAAACCTTTTGATCTCCGGGTCAAGTCTTGATCTTAACCTTTGCATAGACTTTTTTTTTCTTTTTTCTTCCTTACGATCTGATAAGCCGACTACTGATCAGCCAGCCGAGGAGGAAATGAACGGTCCAGAAATCATTGACCAAAGGGTAAAGTTCTCTTCTCTTTTCTTTTTCCTCTCCCTTCCCTCGAGCACGGTAACTGTACTATACTGTATCGGCAGTTCGACCAAGAATGGGGGGAGTGAGGGTTGGGAAGGAAAAAGGGTATCGTATATAAAAAAGGTTGGAAATGATAGTGTGCAAAGTTACTTACTTCCGAGGGATGGGGATACATATCGTGATAATATAGCATCTGCACACACCGGTGTCTAACTCCTTTCTTTCTTTCTTTCTTTCTTCCTACGATCCTTCCCTACGGTAAGATTCACGCGGCAATTCCCCATCGTTTGTCCCGTTCCATTCCATCCCGGTGTCGTACCATACCACATGGCACTTATGTCCAGTCCTGTCCCGCCTTGTCCATGAATGGGCATGGTATGGTATGGCACATACTTGTACTGTACTGTGGCCGGCCGGCCGGGTGGGTATGATTGACTGACTGATTGATTGATGGATGGATAGAAGTGTCGTGGGTAAGTTAGATCTGCCCATCTTTATTACAGGTATATAATATTCAATGATCGTGGCCATTTTTTTCCCTCCCCCCCCCCTTTTTTTTTTACTTTTTTTTACACTGCCCATTAACTATCTGATAACTTACCTATCGATATATTTACCATACCGTCGCGCAACAAATTCACGAATATATATATTTCCCACACGATAATCCGGAAGAATCAGTAATCCGGGTATTTTTCCCGCTACCGGTTGGTACTCACTCATCCACTTATGATACTTACTCACTCATGGGCGTGTCGGGCGTTAAAGTATCTCATAGCTCCGTTCCGGTATCGAGTTCATATCATGATAGTCTAATCATGATTACCTTATCGATCATTGTGCTGGTATTATATGATACGGTGGCCAGCACAACAACCCAGCGCGGTATTTCGTCCAGTTTTTCTCTCCTTCTTCCTAGAATGGAGGAGGGAGGGAGGGATGGGTGCGACGGAAGGGCGGACCGGTGAGCGATACAAATACGCACTATAGGAAACGGGTTTCGCGCCGGTGCCTATGGTGTTTGTATGATGGTATGCTACGAGTATCGTATCGTATCATATCGTATCTATCGTATCAATTTGGTGGAATGGTGCATACCCTAACCCTACGGACCTTGAAAGTACTCGTGCTCATACATACTCATCGTGCTCGTACTCATATCGAGAGGTTCGAGTATGATATGATACTTTATAGTGGACGACCGTATATCATACCATAGTCCTTTCTTTTCCCCATAACCGTCAAGGAGAGAAAAGAAGAAGAGAAAAAAAGGTCCTGCATCATGATAGCACGGTCCAGGGGTTCGAATCCGCACCGTTATGTGCAAAGTTTATCCAAGGGTTTATTTTCCTCCTTATTCCGTTCAATTCCACTGTACTCCATTCCCCGGAACTGCCTGCGCGGTTTCACGTACCGTACTGTACTGTGTTAGTATACGATAATAATAATAATATAACATCACAACATCTTGGTGTACGGATCGACGTTGCTTATGGTATGATATAGATACTCTACCAGTGCCGTACCATACCTTATTCGCGCAAGGCACAAACGCCTGATCGGGAGAGTCGGATCGTTGACAGTTCGACTTTTCCTTCCTTCCTTTGGCCTTACCGTAGATTGATTGATTGATTGATTGATTGATTGATTGATTGAACCCGACTAGGCTTGCTTGTATATATCGAAAGGATGAGTCCATTATGAGATTGTAAGGGTGTATATGTCGGTATGATACTTGCTCTCTCTCTCTCTCTCTCTCTCTGTCTTTCTCTTTGCTCATTTGTAGTGAATGTACGGTATGGTGGATCGAGTCCACGGTATATACAGCGCTATGCTGCGCTGTATGAGCACACGCACTGCACCGGCCTATGTCACGCAGAAACGGATTAACTTGCGCGCCCACCACCACCGACCACCGCCACAGCAATCACGCGAGTCCTTGCCACTCCCAACTTTCCCCACTGCTTCCTCCCAACCACCGGCACACATTCACACAAAATACGGTACAAGTACACACTTAACGGAGAAACACAAACATTGCGCATGCCATAGCAACCATACCCTACTGCACAAAACCTCACCTTTTCTTTTTTCTTCTTACTTTCTCTCTTTCTTTCTTTCTTTCTTTCTTTCTTTCTTTCTCTCTCTCCTTCTTCCCTTCTTTCGTCCAATCTACACCACCATGCCATTTTCATTACGGTACATTACATTGTTTTATATCACATTTTAACCCCATCCATCCATCCATCCCCATGCACAACCCCTTCCCATTCGCCTGCACTGCATTTTACCGGAGGACAAGGGGAGCTGCATTGCCTTTGCCTTTGCCCTTTTTGCCTTTTCCTTGGCTGGTCGAGTGTGAGGTGTGGTGAGGTGAGGGATGTGCAGTACTCTACTCTACGAGTACAGTACTCGAGTACGGCCGCGGGAGCCGCCCTGCATGTTAGTGTGTAGGGTAGGTTTTCCTGTTTTACCACGGCCGCTACTTGCGTCTTGCACATACCGTAGCATAATTGGCTTGTTGTATCGTAGCATATGTGCCGGTATTCCCTTCGGTGCTAGGTACGGTAGCGTTGCTGGGGGTATCTTGTTGCGCGAGGACAAAGGGGAAGGGGGGGAGCACTGTACTCGTATGAGTGCCGCCATCGCTGTTGCCGTCGCCGTCGCCGTCCCAAGCATACGGAGGGAGGAAAGAAAGGGTACGGTGGGTACGTAGGAGACGGGGGGGAACTGGGCCTGCTATTGCTACTACTGCACGGTTCCGGAGGAACAAAGTTTCAGAAATGTGATATGTCAGAAGAGAGAGAGAGAGAATCTATCCATGACGTAGATATCAGGCGAGGCCGGAGGAGCGTAATATGGCTTTATTTTTTTCTCTCTCCCTCTCTTTCATTCCTCTTAAAAGAGAAGGGCATGCCGGTGCTGTGCTGCACGGCCGTTCGTCGGTTCGTGCGCTGCGTGCATGCGTGCGGACTGGGATTAGGAATGTCGTTCGTTCGTTCGTTCCAAATGTGCGTGTCGTGCTTCTTTTTTTTTTTTGTTCACCTTTAACCACCCAGTTAGCCAAAGTGCTGTTTCCATTTCCTTTGCCTTTGCTCTGCCATCCCTCCCCTCGATTTTGTTTTGCCCCTTCAAGTTTGAAGAATTGGAAACGTGCAATTGCTGTTGCACTCGTATATTTGATATGATACCGGTAGGGTACCGGCTAGAGTGCTATGAACTCATACTCAACACCCTACGGTACCGTGGCAATCTCTCACCCCCCCCTTTTTTTCTTTTTTCTTCTCTTCCCTTTCTTTCGCGCTATCGGGTCCGGCGCGATTACTCGAGTATGTGCAAACTGGGGCTTTATATTTTGCTCAGGCAAAATATGGGCCAGCCGGTAGAAATTTCTTGGCGGGGATGCAATACCAGAGCATCCATGTTTCGTACGGTAGACTGCCGCATGCCTTGTTGCCTACCCGCTCGCTTTCCTTGCCGGCCTGCTATATATGATACCTGTCTTGGCTTATCGATAATCGGTAGGGCTCGGCCCCGTTGGCTATCGGACCCTGGACCCCACTATGAGCCCCTCCGTTGCCCCTCATTGCCCCTCCATCATGAAAATTGGGGTTTGACTATCTTGTCGGCGGGGGAAAAAAAAAAATCGGGATCGATCAGGATTTTGTTATTGCCGTTTCTTATTTTTGAGCCTCATAATGATAGTTCTGTCATACCGGTACCTCCCTTCACTGTTCCCATTTCCCTTTTTTTCTCCTTTTTTTCTCCTCTCGATCGATCCTTCTCCCAATTCTTTCTCTCTCACCCTTCTCATGACTAATTTATCATAGAATGGCCCTTTTCTGCAATCTGCACTCTGCTACATCGGGAAAGCGGGATAATGGGGAGCTCCGGTAAAGGTATTGAAGGTGGGAAACCCTAATTTGGGTAGAGAAAGAGATATCTTCTGGTGCCCGCCTTTCTATCCATCCGTCTGTTGGCCGTGGTTTCGCCTCGAGGGAAATTGAAAGGCACAGCGAGTGAATAAGAATATGCGCTGAGGGGATGACTATTTCGAAAAGCCTTGGTTCCCCTTCTCTCTTTCTAGAAGCCCATCAGAGTCAGAGGGATGGAGTTGCCCTGGGGGAGGGAGGAGAGAGGAGGAAGGAGTTGAGAAGGGAAAGGCTTGGAATTGGAGACAGACGACGTGAAAAAGAAAAGACGAAGAAAAAGCACTCGATAAGGGGTTTGCATCGAGACGTTTGGAACTGATTGATTGACGTGATTCGGCTCTTGAATAAACTTGTTGTCTGCCTGCTTTCTTTTTTTCCCCTCCCTTGCTTTTTCTCCTCTCCAGGTTCTCTCTCTCTTTCTCGTGGATCCTCCTCCTCCTCTGCTCGGTACATGAGTTTCGCTTAGGGGGAAAAGCAATGAGAGGGATGAATTACTCATGTCGCTAGGTTGAAGTTGGGTCCCTTTTGGTGGGTGCGTCACGATCATCATCAAAAAACAGACAAAAAGGAAAAGGCGAATTCAATGCTGTGACATGAATACGGCAGAGGGGCTCGGTCCTTCACGAGGCTACAGTATCATAAACTAGGAGGAACAGGAGGAAAATTATCCACTGGTAAGTATGATGGTATCATAAGGGAAAACTTTGCTGATCGCCTGCTCACTTCCACTGACTGTAAGCCACAATTCGTCATCATGCAAGGCGGGATAGCCGGAGAACTTTTTCAGGAGGGTTTTTCTGGGGCATTGTGAGGAGGTGACTGCGAATATATTTTGGTCTATGACCTTAGGATTGGATTAGGTAAGAATGCAATGGAGAAGAGAGAAAGGCGCCCCTAGCAGTCACCCCGTGAGCAGGAGTATTACAGTCCCTCTATCAATTTGCCCACACCGAGCGTCGCAAGGTATCGCGAGGTTACCCCGCCCCTGAAATAAATAAGCCAGACAAGGCCAAAGCAGATGGAAGAGGGAGATAGTGTGTTGTTTACCTATCGTACCTATGATGGCTGCTCGAAACAATTCTACCTCCTTCCAGCCATCCGCAGTGTGGTACTGTACAGTACGGGTAGTATCATACACGTATGGAGTCGAGGAACCGAATTACACAGCCCATCTGCCAAAACCCGTCATTGGAGGATGAGAATCAGATGAGCTGCAAGCGCTTACTCACTAACTTGGCTAGCCAGCTAACATCTAGTTATGTTTTTTTTTTCCCGCTGCGCTGTCAGTCGTACCAAATATTTTCCTCCTCTTCTCACAGCCATGGAAAGAAGGAAAGAGAAAGGAAAGAAAGAAAGAGAAATGAAAGAAGGAAGGGGGAAAGAAAGAAAGAAGGTCTAATTACCGATGGATTGAAGATGATTAAAATTGTTATCGAGATATCCTCCTCCTATCCCCCCCCCCCTACACCGCCCACTACCATACTTGTATCCACAACTTTTAGCTATCATAGGTAATGCATGGTAGATATGAATGTCCTGTACAGTACGTATTCACTTTCGCCATCATAATCATTGTAATTCCCAATTTATCTCTGCCCGCCTAGCCCAGGTTTACGAGTGCGAGTGCGAGTGCGGAGTACAGTACCGGTATGATACTTTAGATTACATCCACCTCTCGAGTCGAGACGAGTATAATAACAATAATACCTACGGTATTATTATAACCATGATATTATGAACGGGAAAAATGGTCGGATATCTTCCCTTGCCTTCCCTTCCCCCCCTCACCTAAATTCCTCTATCTATCTATCTCCCCGGTGAATAGCTCTCGTAAGGTGGTATTGAACTGTAGGTATGATAGAACGAACTTCAAGCCAACCCACGAACGAACGAAAGAACGAACAAAACACCTTTTTCACATTCAATTTCCTTCACTTCACTTCAGGTCCGCACTGGTATCACGACCTGCCACGCACATCACTAGTTAGTACTCGCACAGTACACTCACAAAGATGAAGAAAGAAAGAAAAAAAAAAAAGTCTCTCCCTCCCTCCCTTCCTCCCCTCCTCAAGAACAACGCTTGCCATCATCATCGTCGTCACTTGTCGACGGGAAGGAGGGAAAAATGTACGTCACGATACATACATTCCCACATACACGCATACACACATATATAATAATTACTCTAACCCGAGGTTTTGGAAACCGCACTTTTTATTTTATTTTTATATCGTACCGTTGATATATCTATCATGGCCTTGCCCTCCTCACACTTTTTATGTATGTATGTATGGATGGATGGATGGATTGTACAGCGCACGAAGGAGGGAGGGAGGGGGTGATGATGAAGCTAACTTTGATGGGGATTTTTATATATTTATTTTCTTGATATTATTATATAATTATTATATATCTATTTACCGGTGTGAAACATGGGTGTGTTTATGAAAAGGTTCATGATACTGTACAAGTGATATACCGGTAGAGAAAGGCAAAAAAAAAAAAATTTGCGGTGAGCCGGAGAGGTTTACCGAACCGAGCTAATCTTGTGCCAAACGCGCGCGTGCGCTGCTTGCGTGCTCGCTGGTTAGAACTAGTCTAGTCTGGTTCGCTCGCTGGGGTCCGTTTCGGAGAAAGGGTTTTCCGGAGGAGCAAGTTTTAGTTTATTTTTTTATTTTTTTATATTTCTTTTATCCTATTTTTCCCTTTTTTCCTTTTTTTCCCCCTCTTCTTTTCTTTTCGTGAACGCTGATTGAAGTGTGGTTTTTTGTGGTGGTTGGTGGTGTCCGTCTGGAACTGTACGATACTGTACTGTACTGTACAGTACGTACGTACGCGGGGCACGGTACCCGTACTCGTAGGGTGCTGTTGTGTGGATAGCCGTGCGGTATAGTAAGCTGGGCTTTGTGAGAAATGATATCGACCCGGAGAAGATGGGGAAGAGTGAAGGAAAGGAAGGAGGTTCATGAGGGTTTCGTTGTCGCCACTGTTTGTGTTTGCACTGGGTAGGTATCACAGGTGTATGATGACTTGGGTATCGTAGGTAGGTAGGTGGTGGTGGTGGTGGTGGTGGTGGTGCCCTACTCGTATGCTGCGCGCTATCATAGGCTTTCTGGACAAGCGGGCGGGCAGGTAGGTTGGTATGATAATTAGGATAGGATGGGATGGGATAGGATAGGATAGGATAGGATACCGGTACGGTACGCCATAAAGTGGACCCCTTCACCTTTAGGATGGCGTTTTTTTTTTTGTGATATGTTACCACGGGTGTATGATGCTGTAAATATATCTGTGCTTTGGGAAGCAACACTAAACCGCACATACCTGCCGTACCGTGCTAAAGGAATAAAAAGGGAAGAAAGGGCAGGTATCGTGCGTACGGAAGTGCGAAGGGGAGAGAAGGGAAAAAAGGAAAAAAGGAAAAAAGGAGGATAATAATAATCGTGTGATGGATTGCGATAGTTACCCTCCCTCCGCCTGGGAGAGATCAGCGGAGAAGGGGGAAAAATGAAAATGAAAAAGCGATTCAGTTTGCGTTTGTCAGCGTTCGTTACGGCCGCTATCTTGGGTACCGTATGATGGTCCCTTTCCCGTGAGGTTACGGTACTCTGGACCGGAAAAAAGGAGAAGAATGTGTTCCTGAGATCCTCGACGGACGGATGGATGGATGGATGGATGGATGGACGGGTGGAATGACCTGATGAGGTTTCCCCAAAGTGCTCGCATCATGGCTGAGGGAGGAGGGGTGGCATCTTTTTTTTATTTTTATCTTTTTTTTCCGTCCTAGCACCCGGAGGCCGGAGACTAGTCTACTGTATTATATCATACCGTTTTGATGGCACGTGGGGGTTTACAGTACCGTTTCTTGGTAACTTGACAGGGACGTCGTGTGCTGCGGTAGACGGACCGGTATGCCAAGTTAATACAAACCGCTTCTATAAGTTAATAGCGGAGGGGATCAGGAGGAGGAGGAGGGGGGGAGAAGCAGGAGAAGAGGAGGGAGAATCCTTGGTTTGGTTTGGGGGGAGGGGGGTAGCGGGGAACAGGAAAGCTTCGTCCGTTCATTCGCTTTTGGATGGGTTTGTAATTGAACTGGACTAGGACTTGATGCGCGCAGCAGCAGCATCGATGATCACGGGCGCGCCATCTTGAGAAGAATTTTTTTTCCTGTACGAAGGGAAGAGGAGATGGAGGGAGAAGAAAAAAAAATGAAATACCGGTCTTTGGGAGTGGATTGGCGTTATTCTGTCCACTATTCAGCCCTCAGGAGGAGGAGGAAGAAAAGGGAGTACCGGTAATAATAATGGCCTTAGTGAGATATTCCGACGGGAACGGGACTGAAGCAATGACCCATAGAGTTATCTGTTGCGAGAATTGAGCCCTAAACCTAAGGACCTTTGCTTTTTTTTTTACCTTTTTCTTTTTTATATTCAACCAAGCTTCTCACTGCCAATCATCGTTAATCACTCGATTCTAGACCTGGGTCCTTGACCAATAAGTCACTCGTGCACTTTTCCCAAGCATTATGCAGACCTCATCCGAAGGCATCCGGCCCGAATATAAACATCCATAGGGGTCTAGACACGGGGAAAAACCCAGCTCCATGGATCGCTTTAAGCTGGGAAAGGGAGGAGATATATATATCAAGACTAACTCAAAACTGAAATCCTGCTGCAGCTACCCACGAGTGAATCACCACCAGCTGTTCGTCCACCCGTTCATACAACCCTCGAATCACAGGACCTCCCGTGGCCCGTACTGTACAAGCGAGAGGTACGCACGCGGTTCCGTAGCGGTAGCAGTCCAATGCACGTACACCGCAGTACGGGACACGGGTACCATATCACAACACTGCACTCGTGACCCTCTCGCTTGCGGGTGAGAGGTGGGCAGGTAGTTAGGGGGTGAGGCGAGGTAAGGTAGGGTCTGATTTACAATGCGCATTGGTATCTGACCTGACCCGAACTGTATCGGTGATTGGAGGAATTGGACGAGGATGGGAGCGGACGGGCGGAAAGGCAGCCAAGCAGGCAGATAACGCCCGGCCGGTCGATTGTGTGCTCGCCGATTTGGGCGCTGGCGGGATCGGAGGCCGAGTGAGGGGCTGTGAAGTTGTGAAGGGTTGAGTTTTTTTTCTTTCGGGGACGAGGAATGTAGCGTGCTTGGTGGATATATCATACTCCCGATTGGCACGGGAGAGAGAAGGGGGGGAGGGAGAAAGGCTGGGGTCCTAAAGGGAGATGAACTGGACTGAAGGTGACCGCCGTCGTCGCTCAAGTAAGCCAAGTTTCGAGCTCTTCGATCGATTCGAATTGGAATTCGTCCCGCAGTGCGTGGCCTTGTGTGTGCTATAGGTACGTTTCTCGTCCAGCACAACTATTGTCTCGCGGTACCCGCGTTTATTTTTTTTAAACCATTTCCTCTCGAGTTGGCACCTCGAGATTGCAATAGTAGCAGTAGCCAGTGGTAGCGGTACGTACTCAAACTCGTTCTTAAGACATAGTATTTTTCTTTTGCACTCATTCGTATATATCGATTTGTAATCCTCCACTAGGCACGTACTGCACCGCGTGTTTGTTTAGGATGAAGTTGATGCCCGAGGGTGTTGTCTGTACAGTGCGTGTACGGTGCTGTACGTACAGTTCAAGGCGATCGGAGGTTAAACTTCCGTACTGGACCGGCTAGGTCTGAAACGGCTGAAACGGACCGGACGAAACATCGGCCCGATGGGGGCAAAAGTGGGAGGACCGTATATATGGGGAAAAACTTCCTCTGCCTGCAGTGGGTACAGCGCAGTGGGGCGCAGGAACTGATACTGTTCGCTCGTTCAGTCATTTTCGGATTTCCCAATCCTTTCCCCGACGCCAATCTCGCTGTAGTGATGAGTTTATCCACAGTACCTCTCCCTTTCTCCTGCTCCCGAGTTTCTTCCTCCGCATCTGTACTTTTTCCTTCAAAAGTGCCAGGTGTGGGGGTTCAAGATCCGCAATACCGGTACTGTACTCAGAAGGTATGATATGTATCACACTCGCATGCGCGCAGGATCCGGGAGCCCCGTTCCGCCAGGCCCAGGGTGGAAAAGGAAAGCATAGCACAAAATGATCTTCATGATCGCTTAAGTTTCCATAAATTCTCAATCGGCCCATCATCTTCCTGACCGTCAAGGACGGCAATGGGGCGCGGCAGCGATGGGGCGTCAGGGAGAGAGGGGGCTCCGATGTATGGGTACGGTACAGTACGGTACCATATTCGGGCACCAAGGATTTCCCCATGGGGAAATAGATATTTTCCAGTTGTTGGTGACACTGTACTGTAACTGTACTCGAGCTAGACAGTCCAATAGTACCGTAAACTGTCATAGAGTAACATTCGCGGGACCTGTGACATCCAACCCCCACGCATGCCGGTTCTCGAGTGACACATCGTGAGGACCCTGGAGATGTCCTTTCCCTTTTCTTCTGCCCTTGCTTAACTTTCCCGGCTACCGTAGCTTATTTGCAATTCGTCTGCTTCTGGTGTTGGTGCTGCGGCCGCGATACTGGAATAGGGGAGGGAAAAAAATAATGCTTTTATTAAAAAAAAAAACGGGTTATGTATAGGAAGATCGGAATCGCCAGAAAATATATTTATCTTTTACCTTTATCTCTCCCTCCCTCTCTCCCTCTTTTTTTCTAGCTGCGTGGGTTGCCTGAGCTGATGTGCGGTGCTTATCGTAATTTTTACTTATACGAGTTCGGGACGGTTCCTTCAAAATACCGCAGCCGATTGTTGGTCCCGTTCCTGATCTTTCTTTTTCTTTTTCTTGCCGCTTTCGTTGCTTTCTTTTTTGTACTTTTTCGTATTTCTTCGCATTTTTTTTGAGTTTTCTGCGATTTCAGACTATCATGACTAAATACTATCAAGTGATTGTCCTTATGAGTGTGAATTGGACAATTGCACCGCTACCGGCTGCCGGTATGGGGGTTGATAATCCCTTGCCGACGTTCCTATCATAGCTCGGTTGTTTGTCAGTCGTACGGCACTAGACTGCCACAGGTGCTAACTTGAGGTTAGAAATTCTACTCGAGTACCGGTACCGGTATTGTTTCTTGGAAATCGCCTCCCTGCAAAAGAGAACGAGAAGGGAAAATAAAATAAAATAAAATGAAATGAAAAGGTGTGGTGTTTCGAGAGGTTCTGGGGGGGGGGTTTCTTGAAAATCTCGTGTTGCACAACGTGTGAACCCTAGGGTAAGGTAAGGGTCCAACATTACTTAACCTATGAAGATCCGGGGCTGCCGAAATCCACCACCACCACCACCATCACCTCGCCTCCCTCATCGAGGAATGAAAAGGGAAGGATTGAGGACAACAGCATCTATCTGTGTCATGATCTTTCGTTGTGCGAGGATCTAGAGCTCTAGATTATTGTACTTGTACGGTACCGGTAGTTACAGCAAAGGAAAAGAAAGGAAAAAGGCCAAGAAAGAAAGAAGGAAAAAAAAAAAGCCCCCCAAAGAGCCGGGGGACTGGGGTATGTGCTCCGTGATTGCTGCTGCTGCTGCTGCTGTACTCGAGTATGTCCAGATACATGTGTCGGGAGGCCCGTCCTGTCAGTTTCTCAGTCTAGGTTGTCTTCGCTTTCTTATTTTTTTATTCCCCCCCCTCGACAGTGCAATATTGTGCGAGCACAGCACGAGTAACGGGATAAGAAGAAGAAGAAGAAAAAAAAGATATCTTCCTCTCCCCTTCCAATCGGATGGATAAATCACAATTTGAGAACTAGCAGCTAATGGTACAAATGGGCCCAGACCGTGTTCTGCTACGCTCACTTTAGCAGAAAAAAATAAATCCGTGTATTATTTATTTTTTCCTCCTTGTGGTATTACTTCTTTGCTGAGGGCATCGCGGGTTGAGTGGTATCATCGGGGTTTGCGTTCTCCTGGAGCTCTCTCCGATTACTTAATCGGAGCCCTCGATCGTGGGAGAAAGACGAACCCCGGTCTTGTTCTACCATATTGCGGGGGATGATGTACGAGTAAATGAGGGCGGGTGAAAATCGGTGATTGATCCATCGACGAATACCGGTATTGGGGTTATAATGGAATTTACTGGTATGGCGGACTTTGGATAGATAATTGGGTAAGCTCTAAATTATTCCGATCTTATGGGGTGAAAAATGAAAAATACTCCAGAGTGCACCCGCCGGTAGCTTATTTGCAGAATCGCTCAATCAGTCAGTAAAGTGCAACGGGCGTTCTCGCAGGGCAACGCCAGACAAAGCCAGTGGTGTAACAAGCACACCCTCGAGAGGCTGATAACTCGACCGAACTAGTTATCGTTACCGTAGGGAAGGAGGAAAAAAGGAGGAAGAAAAATGGCCTAAAGACAGCCAATAGGTCCTTGGAAGCACACGAGCTCTATGCGAGTATTTTTGTCTGAGAAACGCATAAATCGGCTCCTGCGCCGGGATCAGCTCTATTCTAACGTCAATCTTTATTTTGGCTTGTCGGGTCCTGCTGCCTCCGTCTTTTCTGGTCTCTCGTAGCAGAGGGCAGTTCTAGTAAGAGTAGTCTAATGGTATGATATGCAGGTAGCCCCATCCGTGACACGAAAAACGACGGACAGCCTTGGAAAAACAGAAAGGGAGTGGAAAGCTTTCCATACACCACATGTACCCCGGTTTTGAATCATACAGTGCTTTTTGACAAAGAGTCATGGTTGAATCTATCTTTTGATCGTCCCAATAGCACTGGTACAATTCAATTTTTCTGCTACAACATGGTACTACCAATGTATCTTTGGTGGCATGGACGGGCTGATGGATGGGGGGGTGGATGAGTGGATGGGGATATGGTACGGTACGGTATGGGGTTGTGCAAGATGTTGGTCGTACGGGAGATGGGTACCCGTGCGCTACTTACTATAGGCTGTGAACCGGAGACAGCTGAGGGTGGGAAGCGAGAGGCGGAAGAATAAAAAGAGGAGGAGAGAAAAGAGTTCTCCTCGTGCGCAGCCTCAGCCAGTGTTAACTACTCTAGCTGAGGTCGGGAGCTCAAACATACAGAAACCTGGAGGATCTACAGTACACCTGGGACAAGGATTTGTCCCACTTGTATTACCTTCCGCATTCCTTCACTAGCCTCGCCTGGCCTGACACGTATCCATGCCCTTTCACCTTGCTCTGCTGTGCCCGACTCTGCTTTGGACTGTGAAGTGGTTCTGAAGCAGCGCGCCGACGGCGGCCGTGTGGATATGCGGAGCCAGCAGCCACAAGGTTGTTCGGGTTGAAGCCGACGACGTATAGTTTGTTTTCCTATGATTATATCCCTCCTTTCCCCTCTACAGAGCTGTTGTTCGGTCTAGTTCATTAACTGACTCACTTACTGACTTGGCTACTTGCATAGCATCAACATCAGCAGCCAGCAAGAAAGTACAATGCCGAGTTAGCATCGTACTCACAACGGTTTGCTCACAGCCTAGGGTCACAAAAACAGCCCCCCCCCCCCAACTTCCCTCCGACATCCCCACACAAACCAGCGAGGCAGATATCACAAACCCCCGGACGTCCCGATCCTTGTTGCAAATCCACATCTACTCGTAAACCCCTCCCATGCACATACGTATACTCGCGTAATACGTGCGGTACTCGGGCACTGTACATGGAGAGAATCCAAGGAACTAAACAATCGGGCTGAGTCAGTCGTAGATATTGTGCTTTACTGTACAGTACCGTACAATGATCATCTAGCTCTGTGACTGACCTGTCCGGATCAAGTCCCGGTGGTCTGGTAAGTCATGCGGACTTTCGAGCGTATATCCATCCACCACCAGCAAATGGCTCGCCCCATAGGGAATGCCCTCCATTACCAGCCACCTGCCTACCTACCTGCCTACCTGCCTATATAGTTACCCCCCCGCAGCGCGTTCACTACCGGCCTTACCCAAAAGCAAGAGAGCACGAGTCCCAGAAACGATAATCGTCCCAGTGGTTCTAAATGATTTGTAGTTTCGTTTCAGATACCTAAGTTTAGCAAAGCATGGTATGCTACCAGTAAAAGTAGAAGCAGATCTCGGGTCCAGTTTCCGGGCCCGGGCCGAGGAACCGGTATCACGGGTTTCGATAACCGTGCTTCATTCAGGGAGAATTCGACATCCATCCATCCATCCATCATATCTCACTCTCGCACCATAGTATAGTAAAGTAAATCACCCATCCCAGCACCAAAATCCACCACTCACTCACCAAAAAAAACAAAGCAGAACAAATCCCCGAGGCAGAATCGGAAGTAGAAAAGGGGGAGGGAAAAAAAAAAAAAAAAGGTGGAGGTGCATCCTATAACAGAAAGGCATATTATACCACAGCGCAAAATCGAAAAACTAAACAGGATTTCAAAATTCGCCCCTACTCCTAGTAGCTCCATCACAACTTCTCACTCGTGACCCCAGATCCCGGCGAGATACCCGTTCGCCACCACCACCACCAACCACGAACTGGGTGGCGAGGCGTATGTCCGACGGGGCAAAATCCGTGACGGGGCATAAGAAGTGTACGTACGTATGATACGTGTTGATCCCAATACTATGGGCGCGACACACGCGGCTCATAGTAAACAATTCAACTATTTCGTGTCGCACCCCCCAGCCCTCCCGGTGCTCGACACGTATATATTGTAACCTGGAGTTTGTTGTTGCAGTGCCCGCCGAATGTAAGCTAATGTAACCTGACGGCCTCGCGGGAAGTGCGAGGGGGGTGGGAGTGCAATTGTGAAGGGTATTTTCTTTTTTTCCCCCAAGAGATGTACATATGGTGAGAATAGCGGGGGGGGGGGGTGGGATTTGAAAGCCTTCCTTTTGGATTTGGGTAGGGGGTGGGGATCAGAAATGTTTGGCGGCACGGTTGCTATTATTGTAATAATTATAAGGGTTTATTTGAGTGGGGTGAGTTTCTGGAAGGGAGTTCTTTTTTATTTTCGTACTGTACGGGTCGTGCTGGTTTTTGGGTGGACTCTTATGATAGATTGGGATCGGCCTTTTTTACTGGTGGGTCTGGGGGGGATTCATAGAATTTGGGAAATTGCAAACTTGGTGTATAGAGAGAGCATGGTCATGGTTCTGTGTCTAAAGTGCTGATTTGATGGTTTGGGGTTGATTCTGGAGAAGTGCTTGCTATATATACGTATATCATTGTAGGATCTATGTGTGCTGGATGTGATGTCTTCTTAGGTCTGGTATTATTATACATGAGTTCTGCGTTGTAGGAAATGTGCTATGAAAGTCCTGGAAATGATATGCAATGCTAAAGCTACTAGGCTATACAGTGAGGGCTGCGATAGATCATTAACTGAACATTCGTTCCTGACCAATAAACCTTGGGTGTTTAGGGAGTAGCGGGGGCTGGTCCGGAAGGATTTTCCTCGGGGGTGTCAGTAGCTTGGGCCTCAGTCTGGGCGTCGGAGGTGTCGAGCGAAGCCCCGGCAACTTCTGTAGCAATGGGCTCCGGAACACTTGCGCTCGCCAGATCCTCCTCCGGCCGACGATCCGGCTCAGGAACTTGCTCGACCACAATATCCGGATTGGTCCCCTCCAAATCCTCACCATCACCACCACTCGCGGCCCGAGCTTCGGCCCATCCTTGCCAATCCCGAATAACCCGCTCACACCATTCCCAAACCTCGAACCTCTCCCGCTGCTCCAGCCTGCCTTCCCTATCACCCACCCAATCCAACTGATAAACGTCCACAATGGCCAAAGCAGCATACAGCACAACCCCCCCCCACTCGGCAAGAGCACCAGCAACCCACATAACCCCCCAACAAGCGACCGCACAGTCAATTAGCGCTCCATAATGACCCCTCCTCAGGTACCTCATCACGCGCCATACCTCGCCCTCTGGGGATAGTCCAATGTAGTGCATCGTCAGGAATATAGTGAACCAGCTTGCGATCACGTTCCTCTCCATCTCCAGGAGGGCGGGTATGTATCGGGCGGAGGCCGGAACCCCTGGGTAAATACTGGCCACTAGTGTCACGAGAATGAGGCATATGTTTACAATCCAGAGTACTTGTCCAATGGACCCGCGAGCCACTCGGTTGATGTGGTGGAAGACTCTGGCCAAGGTTTCGAAGGTTAGGGAGAGGAGGAATTTGATTGGTGGGATGTTGAGGAGTATGTGGTCGGGGGGGAGGATGGCGTTCCGCGCGAGGAGGAAGGGGAAGGTCACCAGGAACCAGAAACTTGCTTGAAGAATGGCGAGGACGATCATTGGAGCCTTGCCTGTGTTGTGTTTACCGGAATAGATGCGAATGTGTTGGATGTGTATCTCTTTTTTTAAGAGGTGTGGAGGTATTATGCTTGGTGTGAGTGTTTGATGGTGTGATTCTATGAGAGTGCTCCCATAATATACCTACTTGGTGGGGCGAGTGAGCTATCGTGATACACTTGAATTCAAGGTCATAATGTTTCATGTAGTCAATGTTCGAGTGTTGCTAGACTATGACTAGTCGGTGTGCCGACTCGGCTAGCCCCGAGCTGTGGCGCTCTTTCCGGACGCAGACTAATGAAAACTTTGAAAACCAATCAAGTCGGTATTCAGGTCCAAGTTATGCGGGGAGGAAACCCAGCAGTGACTCTGCGCCTGGATTCTTATATTTCAATTGAGAGCTCGAAGACATCACCAGACATCACTCGACATAAACTGGGCTCCCCCCCTCCTTCCCTACCCCTAGAGTAGTAGTTTGACACTCGTGCCCCTCGACTTTAAAGTCGGCCGCAGTTCCCTGATGAGGATTACCATCAGTCGAGAATCTTGCAGCGCTCCTGTGCCACACTGATCGATGCACGACACCGTCCCGATCCCGTCTCACTCCCTACAAAACCTACCGTTCCAGAAAACGCTACCCCCCTCCACTGCCGGTGCGGTTTGCAGGAGCCCGGAAATCTCGGTTACCACCACAATGACCTATTATCACCGTATTGAAGGATCCATCACCCGGAGTGGGAAAGCCTAATCCTGCAACTTTTTCTTTAAAAAAAAAAGGTTAGGTGTGAATAGTTGCGATTGGAACACAATGAACGATAATTACATCTTTGCCTCCTGATACCCACCCACCCGCTGTGGGGCCCTCCTCATCCACTCGCACGTGAAGGGCTAACGTATGTCCTATGTCTCTCAATTTTCGGCTGTCTGTACCTCACAGATACACTGCACTCGTAGCGCGTATTTCCTTGCCATGCGGATGTTCTTGTTCTAACTTCTTAGAGAGTGAGGACGTAGTATGGAAACTGAGAAGTTGGCAGTATATATGTATATGCGTGCTTCCTTCAGGTGTTTCCTCCTGGTGCCGGAGTTGGCCACCTGCGCAGCCTTTGATGCCTCATTATTTTTAGAGGAATAGATGTTACTGAAGTGATGCTATATTTAATTATTGTACATCACACACAGCAAGTGCGAGGTTTTATGCCAATGTATCTTACTCTCCCCCGCCAGAAGACAGTGCCGAATGTACAAACTAAGTTAGCAGGCATAACCCCCCCACGAATGCAGGGTCTAAGTTAAGAATTTCTAGGAAGGCTGCCTTTTCAAACATTTAAATCCCAATACGACATAAACCGTGCTCAACGATCCTTGGAAATACTCTTTGGGAAAGGAGAAGTCTATATTGTGCTCCAGACGGTATCCACCTAACAAGCTATTTTTCGTTTTCTTTCGCTTTTTCTCCTCTTTTTCCGCAATGGAGAAAAAAAAAAGGGAGGTGTCAATAGTCCAAGACTCGAGTTAGGGTGCCGGGCGGTTCTGTAACGGCAACGAGTGATACTACAGGAAATCACCGCAGATGAACTGCCAATGACTAAGGGGCTGGGGCGACCATCCGTCTTCCCGAATCCCCATTTGGGGCCCGAAACATAGTTCGAGGGGCTCGCAGTGTCCGGCTCGCCTTGATAAGATCACGGGGGATCTTTATTAGCGGATAGGATAATTCCGGGAACGTTTGCTACTGCCATAATATCATATGGAAATGATGCTTCCCCTTTATTTCGTTCGGGCCATGGGGAGTATACTTTACAGCGCCGTATCACAACACCGGAAGTCACTACAGGATGGATACCTACCGAATCAGTAAGTATACCGATCAAGAGGGCGGTACCAGAAATACAAGAAAACCGGAAAATCTCAATTGACCGCCAAGCAAACAATGAGGAGAGAGAAAACTCAGAAGATCGGTAGACTCCCCCGAAAGCACGCCAAGCCAGACCCGCCACCCCCCCTCTTCCCTCCAGGCTAAATCCAGAGGTTTGATTGCTCTAGAAATTCTATAGCGTACTCGTAGATTTAAATGAAATCCATGGGAAGCTTGATCCACTTCTAGATCTGGCCAAGTCCCCGCCTCCCTAATAATAGCGGTTAGAGGGCTCTGGAAGGTTTGGAACGGATTATACAGTATCATTTAAGCAACCCAAGCCCTCAAATCTGCCAGAGCGAGCAAGAAGTACTCAGAGACAATGCACCTACCCGCGGTAATCACCGAACACGCCCATCCCAGAAGCTGCCTGGACGGGTCTTGATAGAGGGGTCTCCATGTAGCTCAAGTCGATACGTACCCACCCATGATATAAGTTACGCACTGTACGTACCTTGAGTAACCCGTCAGCTGCAACTTTCCTATTAGACGGACTTGTGTTAGGTTATTCCGGCAGGTTTTTGGCAGCAATAAGTACGATATTACCGACTAATGTGACAGCCAGGGAGATGGGAGGGTTAGGATTGGATCCCACCCGAATTTTGGCTCAAGTTTGGCAAGCGGTGCGAGATGATGTTCGTCTATATAAAAAAGCACTGGGTTCGATATCTTGTTAGTCGAGGGTTATGACCTATTGGGCTGAGATGGGTTCATGGTGGTAGTGATGCCGGCTTCAAGCGGTTGATGACATAACGGGGCATTCCGGACGGGGGCATGAGAGTTGATCCAGTGTTCAGCCCGGGCAGGTTTGGAGAATAAACAATGAATCCCAGGCGTAGTATCGACACCGCAGGATAGCAATAAATCTAAACCCTAGCCTCGTAACCCCGTTCTCCAAAATTAAAACACTGAAAGAGTACACATGAATTGATGATATCTAAACCCCATTACCGTTTCCAATACCCTCCCTCCCCCAGGACCATCTAAACTCTACTCTTAAGTAATCTATCAACAACCCCATCAAGAACCCACTCATGTTGTCCACCAACAACCTCCAGATTTTCCGCCTCGGCCAAAAACATCTTATTAGGGTCCTGCCCAGGTGCAAACATGGCATTTCCGCCGGCAGGATTCATCTGCTGCATCTGCTGCGCCATTTGGTCCGCCGAGTTGTCGTTCCCGAGAATGAAGGTGAAGATGCTGCGGAGACCAAAGAGGTTAAGGAAGTACCACGATAGGGAGGAAACCCATCGGACGTCGAGATCTCGAGTAGCAACGCCAGATTGGAGCATGGATTTGAAGCGGAGAGTTAGGGGAAAGGGAAGTTTCACTAAGAGATGTATAGGTCAGCAAAAGAGGTTTACGAGGAACGGAGTGAGGGTGGGTGAGTGAGCACTTATTACGAATCCTGAGAAGAAAGCATTAATCCATCCCATAATCAAGGTCTGCGGCACCATCATCGCCATGTTTCCCTTAAGCATATTCATCATCTGGTCCATCCCTGCCGGGTCCGTCATCGGATTCGCCGGTGGTTTCCCCTTACTCTCCGGGTCCTTCAGGAAGTCCCCGCGATTGTATGCCGCAACAAGGTAATTTTTCCTCGCAATGAATGACGAGAGCGGGATCTGGTTGTGATTTGTTCGAAGGTTTACCCCCCGAAGTAGATTACGCCTATGATCCCCACCGTCAGGAACATACGCCAAACATAGGGCAGAGAAAAATTACTGTTCAGAAATAGCGTTAAGCTCCTGCTTCTTAGGATCCGACTGCATTAGCACCGTGACGTAGTGTCGTAATACGCCCGTTAGAATCATGACAGCCGTAATCGGGAATAAAATCCAGTAGAATAGTTGCGGATCCCGAAGGATCGTCTGGGCCTGAACCGTGGCCATCGTGAATGCTGTTTTGTTGTTGCTGGTTGATTTTAGTTTGGCGGTAACTTTCAGGCGACGTTGACGTTTTCAGGAGGTTTTCTAGATGAGGGCAACACGGGAGGACAGGCTTGGCATTGAGCCTCAAAAGTGACTACAAGCTTCTCACTCCCGAGCGAGCCAAGTTGCTAATCTATGATACCGAACAAGAAGAATTGTGGCTGGGAAGGGACGTGAGTGGATCCGGACACACTGCGATTGTTTCTACGGTTGCTTCTAAGGCCTCCAAGATGTAAAGAAATCAAAAAAATCCATACCCTATTCGCGGTTTGTACAAGACCGCGATGTTCGGCTCGCCTCGGCAGAGCGTGCCAAGCCATACCGGTATCATAAGATTCTCCGCCACCCTTGCAGCTCCGGACGCTGGAACCCTCACTTGTCTATTTATACTGTAAGTCTCAGCGTAAAATTTCATAGAAGTGGGTTCAGTATCTAGAGACATCGTTTGAGCTTCTGCTCCTGCGTAAAAACCCCCTTGGAGAAGAAAAAATGGTCCTGGTACTGGTACTTGTAATGGGTCGATCTGCATAGGATTATTACCGGTAGTGCATTAACCGCACTGCCTTATTATCTCGCCAAATTGGGTTAACACGAGCTGAGGCTGCTGAACAGGAGCTACCGCGACCCTCCTGCTCCTCCCCTATTTAGTGATAGGTTTTAAGGGGGGTCTTTGTATTGGGGTGCGACAGGAACCCTGTCCGGAGATGAAAGGAGAATTTGATACTCGAGGCCGGGGAGATGTTTTCGTGAAAGGCCAGTTATTATTCTGCAAGTTACCTTACATTAGAGGTGTTTGGCCCCTTGCTGTTTGTCCACTTCTCCCAGCCTCAGAAGCCCTTACCCAGATGAAGATTCTTGGATAGATAGTAACCGTTGCTAACTCCTCTAGCCCAGCCTCTCATTGGCTATTGAGAAGATAATATTACACCAATAGAGATGTGTGTGAAAATCACTTACTTCCCTCTTAGTAAATCGAAACTTTTCAACGAAAATTGTGGTTTTAATGGCGGGGACAAATGGCTCTATTAGCAGCTCACTAGCTCTTTATTGGGTAGTTGCACTTGCACTCAATTTGGCTAGATAATATTGTATTATACGGTAGCCTTTCCTGGCGGAGGTGGTCATGAGATACCGGTAGCTTATGAGTGGCGGTGTTACCGCAAGGCACGATTATGGTAGGCGCACCGTTCCACGAGGAGAGATGTTTGATGAGACCATGCTGATATTCAGGCAATGATATTCCCATTTCCTCCTAGTACGCTAAGTTAAACGCCTCCGCTACCCTAACAGTAGAAATGGAATGTAAACTGAAATCTAGAAATAGCTAGTAACCATATCCAGTACTTGATCATATAAACAAAAAAAGAGGGAAAGAAAAAACAAAAGAAATTGCTCTCCCCTGCTCACACTGCATCATGCGCGTAATCAGTCTTTTCGGAGCTGTCAACCCTCGGTACTCTCGCGGGGCTGGGCTCATTAGAGACCCGTGTTTTCCAGGCCGGGAGTCCCTCCTGGAACAAGGCCTCTATCTCCTCCAAACTCTTCCCAGCTGTTTCGGGGAAGCAGAAGAAGACGTGAACAGTCATGGCCGCACAAAATACTCCGAAAATGATATATACCTTCCATTTAATGCTCTCGAAGGCGGGGGGGACGAAATATCCTAAAGCAAAGTTGAAGATCCAATTTGCAGATGTGCAAAGGGCAACAGCTTTTCCACGAACGCGGAGAGGAAAAAGCTCCGGGGGGTAGGCCCAGGAGGTAGGGCCCCACGTGATAGCGAAGGATGCAACAAATAGATAACTATTTGCGATGATCACCTTGGATGGAGCCCCATGGACTTCCCAGGCTACTGCCTTGATACCATTAACACCACCTTCTGGGGCAGGATGGCCAAAGGACCCCATGATGATGCCGTTGGAAAAGAGCCAGGTCATCATGAGACTTGAACCGACGAGGAGTGTTTTACGGCGGCCCCAGCGGTCCATCCAGATTAGGGCAGGGACGGTCATTGCCACGTTTATTACATACTGGATAGAGGAAGAGAGGAGGAGATTGTTCCCACTCAGCCCCGCCATCGCAAAGACGTAGGTCTGGGAGAGTTAGCCAAGTGAATGGATTAGAGGGGTTGGGCCGCTCACTATATAGTACATCATGACATTCATTCCAGTCATCTGAGACCAGATTTGTGTAAAGACACCGATGTGCGTGCGGTTAATGACACTGGGCTTGAACAATTCTAAGAATGTGGCATCGGCATTCCGCCTTTCAAACTCGACCATGGCCCTGATGTCTTCCATCTCTTGTTTAACATAAGGGTCGTTGGCATCCCCGTTCCCGTGTAGCAAGGCTAAGTTTTTCTCGGCCTCTTCCCAACGATCCTTCTTAGCAAGCCATCTAGGAGATCTCGGCAAGAAAAACAGCCCAATGAATAGTAAAGCACCTGGAACCGCTTGGACTCCCCATGGGATTCTGAAGGAAATAGCTCCTTCCATATGGGAGCACCCGTACGAGATATAGAACATAATCATGATACCCCAAGTGATGGCCCACTGCTGACAGCCGACAAGACGGCCACGAATTTCTGCACGAGCAATCTCGGAGATGTAAACGGGGACCTGAGCCGAGCAGATCCCAACAGCTAGGCCGTTGGTGAAACGGCCCAGAACAAGCATGGGGATGTTCTTCGCTATGCAAATGGAGATCGAACCCAGAACCCAGGTAAGAGCTCCAATCTGAATACTGTACTTACGACCCATTCTATCCGAGAGAAAGCCGGAAGCAAGAGCACCACAGAAGGAACCACCAGGCATGGCGGCAGTGATTCCACCTTGCACATCAGAATCAATGTTAGGTCCGTAGAAGTCATTGTACTGCTTTGTCCCAATACTTTTAGCTGTCAGCAACCGTTGTTTTCCGAGGAAAAATAAATGAGAAAACGTATTGTGATGGAACCTACATAGCAGACATAGACGAGATATCGAAACCAAACAAAGCGCCTCCTATCGCCGCAATAGCCTACGTGAATTGGGTCAGTGGGCTGCCATAGAGGTCTGGAGAGGGGAGAACATACGGTGATAAAGTAGATATTGGTAATGATATACATCAGTGAATCCTTTCTCAAAGAAATGGTAGCGGTGCAGAAGGGTTCACTTGAGGGACCGGTGAAGAGAAGAGGAATTTTAAGCCTTTTAATAGTGGAGGATTAGGGATGCAATCTGGGGAGCAATCTAACAATCGTTTGCAAATGCACCGCACCTAAGATGCCAGCACCGGGGAAGGTTGCTGCAATCATGCAAACCTGGCATCCCAAGTCCCATAAAGGGAACTATGCAGCAAAGGCAGCATCATCATCATGCACAAGAGGAACGTAAGTCATTCCGGCGAATATCCTTCTGCTGTGAAGGAGGTGGGCTATACTATGCTAGGCCTATATTCTAGGATAATAGTACCACAGCTGCCGGAAGGGCAGAATTGGAGGCATCTATCCCGACTCCCGAGAAGAATGAAGTTTGTAATGGTGGTGAGGTTCCCTTCCAGTTGCCAGTTGCCAGCTGCCCACCAAGAATCTCACTCGTCTTTGGAGCACCTAGTATAGAACGTATGCCCTTGAAGTGCTGAACTAGCACCCCTTGGGCCTTGTGGAACAGTGAAAACTCATTACCAGGCAAGCGAAGCCGGGCGCAGGACGAATTGGATCTTGTGGTTCTAGAAGTACTGGGTCAGTGGTGAACAGCAACCACCGATATCTGATAACCACGTCCGGTTTGACGCACCCGGTAACGAATTCTACCCTTTCACGCAGCCCAAGGGAAGCCTGTAATCCTGGCGCACGTGCGATAGAAATTCGGGAGCGACATCAGGGATCGAGCTTATCCCTAACACCTTCCAGTTTCAGTTCTATCTCTAAATTTACCGGAGATTCGGAGGAAGTATCCCAGGTGCCCAGGTACTGTCGCCTCGGAACCCATCCTTCCTGTGGATCCGCGGGGAAGAGACCAAATCTGATAGAAATTGGAGAACCGCAGTGGGGTTAAATTTGGCCTGGTGATCTCACACGGCTCGATTGAAGCAAGCCCAATCGGCCCTCCGCTTCAGTTCCCTCCAGATTCCGTAGATATGTGATATACGGTTCGGGTATCATCCCGTTTCGGATTACTCATTGTCGGGACCAAGATTGAACTAGGACTTATGCTGGATAAATAAGGAGCGGGCATATTCGGGGGAACTGTGGGGATCCTTAGCGCAAGTGGAAGAGACTGAGTGGTTTTCTCTTCAGTTGTCTGCTCTGTGTGCTTAACAACCCCTGCATTGGATGGCGGGCTAGTGACCGCGATGCCTTATTAGTACAGGCCTGAGCGGTACGGTGCGGCGCTGTACGACGCTGTAAGGTGGATCGATATCTGTACTGTGCAGTACCGCGCTAAAACCACAAAAAGAATTGAACCTCCTGCACTGTTGAAGCACGAAAGTTCTTGCGAACATACTCGCGTGATACTTGCAAGTCACGACGCATCGCCGCACTGGCTGTACAGTACCATCTTACTCGAGTACCGGGATAGGAGTGCGCCAACATTGCCGAGAAATCCCGCAGAAAGCTGTAATAGTACGGCTACGATACCGGCAGCCATTACTGTTCCTAGCCAGAAAATAAAGTTCTTGACATTAATGCCTGATCGTTGAATAGGCATGCTCTGGGGTCAAGCAATGCTTACCATTTCTCGCTCGAATACTTATTTCATTAATCCATCCACCCGCAAGGCTTATACAGTTCGGGTGCTGGTTTTGATAATATTATATAAGTTCAGCAAGGGCTTTTCCGAAATTCCGATTTGGTTGTTGGAGGGCGGTAACTTACGATCCACCAGACTTCAGATCGCGACGAACAAAATATAATTTACACACTTTCACCAGTCATTTTATCCCTCAGACAACGTAGTGAGATTGGAGAAAGGGGCCGCATGGGAACCGCCTGAAGCGCCCAGGTATTTTTCCCGAGCCTTCCCTTCGATTTTTCAGGCAAACTGACAGGTGGGGCGCGTTTTTTTCCTGCAATTTTCTGAAGCCTTGGGGCAATAACTCAGCCATATCATACTAATTTTGGGTGGGGGCAGACCAAGACACAGAAAGGTTTTCTGGATGTAAGAGGTTCAAAAGAATATAACAATCGAGTGCATTCGTCTTCGCCCTTCCCCCTAATCCTTTGAGGCTTTCCTTACAGTTCTACCATAGGCCAAACACAAGGCGATTCTGTGCAAAGGTTTCACTCTTTCGATGGTGGTACTCCCCCGCACTCGATATCAGCCAAGAACCAACGCGAAAATAATATTGGAAAATATCCAACCACATCTGCATCCTTAGGGAGATGTGGATTGATAGAGGTATCTAGAAGTCACTCCTCCTGGTCCCCATGCCTTCTGTTTTTCAGTAAGATCGATATTCGTGGAGATAGAAAAATCTCGAACTTCCCATGTATGGTGGTTTTCGAGGTGCTTTTAGCCAAGCCCTACGACACTTCTGCTGCATATTGCCGGTATTATAAGCAAATGAATTACCCAGAGTTCCAATTTCGAGTGCCCGCCGCCATATATATCCCCGGCGATGGTATCCGAAAAATTATGTTGCCAGGAGCACGGAGTTCGCTCGAGCAAAAGGTTTACAAGTGCCCGGCGACTCCAACGCCCTCCCGGGAGGCCCAATTATCCTAGCCCCTACTACATGATTTGGACACCTTAGGATGGAGCCGGTGCAATCTAAGGCCGGTGCAATGGCCCTAATATAGTGAGCGATCCTACTGTTTTGGGTAGTATATTGCGACTTTGCTCGTCCAAACCCTTTCTTTCTTACAAGTGCCAGCCTCCCATATCTACCCAAAAGTTTTTTTCCTCAATTTTAAGAGTTACTACAGCGAGAATTGCCTCCCTCTCCTAGAACGAAACCAGTTACCCAAATATGCCCTCCACATGATTTAGGATCATGATACAGAAGGAATAAGCGGAAATGCGGCATGTGATGTTGTCTTCCGTCCAAAATTTGGGAAGATTAGGTTGTCGTTGATTCTAAGCCCGCCAACACTGTCCCGGATTGCGATTGGATGAGGTTTATCTCGGGTTATTGCACAGGGTACAACAGAACTCAACTCTGGAGTTAGTCGAGCATGGGTGGGGTTTCTCCCGACTCCGGTTTCCAAACCGAGAAAACTTCCCGGGCATAGATAGATTCAATCAATATCTCTAGATTATCCAGGCAATCCGGATGCTGCGTTGTTACGATCGAAACCGCATCATCCTTCGAAGAAGATGGCACCATGCATTCGAGATTTTATTCGCAGGCTAACTGCAATCCAACCGGTCGATAGAAGGATCCTAGCCGGGATTATTATCCTTTAAGATATCGGCTTTAGCTCCCGCGTGCCATGCAAGGAAGGGGCACACACGCACTTGCCCCAATTAATTAATTGTCTGCAAAGGTTGTTCCCACGCTTCTAGATGATAAGAATCCAAGGGAGGGTTCCCTCGGAGTTAGGCAAAAAGCTCGGTACTCCTGTAGAGAACCCAGTGATTTTCGTACGGAGGTGGGGGCTTCTATGCTAAGGGCCACTAAAAAAAAGTACAGATCTGCTGGCAAGTTAATGCAACTATGCACGTCAAGCTATTCCGCCAGAGCCACTCGTGTAGTAGGCGCCAGTTTGCTCCCCTTAGATCAAAGGCTGGTTCGATAGTTCTCAACCCGGCTCCAGGGTGGCACGGTGCGTTCAGGGAACAGTGCGAACCTCGCAAGGCTCATGAAATATCACTCGAGTAGGAGTTAGGGATCTGATGGGTTGAAAATGAGGCTGTTTTTGCAGAGCCAATATACAAGAACCCAGTTCCTCGGTACCACACCAGAAGAGGTGCTTTCTATCATGTTTCCAAAATGGCTCTTGCGGAATTGTGGAGAGGTATTGCGCCCCCTGAAGTTTGAACCGGTGACGTATGCTTATAGCCTACATTAGCATAAGAGCCGGCTTGAGTTCAAGCGTTGATTGTTATAGAAGTGATTGCCTTATTAGTGTTTTCGTTTTCGAATGCAGTAGCGTAATAGAAAGAGAAACATAGAACTTGAATGCTAGTGAATCACTTTCTGGGGCTTGGGAGGTGGAAATAAAGCCTGCCTGATGGGACTGATCTTGTGCAAGATAGAGAGTTGTGGAGGCAGATGTACCCCACACAGTAGGTTTGTAAAGAAAGGTCTTCACGATCTCTTTTCGCGTACGACATGATACACTCCCGGGTTATTCGTCTTGGCTGTTAGATGGAGCTTCTCCATAGGAAGTATGAAACATATGATCTTGGGTGACATACTCTACCAGGGGTTTTCTCTATAGTACCATGCGTGAAGAATGATGGCTACTGGTTAAAGTTACTTTTCACTGATGCTTGTCCTGGATTCCCCGCACCCGCCCCAACTGCGTGGCCCTATCATAATGCAAGTGTCTAGAAAATAGCGCAGCGACGGAACGAGCGGATTCACTGAAAACTTGGCACGTGGAAAGGCTGCATGATAGGAGGGGTATGGTAGTAAACTTCGTCATCTTATTCGACGCTCTAAACTAACGGAAAAGCCAAAGCATAAGTGAAAGTAAATAGACGCAGCCCAATATCCCCATAGATAGCCGCACATATCTCTATTCCCCAGCGCATGCCCCCATTTTTCACCACACTCCCCGTGATAACTGGGGGAAAAAAATCCGGAGAACCTTCTCCGTAGGTCCAGATAGCACTGGAACTGATAGAACTATCTTCGGCGCTCTAGAGGCCACTTGAACCACTCCTGACACATGAGCTTCTTCTCGCAATTCTAACACGTAAACCTCACTCCGCATATATAACCATTCGTGTTACTGTAATTAGAGAACATCTAGCTATAATACAAACTTAACGGTAACATGAAGTACTAGTTTGGGAAATAAGAGATGGTTTAGAATTCGCCGTACGAGAAAACACTAAACTTCTCACATAGTATGATATAACATTCGCTCAGCTATGCAGTTGGAAAAGGGAAAAACGGAAAAACGGAGTCGCGGTTAGCACGAACGGCGTGTGGGAGAGAAACCTCCGTAGCAGTTTTAGGTCGTATCCGGCCCCTACTCCAAACTTCACTTCTTTCCCTTCACTTCCAAAGGAAAGGTGAATGCTCCATACGAATTTCTTTGTATCAAGAGATAAGAGAGAGGGTGTCCATGGGACGCTGTTTGTTCCGTAGAAATTCCTGGTGTTGGAACTCGGATCTATTTCTCAGAACTTTACTTGTAGCCGTGATGCCGGCATCCGGATATGACCCGCCCCAGAAGTAGGGGTTCCGGTATCTGAATATATAGATAATGGCCCTCTATTCCTAGGAGCCTGGGGTTTGAAGCGCATTCCGGCTTCTATGGTTCCGGCCACCTATACACAACACCTCGATTGACGCAAGGGGGGACGCCTCATCACACAATGCCCTATCGATATTGCCCTAACCAATCCTTTGATACTGTGTAGTCAGCAATGGAGAGTAAGCCCTCTCCATGAACACAGGTTCTTAGAAGTCCAAATCTGGGTGAAGATCTCATTCAGCCTAATGTTTGAGGTCAATAATTAAATTTCTTTCTCTTGTTCTGTTTTTAATACAAAGTTGCCAGATTGTATTGCACTTGTACATGTTATAAAAAAAACAATAATATAAAAATAACTCCAATACATGTTCAGGTTGAATATTTTTAGGGCTATATTGGTAGGGTAGTGCATGCCCAGGCGTCCCCCGTTGCATCAATCGAGGTGTTGTGTATAGGTGGCCGGAACCATATCTACGGGCACATACTCGAGCAGTTATGTGATTTTCCAGCCCTGTCCCTACTCCCGAAAACCGTTGGTGGAATTCTATGATCAGATCAGGGTTGGGCTTCCAGGTGCCCTTCCCTATTACTTAGGCATGGATTTGAACTTGCAGTTAATCTATCATATGATATGCGTTGGATGAGGTTCATTAACCTTGTCAGCAAACACCTGGAACCTCCATACCCGGTCGCTGCCACACCAGTATTTGGCCCAGTATTTGACATTCGTGCTACACATGATCCTTGACTCGTCTATGAGGAGCCGGCCCGGGGAACGGGTGAATGATTGCTTAGCTAAGACTCAAAAAGAATTGTATGAGGGTAACAAAGTCGGGCGCGCTTCCAAAACGAGCGGGGTACCTGTATTTGTATTGAGTCTAGCGTGAATGAGCAGTCAGGGAGCTTGAGTGATACCTCGTGATCGGGATAGGTTAAAAAGATAAAAGTCTGGCGCACTCCGAGCCGGTTGCTTCCCTTCCAGAGAAATCATGCTGCTCACCTACTCGTACCAGCAGACCCGGGGACCCGCAGTTTGCTTTTACTGTAAGCCCACTTTTATTTGTAATTTAGCGTCCATCTGATTGATTGGCTAATTGAGAGATGCTATTATGCTGTTGCTATTGCGCCATCGGGGGGGGGGGGGGCTGCTTAGAAATGATGGAGGTGAATCAGTCAGTGGTCGCGGTAAAAAAATCATTCGAGCAACACAGGACGCAGCTGCCTAGACCAAAAAACAAGCTAAGTCTAGCGAGTAGCAACGATACTGTATGAGTACTCGAGTACCGTAGAAGTACGAGTAACGTAGTGCACAGACTAACCCTTACTCGAGTACAAGTGCCAGGGATAATGTTTTCGCACAGTTAATTTAGGTTAACCGGCAAAATAATCCCTGTCTTGTACGAGGAGATCTCCCCTGGCACTTGTACTGTACATGTACCATAAAAATCTCTTGAGATCCACTACAGTCGCCCCTGGCTATCAGGTATAGTGAACCTCGCTATAGTGAACGGGGGCTGAAAGGAAAGACTGCGATTGGTGCATGAGCTGTCTTGCGGCCTTGCTATTGGCTAATCTCTATAGTGAACAGTGTTTTTTTGCGTTCACTATCCTGGGGCGACTGTATCTCCGGCCGCCCGTCATTCCACTAGGTTTATTTTGGCAAGTTAACAGAATTGCAAATGCCAGTTAGCAAGGTCCAAAACACTGCCGTAATAACCTGAATAAAAGAACGGTGTGCTATGTCGTTAGAGTTGCCCCCTCTAGTAAGGTCAGGTTTTTTGTTTTTTATGTCTCCCTTTTTTTTCCGTGTTTTTCGCCCCTTTTCCAAAGTTGGGAATTTTTGACTACACAACACGCCGTTCTCTTATCCAAGTTAATACGGTGGCCGGCCGGTCTCTCACTGTATAAGAAAGACACTAATCCTTCTCGGGGGGCTCACGGAGATAGTGGATTTCACGCGATTTTACGGTACTAAATCCGGTACTTGTCTGTTGTACAGTCGCACCCCGTTGTCCCGGACCTTGCTCTCCCGGATTCTTCGCTGTCCCGGGTGAATTTCTATGAATTATAAATTTCATTACACCAAACCGAACCTGTTGTCCTGGATAAATCGCTGTCCCGGACGGATTCTTAGGATTTTGGCCATCCGGGACAACGGGGTGCGACTGTATGTACTGGAGTACAGTACCGGTACTGCATTGTGATGAGCATAGAGTCTCCAGTCCATAGTACGGGGGCCAAGCAGCAAAAAGAGTAATTTAGAGTCAGCAAGCCAAACATATCCCTGTATGTTCCAGTTAACGGAATACCCTTGTCATCTACCGTACGA
>LN890959.1:302483-314782 GCA_900010015.1 Tuber aestivum | reverse complement strand
CAAGTGGGTTAGGGAAACTCTCGAAATTCACATCTTCACCAGCCCCCTAATCTCCGAATGCAGAGGCAAAGCCCCCAGAAGGATCAGAGTTTTCCTAACATGGTACAAGACCAGTCCACCGCACTTTTTGGATCATTAAGTTTTAACAGGTACAAATACTCGGCGTTCTGTTAACCTGTCATATCAAACATGCCGTGGACCGGTTTCCGCTGATAACCTGATATCGGTAGCGTATTTTAAAATGTTTTACGGTACCCAAGCAAGGGGTGCTTGTACAGTAGTACAAGTACTCGAGTACATCGATCGTGCGCAGCGCCCGGATGTTATAGCCCCAAACAGGGCGGGAAGAAAGGCGCCCAACCCGAACGAATCGTTTTACAGTGTTCGAATCTCGAGGCAGATAAGTCATTGACAGCGAGGCCTGAGTCCTCAGCCGTCTCCAGAACCCGTTATACCTTGGAGGGGGTGAGACCGTGGTACCATTTCCGGGCTCATTAAGCTTAATGTCTACTCTCCCTATTCTATTGGAAGAAGTGGATTATATTATGGTGTGGAAGAGGGGTCAGATATCCTTATTCAGGACAGTTCACTATCTGGGTACTGGGGGTCGCCTCCACTAATAGGACACCACTCACGGGATTAGAAAACATTGTGGCTTTCTTGAGATTGTTCCGGTTCCTTGGTACGAGTACAGTACTCGAGTACATGAGGTTTGGATCCGTCGAAAACATTAGGGGTGGCGGGTTGAATCACACATCGAATCTGCGGAAAGCTCCGCGTCTACTCGTATGATATCTCTCAAATGTCAGAAACGCCGGGTCCCCAATTGAGACAAGGGGCTCAAGCGCAAGGTTTGGGTCCGGTGTGGCCCCTAACACACCACGAAACCTGACCACCCGGAGGCCTGTCAGTGGCGAAATTGCACACTACCGGTATCTCCTATCCTAAACAGCCATGAGGTCATGTTTGATTTGGAGCATGTACCGGTACCGGTATGTAGCGAATCCCTTCGTACAAATAGTACCGGTAGACGTACGGCACCGATATGTGGCAATACCTGGCTTACCGAGCTAGGGACCCTTGTCTGGTTGGCCCACGAGGTCATTGGTTGCAGAGCTGGGTATGATAGGAAGTGTGAGCGGGGGTGAGCTCTATTGGTTTTTCCTCAGTTTCCCCGATTGTGCACCATGGGTGAAATTTCAACTTCAATGCTGCACGAACAGCCACATTTCGGAATTCCGTGGTTGTTGGGAGTTGGTAGACCTATAAGATTCGCCGCTGTAGCATTACCGGTGCTTGATCAGGATACAGACTCGATTCCTCCGATCCGAGTGGGGGAATTTGGTCGGCGTTTGGGATGTGCAGTACCAGTACCATTTTTGGCACTTTTCCTCTAGCCCTACTTAGCGGGCGGGAAAGGTTCCAGAAACAGAGGTGACCTGAGCCGACTACTCGAGTACACCACCGTATGACTCCCCTACAGGCAAATGTGAGTCAATAGAATATTACAGAACTGATCGTCCAGAGTATACCCTCTTCATTCGGGACCGACTCTGCGGTTGATTTCCTGGCTGGCGGAGGTCTAGTCCCCGGGGATTTTCATTTTTGAATTGAGGTTGTATTCCCGACAGGTGGTTCCCCATGTACTGCACCTTACTTCCAGCGCGATCCGAATCATTGTCGTCATTAACTAGTTTTAATATCCTCTGGGATCACTGCCGGACCGAACCTGATTCCGAGCCAAGGGATTTGGCCAGTCCTTTGGGTTTCAATCCCGATTCTGCCGAAATCAAAGTGTTGTAAGCAGTATTACCTCCTTTTCTTACTGAAACGCGCTCCAAGTATGTCAACATTTTGAGGCCGACGAAGTTTTCAGGACAGCCCCATTCTGGTTCTTAGATTCTGAAGCTACCGCGGCCCAGGGAAAACCAGAATGCACTAGCAAGGGTAAACAAGGTATGGCGGAAGGTTACCAGCCTTTTTAGAGGAAATCGAGCTGCCCAAGGGGATGGAATTCTGCGGAACATGTGGCGATTGACTAGAAGCTTATTTAGATATTGAAGGGATTCCTTCCCGAGCCACGCATTCTAACCCGGGGTAGTATATTCTAGTCTTCCCCAGGTTACACGGTAGCTTGTCGAGAGAACGCGTAATAACTCATTGATGATACTGGTAGTTAACGTTGTTTACAAGTATCGAATCCTGTAGGCGAGTGACCACCCGTGCCGCGCGCTCCCAAAACCAATGACAACAAACAGAAGTTGGAAATAATACCGAGCTCTGGGACATCAGCATTCAGGGGCAGAGGGGCCTCATACTGAGGTTCCTTACCTTCTGCTCACAAGACTAGTCGCTATTTTATGACTTTCAAGGTGAGCTTTTCATCATCCGAGCGCGGTTGATCGTGATCTAATCTCTCAGGATAACCGAAATCATGACTGCCTGGATAGCTTTCTCAATGTTCTTGTGGTCACAGGAAGAGGATAAATTACGATACAACCAAGTTTCCAGAGTACGGTAGATGGGAAGGGCCCTAGGATAGCGGTCTAGATCGTTATCGCTCGCGCTCCAAAAAGGAGGACGAAAGAAGCTTAAATAACTCTAAGGGATAGCCTTCTCTTATCGTTACACAAAATCGGAGGGATAAATATCCGTTGTCAATCTACCGGTATTTCACTGACGAGCTACGTTATTTACTGCTTACAGAACGAACCACGAACGAAAAGGCGAGAGGGAAAATATGTTTGACTTTCTCATGAATCCTGAGACGGGCCGAAGCTCTGGAAGGCCTCAACTACCACTGGACATCGTTTCCAGCATCATCTCCCGGGTAGAAATTCGATTAATGGTTTGGGGTCTGGGAACGAGGCTTACTTTGAGAGGGGTGAACAGATCGAATCACCAGCAGACCTTGCCCGTGTCAGTCGAAGCAGCCGAATTCACCACTTCCTAACTGTCCCTTTGCTTTATAGGAATGTGGTCCTCGTTTGTAGACAAGAGGAGAGGAGACCTTACATCACCTTGGCACAGATGGGCGCATTACTCAAACCCGGTATCGCGGCCTGTGTTCGGCGTTTGGAGGTCGTCAATGAGAAGCCGTCAGGCCGGGACCGGCGAGGTGAAGAACATGGAGTGTGGGCTGTCGCGTTGGTGGGGATAATTACCGGAATGAGTATGCTAGAAGAGTTCTTGTAGGTACCGCCGTTCCGTAACAGTATTAACCTGCTCGTGCAGGGCTCAGACTAATATGGGTGATGGGGGATCAACGGCAGGTGGAATTCGGAATCGATGATGCATCCTATCCTTTATGAAGCGCTGTCTAGACACCCAAAATTGGGGAGCTTAAGAATAATACATCCGCTCTCACTTCATCCCCCCCCTCCACCTTCGTTTGCACCGCCGATAGTCTTTAGAAATCTGAAGAGCATACACCTAACGGGTCTCGGTTCCCGAACGACGTACAATTGGAGCATGTCTGCAATGCCGGCACTCCAAGTTTTTAAAGTGTCCTGGAGGATTTCGACTAGGTTAAGTGCCATCTTCCCAGAAAATGGGCCCATCCGAGGTCCTCGGTCTCTAAAGGAACTTCATATAAGCAACGTGGTGCTTGATATACCGATACAGCAGTGTTTGGATTTCCTGGAGCTTCAAAAACTTTCGCTTCTTGACTGTAGTGTTGGGGAGAGCTCATCATGGGGCGAGATCCTGAGTGCTGAAGAGAAGAAAGTGACCAACTCTGGGTCGCCTGCAAGTGTTTTGTCATCCGGAAGTGGAGGCATCACCAGGCGAAGTCCTGCGCCCGCGGCGAGGCACCTGAAGCTGAAGAGCCTTCGGATAAACGAAGTGGGGGAACACTGGGCAAATTTCCTCTCCTCCTTTGCTGGCCTGGAAGAGCTATACATCCTTCCATCAACCAACGTGACAGAAGAGGGCACTGTCGAGCCTTTCCTGGACGCGATTATAAACTCCCACTGCTCTACAATCCGCAACCTCCGTCTAAGCACTAGCCACTCAGTCGAGAGACGCTGCGCCTCAAAATTGGTTCGCTCTTGCAAAGGCCTTGAGGAGGTGTCCTTGCGGATACCAAAGTCCGAATGGGTTCGTAAACCGCAAACCTCCCCGCACATATAACACGAATGGGCAAACTGACAGATCAATACCCGGCCGCCTGCGTCGCCACTCCCCTTTGGAATTGAAAACAGAAATTTATAGAGATACTAATCCTATTTTTAACACGCATTCGCGTCTTCCAGCTCTTGACGACAGAGCTATCATCCCACGCGGAGGAGTACGAGGAATTGTTTGCACGTCGGGAGAATTCGGAAAACCAGGTCGCTCAGGAAGGGGAATCTCTGCTGGAAATCTTTGGCTTTGGGACTAAATGGGCATGGGTTGTCGACCGGACGCCTTGCTGGGTCGACGGCGTGGATCCGGAGACAGGCAAGACCGAGAAGAGGAGGGTCAAGAAGGGGCATATCGAGCAGATTTCAATGCTCAGCGAGAAGGTTGGGGTTTGGAAGGCTGAGGAGAGGATTTGATCGATACGTTGGTGAGGAAAATCACGAAAAAGGAAATTGGTTGGGATGGAGTAATAGCAATATATTCTATTGTATAGAAGGAACTCCTAGATAGCTGTGCTCTGCTGTAAGCTACTCTGTATCATAGACACGTATCTAGCACTTTAAAATAAACCAGCAACGTCGTATCTCTCACCTTTACAAAGAAGCTTTAGCTAATTAAAACACATAATAACCCCCCCCTCTTCCGCACCGCTGCTGGGAGCGCGAGTGAATACCAGTGCTACCAATCAACAAAACAGGACAAAACAAAACAAAAACCACTATACTAAATATGGAATTCCGTTTTTCTCCCCCCAACGCACCCACGCGCCAAGCAGCAGCATAAAAGGGATATTATACAACCCACATCCCTACCTCCGGTGGTTGGATAGTTGGATAGAAAAAAACTGCGAAAAACCAACGGAGTACCGTGCGGTGGAGTTTTTCGTATGGTGTCTTGCTTTGGGCATTGGGAGACTTGGAATATCGTTTTTGTAATGCGGCGTGAGATAAGATTGATGATTTATGGTATTGTAGAACGAGGTGGTATGATAGGGGAGTTGGCTTAACCTGTCGCATGGGAGCTCCGGTTGGATGGAAAGGGAGGCTTCAGTGTGATACAGTGAGCTCAGGGAGTTAGGCTGCCGTAGTGCTTAGGGTTGTGGGCCAGATAGTCTAGCTATTGCGGCTACTTTCACACGACGACTGATCCCCATGTGCGTTACCAAAAAAAGGGGGGGGTATGTATTTTATAACCTTATTTTTTCGCCATCGTATAAAAAAATGGGCAAAATAAGATGAGGGGAAAAAAAGGAATTCCGCAAAGACTCAAACAGGGCTAAACGAGTGACGTCGTGTGATGGTACTTTTCCATTTTTACCTCTCCCCTTTCTTTCAACAAGGTTTTTTCCCGGCTTGATAACGATAAAAACTTACTCACCCCGTTCCTCGCCCTCAAGTATCTGCAATTCGTTAAGGAAACCCGCCTTTGCCCACTCCCAGTACCCGTTCCAGCCGGCCTTCCCGCTAACCCCTGCGCCAATGGCGGTACGATTAAGCGCTACGGTTGCGCGCATGGTACTTCGGATGCTCTCAGCGTGCTTTTCGAGTTCTTGCTTAACTGCATTCTCCTTAGGTTTTTGGTTTAGGGTTGTTTTGAAGCACTCGGCGATTGAGTCAAGCCGCCGAAGGGTTTCACCCTTGGCGAGGAGAATAAGTTTGGTTAACATCAGGTTGCAGAGAACGCGGATGTCGTGTTCGTCTTGGAGGCCGGCAATGACACGGTCGAAGTATGTCTGGATGTCTATCCCTGAAAAGGAAGTTTCTAGGAGGGCGTAGAGTGTTTCGTAGGCGCTCTGTTGATGTTAGTGATGTAACTGTCGGGAGAAAGTGGAGGTGAATTACCTTTCTGACTTCAAGACCGTCGTCAACTTTGTGCTTGAAAGGTCCCATTTGAACTTCTCTAACTAGCTCTGGGCGAACAACAGTTTCTCTGTACACTAGTGGCAATAGACTCTGCAGATGCTGGCCTATCAAGTGGGGCTTGTTATGAGCTGCGGAGTTTAAGGCCGTTAGGGCAAGTCTGCGGTTTTCAAGTTCCTTATCGTCAACCATGACTGTGAGGAAGTCCACAACAATTGGTCTAAGGAGATCATCGTATGAGGCCTCCGTGTCGGTAAAAGTATATCGGAGGGCTGAAATAACCATTCCACGTACCGCGCTGCTCTCAGATTGGAGGTGTTTCTGCAACTCCGGTAGATAGCTATAGGGGTCAATGATAGTGAGGCGACCAACGCACTCCGCTCCTACTGCTTTGCTGTCGTCATTCTTTGCCATGGAGAAGAGAGCTTTCCATATTTGATCCGCATACGGTTTGATATTTGCGGTGGTGTCATCAGAATGTTGGATAATTTCTTTTAGTGAGTGAAGTAGCAGATATTGGTCCTTGTCACCACCTCCAAGCCTCTGCATAATCACAGGTAAATAACCTTGAACGTTCCCGGCACTAGCAAGACCTAAGGCTACGGCGGCCGCGATCGGAACATCATCACTTTTTGCATGGAATTGCTCAAGAAAGGTCTCCGGCCCAACAGAGAACGAAGGGCCCCTATGGCATTGTTAGGGATTGAGTGATCCTAAACTCGTTGCGGGTAACTCACATTCTGAGACCAATTTCTCCAAGCACCATTAGTGCCAAACATTTCCTCTTGTCATCCGTGGCCTTAACCACTTCACCAACGAACTCCTCGACCCCTATCGTGAATCCACCTTGTTTCCCCCCACCGCTAACAAGCAATTGTGCAACAACTTTAGCCACAATGCTCGTCTCCCCATTCACTCCAACGTCCTGTAAGAGGCCATTCATCACGGTCTTCTTGCCCTCGGGGTCGTTTTCTCCGATGGCTTTTACCAACCCAAGTAGGTTCTCCACCACGAGGCCGGACCCAAGATTGTTTCGTACGAGCCCACAAACACCTTCGTTAATACCGGCCGTGACATAAACCCCATCACCACCGATGATCATCCACCTGATGATGGCCAATGTTGGAGCGAGGAGATGCATATCTCCGGCAGGCAATAGCGTAGTGAGAACCTCTACCAGATCCCGTTTGCTCTGTGGATCCATTGCCTCCCGACAGTTCTCATTAGCGGAAACGCTCCTCAATGCATCCAAACTAGCGCCACGGAGGGTCCTGTTGGCTTTTCGGAGCTGAACGCCGCACTCCACTACAACAACTTTAACCCAGTCAGGTGTTATATCACTCGTGGTCTTGGCGTTTCTCGCTATAACCTCAATAGCTCTGACAGCGGTGATGCGGGTAGTCTCGTTCTTCGCACGGTCCACTAGCATCCCCAAGGCCGCAGCCCTCCGATCAGGCCCAATAAGAGCTGGCTGTCCGGATGTCCTGGAAAGAAGAACTCCTAATGCAACAATTGCCCTCTCCCTTACTTCGAGGTCGGCATCTCCATTCCCGACCTTTGCGACGATAACATCGTACAACCCCTTCAGGTATTCACCATATCCTAAAGAGCCTTCTGCGGTGAGGAGTCTAACGATTGAAACCACTGTGTTAAGAGCCTCAGAGGAAATTTTATAGGCTGGCTCCTCAACTGCAGTTATCATGGCTGGTATGAGGGCGTCAAAATGTTCCCCAACAACTTGTGCCGAGTGATTCTCACAGATTTTACCCACCAACCTCAAAACCTCAATGCGTAGTGAAGAGCCTGTGGCAGTAGCTGCGCTTCCTCCAGCGGCCGTGGCAGCGATGACGTTGCTGCCAGAAACAGCACTGCCGCCCCGGGTGGCATCAACCAGTGGCTCAATAAAAAGTCCGAGCACACCATCCAGACCACCTTCCAATACCGATACAATCGCAGACAAGAGGGTGACACTAGCTTGCTTTGTGGGTAAGGTTGTGCTCTTAGTTTTTAAGAGTTTGCTAAGAGATTTGCTGAGCCTTGGCATCAAAGCCTGCAGGCTATTTTTTACGCCATTCTCATCGGAGCTCTGCGGGGGAACATCATAAGCCGCAGAATCAAGCATTGAGGCATCTGAACCACGCCTCCTCTTAGGTGGGGGCCCCATGACTATGTCCGTGCTTCCTCGCCGGTCCCTGGAGGGAGAAGATGGTGTAAATGTTCCTTGTGCAACCTCTCCTGTCTTCCTCACCAATACCGTAGCAGTTGCGAGGACTTCCAACCTCACATTCTCCTCACGTTCATGGAAGCGCTCAACAAGCAATGGAGCAACTTGTTTGTACGCTTTCCCACCTCCTTCCTGTTCTCCAAGAATCAAGTCTGTGGCTCTAGTCGATAAAACCGTTGAAAGTAGCTTTGCCGCACATCGTCTAACCTTCCAGCTGATATCATCTTCATCCGAGAAGTTACCATCCTCTTCAAATGCGTCTTCATCATCACTGCCTCCAAAGCCATCGTCTTCATCGCCATCGTCTTGTGTTCCGCCCATCTCCTCGTCATCTTCCTCATCAGCGGGGTCGGCATAGTTGGGATCATATTTCAGGTAGATCATCCCGGCATTCAAAACATCTTCCGTAAATCTTGTCATGTTGCTTGTGCAGAAGCTCATAAAGCTTTCCAAACTGACAAGCGCTGCTTCACGAACCTCATCCATTTCCATCTCCGGTTCATCGCCCAGCTCTCGGTCTTGGATATCCTTCCCATCGACCACAGAGAGAATAAATGGGCATAACGTCTTAAGGTATGGGCCAAATCTATCAGGAATGTCCCTCGCCAAGGCCCCTGTTACCGAAACGAGCAAACGAAGGCGTGTTGGGTTAACATGTTTGCCTTGGGCTCGAAAGGACTCGATTAAATGATTAATAAAACTGGACAGTAGCTCATCCGGAGAGTAGACGCAAAGTAAACTCAAAGAAGTCACAGCTCGCTTCTTAACAACTTGACTTGTTCTATCACTTTCCAATAACTCCATGACGGCAACCTGAAGCTGTTCGACCTCTTTTCCGCCGAGAACGGGGCCAAAGCACTTTAGTGTCTCAATCAATAGATCGATACTGTCGAGGCTAGCACCGCCGCCCTTAGCGGACTCCGTGTTGGGCCTTAGTAGAACCAGAAATTTGGGATAAAGTGTGTTCTGGATAGCTTGCACAGCGGCGGCAATGGTTTGGTGAATGGCATCAGGTTTCTGAACCAATACCGGAGAACCCGGTGTGACGGAAGAAACAGCGACAGGACGTGGAAGACTTGAAATTATAGTTCTGAGAGCGGTGGAAGGGATTGAAGGGTCCGTAGAGGTCATAGAGAGAGTCGTTAGACGGTCGATGAGGGGAGCGATTTGGCTATCTCGAACTTTCAAGACCAATGGTCCAAGACTAAGGAGGAAAACCCAGTTTAGCATGACCCTTATTGACCTGCATTGTTTTGGGTACATAGTACATCATCGCGCAGAATAGGTGCGAGATTAATCTTAAATGTGTTGTTAGAGCTCGGGGGATAGCTCTGGTGGTTGACAAACCATTTGACTGCTAGATTCTGTACTTCACCGTTTGCATCGTCAAGTGCCTTAACAACTCCATCAATGACTCTACTTGTAAGGTTGCTATCAGCCTGTGTCAAACTAGCATTCGGGCTAGTAAGAATCGAAAGCAAGTCATTCAGGGACATGAAACGGTAATCGGAATCTGGAGAAGACATCTTCTCCAGCAAAGACTGGAGGGCGAATGGGGTTGAAGCGTTCGCCATGTTTGCCAATCTGGGGTGGCGGGGTTTATGAGCTGAATGAAGAGAGGTGGAAAAACTGAGGAAAGGAACAGGTGGTGATGGAGTGAGAAATTTTTTTTACCGATGTGAATTATATCGGGTAAGGTTTCGGTAGTAAGATAGGAAAGGGATGAGTTTTTCTGTTGAGCCGATGGAATCGCGGGGAGAGGATGAAAGGCCTACCCGGCAGCTTGGAGGTTGCAACTCACTCGCATCCCACCGGACGCTTTGCTGAATTCAGTAGGGCGGAATATGAGGGGTCAAAAGTTCAATCGCGGGTGAGGTTGAGAGGCTCAAAATGCCAAGACACGTTGTGTTTTCCTTTCTGATCCTAGTGGTCATTTCTCGGGTGTGATGAGGGTTTCAGCAGGGTATGATGCTTTGACTAGAAAATATTGCTCAACATTAGGCCTTACAAGATTTTTTTTTTTTTTTTCAATGACTGCTATCTCCTAGGCTGCTGAGACTGTGGAAAATTTTGTGCCGCCCCTGTTAGTGTCTAAGACACAGGTTAATAAGCAAATTTTGTTAATTACTATAAATTCGCAGATGTGCATACGAGTACTTCAGACTGTAACTAATATTAGTTGCATGATCGTACCTACACCCACCACCACTCAAGAATACGGTACTGAGTTGCTCTGTTAGTCATCGATGTCCTAGGGACTAACAGGTGGCACAAAATTTTCCACAGTCTCAGCAGTCCAGGAGATAGCGAGAATTATAGCTCTGCCTAATAATAGAGTAGATGATTTTCTACAAATTAATGAATAGAAACCGAAAATAATGCAGCGGACCGGGCAGAGTGTCTAACTCGGAAGTGGATTATTTTGTATGCAAATTTTATTCGGTTCCCATTAAAGAATTTCGACAAAAATTGAAATAATTATGATTTTGATATAAAAATAGGAATATCTAATATTTTGTACTACTAGGAATATCCCCTACTCTTCTGAACTTCTGCTTCCTACTATCAGGTATAAACTATAAAGTATGATAATATTATATATATAAAAAACAATAATTAAATATTACTTTTCCTGCTACAAAACAAAATAACTTTTATTACGATATAGTAGTAACCTTACCACCTTTCCTATAACATAAAAAGACACTTCTTGTCTTAACTAATATGTTTTTTTCTTTTTTAAAAAATAGAATACTCTATATTTTATAGCTATATCTGTATGACTAACTAGATATGGATGCTGATGCAAAAACTGGGCAAATCTACAACTACAACAAATTTACTTTAATATATATCATACTTCTTAAACATAAAGAGCATTATCTGAAGAGCTTAAAAAATATTTGCTAGTTAAATTGAACTCTTTATAAGCTTTATAATTCATCAGATCCAAAACTGTTATACCAGTCATTCAAGTTGTTATGCAAACTTCAAAGTATTATAACTCAAAACCAGATTAAAGGTGTCTGCCCAGTTTTCACATATCAATACCCATATGTAGTAGTAGTAGTATTATATCTTAGTAGACTTAACTACTACTTATATTGTAAAAAGTAATAGTTCTTCTGTCTACCAGTGTTTATTGTATTTTAAGTCATACTATATAGTCAGTTGTTATAATCTTATAGAACTATATTAAGTACGCTACTGTACTAAGGAGTTTAAGTTTTTATAATATCTTTTTAAATAAAAATTATAAGTAGTTTTAAATGTTATTAAGATTTTTAATATAGAAGTGTTAGGCGGCAGCCAATTCTAAGTCTTACGAATTGTAACTGGGGCCAATAAGGTTTCTCGGAGAGTGGTCAAGAAAGCTCGTAACAAAAGTATGTATCAAAGTATAACGAATATATTGATAAGGTCTCTTCTCCGTTCGCTGATGATTTCTGAAAGTTAAGGAGGCACCTCAATATTTATATTCCGCGTCTGGGTGGTCGCGGGCTACATCTATCTTATACCAAACAATGTACCCTTTCCTATTTCCTACCCTTACCATTCTAATGGGCATCCGCTTGACCCTGATAAACTTTGCGTCTTTGCTCGGACTACGGTTTCCATGCGTTGTCGTGTTTCCGTGAGGGCGTTTGAAACCTCTCCAGTGAAAACGCATGATCCCTTTGTCTCGGAGGTTTAAGTACAAGCGAGTGGTCTCGCTTCGAGCCAACTCGCTGTCCTCCTAACTCTGACTGGAGTGATCAGCTCCGTCGAGAGACTTATCAATGCACCGTTGACTTCGCAACTTGACTGCATTAACATTGAGGACTTTCCGCCATGATCGGACTAGTCAACGTCATGGGAAAGTCCCTCAACCATAGCTAGGCCTCCGGTTGGCTCTATACTATGTGAGCGTAAGACTGGGCTCCGTGCCTCATCCATACGGGCACGTCCCGATAACTCATTGGACTGTTGGTGATTTTGTCCCAACACTTTCTGTCCATGTCCGAGGTGGTCAATCTCGCTTAGCCTGTAGCTCCATGGTTACCCGTCCGATTGACTCCATTCTACTTTTCAGACACGGCCTGAGGTCCCCTCTT
>LN890959.1:255598-300683 GCA_900010015.1 Tuber aestivum | reverse complement strand
GAATCCTGCCTGTCCTGATCATGGTGTGCCTTGGGCTACCCGACCCTCAGACCCTGTCCGTTACATATAACTCAACTTGAACTTGAACTAAGTTATATACTATACAATGATAAAATAAATTAAAATAACTAGAAATCAATAACAATTATGACTTATAAGTATAGGCTATGTATGAAAGCCTCATTTCAAGTAATATCTATAACAAATATTCAAGTTTATTTTAGAAGATATAGTATTATATTTATTTTAAGTATTATAAAATTAGACCCAGATCTGAGTCTTCTATCCATTATGAAGTATTATTAGCTTGTATTTATCTACTGTATTTACTAGAAAAATTGAACTATATACTAAGATGTTGAAATAAGGTTTGTATATAGCTTACAAAACTACCATCTCTATCTTTTACATGAAACACATTGGCTATGGCACCGCACCCCTGTGATTATGTCCTTGATCACTTCAACCTGGCACAAACTTGGAAGACAAAAAAAAAACATGAGTATCGTACTCGACTTCAAATTCCATAACGAGAGATGCAGCTTTTTGGTACCGCTCCCTACAGCTGTAGCCTAGGGCACTGTATCTATTGTTTACGCTACGGTAACATGCGGCATCACGCAAACACTAAGGTTATCATACTAAAATCAGGGCTCTCATCCTGAGTTTACGCAGCATATACTACAGCACAGTGCCACACGTTAGCTTAAATCGACCTACCGATAGCTAGAGCGGTAGCTTTTAACCAATATATGAGAAAGGGATTTGGGTTAACCTTACCTCCCTGCTCATCCCCCAAACGTTGTATCCACAGTATATCACTCGGTGGATAGCCTCCAAGCACTTGTTTACCACCCCAGGCCTCACTCGACACATGCAACCAGGTTTAGTTGATGTAAGAGTCGGGGGTGGGGGGATATCAATACAGCTCAAAATCGATTCCGGGCGCGAGATTTATAAGAAGCGGAGCATATGCCGTTAGGGTCTTAGTCCAGTGCCAATAAGAAATGAAAGTTTATATCTCAGTCCTCTATCTCTTATCAGTTATATGCTTGTGCCCGGGGTGAATCTTATCATACCGTTACCGCAAAGTATTGCGATCTTGATCTCCGAGTATACAGTATCATACATTGCGAGACTCACCTGAACCCCCAGCCCTACTTATGACCGCCTACCACCCTGCCCCAAATATGAGACTATCGTGCATATCATATTCTACAATACCCAAAGCAGCAGAGTCCCATACCCGGATTCATATGCCCTCCCTATCCCGATCACTGCCACTACCCCAGAGCTTATAAGCGCTTCTTCTAGGCCTGAGACAGTATAACCGCTACGATCGCTACCACTAATTGGGTCAAAAAACCACAAAATTCGAATTCGAATACCAGAATACCCACGCCCCGAATGCAGCTACTATTTTCGAGTTTAGTATATAACTGAACACAGTATCAACCCTTACCACACAGGTCGAGACTTAAAAGTTGAAAACCAGACTATTTAGCAGGTTGGGCACAACAAAAATCCTAACCACTAGAGGCATTCCGAGTTGGTACCTAAGTTGACACGGTACTACTCACCAGTGCTTCTGTTTGCTTGGTCGGTATTGGCTGACAAGGGTTGGATAAATTAGACTCACGGATAAGCAGACACCGCGATGCCGAACACACCCCAGACAAAAGAGAAAGTGGGAACTGAGGGACATACTCCTGCCAGAGCCCCTCCCAAACACACCCAACCCATAACCCCACCTCCACCAACCACCCCCCTGTCTGCTATCGGGAAACCCACCCCATGGCTCTGCTGCATCTGCCAACACCGCCACTTCACGCCGGCGCAATCCCCCCTCCGCCAGTGCCCGACCCCGGACTGCACGCACAGAAAGTGTGTCTCGTGCCTCAGCTTCTGGCAGTGCTGCGCATGTGGTGGGACCTGGGAGATTGGTGGTCAGGAGGGGAGGGTTTGTTGGGATTGCGGACATTCTCGGTGCACAAGGGGAGATGGGGAGAGGTCAGATCGGGGAAGTGGTTGCTATGTTAATTTTGGTGTTTGGCCAAGGGTTGGAGTGTTGAGGTCGGGGGGGAGTAATTGATTATTGGATTGATCGGGGGTAGGAGAGGAAGGAAGGTGGAGGGTTAGAGGTCTCTGTGCGGTGTTGACTAATCGGCTGATTGGTCACCGGGTGTTTTAATGTTTGTTGGGGGGAGGGGGGGGGGGGGTTGATCCATATTGTGATCCCTAAATCCTATCCTATAGTCCTTCAGGTGACACTCAAGATATCTAGCCGGCAAAATTGCGAGACGGAGAGTATCCCTCCTCAACTGGAAATATATTGTTTTGGGTTTCAAACCAAGTCGTATTCTACCGATCTCTCATACGCTCTAACAGACTAAGGGATAGTCCCCAGGCAAGGTGCAGTTGCTACGAGTGATATCTGATGTGTCAGGTGCTCGGACAACCTGTTAAATATAAGCTGGGGCTAATATCATTTCCACGTTTGTTTGGAGGCGCCAAGAAACAGCTCCAGGAAGCGCAAAATTGTTGGCATTAGTCGTTGTCCAAAGGAAGAATCCCAAATAATATGCTCGAGTACTACAGAAATCTCACGAAAAGCAATACCATCATCTCGTCATTGCCAATGTCTCCATTGCGCCACGTCCATGCTTCCAGCCCATTGGCATAGGTATCAAAAAAACCCCAGCGACCAGAGGGTATATTAGATCGAATATCTACAGTCTGTAATCACGAAGACGGGACCCACAGCCTGGTATGGTACTGTACATTATTTCATCTCCATCACATCCATTCCGACGAGCTCACCACAAAAAAAGTCATATGGTCCCCGACCCAAGTGAATGAATGTTTTTTTTCTGCTTTTGTCCCACATGCAAAAAAAAAAGAAAAAAAGAGGACCCATAATCGCCCTTTTCCAATACTAAAAGAACAGATCCATACCAATAAAATAGGAGAGTAAGGGAAAAAGGAATGAATAGGTAAGAAAAAGAGAAAGGGTTTTTATATTTTTATCACAAAAACACTTTATTTCTCCGCCGCCTCGTCCTCCGCACCCGCCAAGAGGGCGTTCTTCTTCTCTTGTTGACGAGCCTGCTTTCTCTCCCTGGCAGCCTTGGTCCTGGCTCGTTTGGCGTCCATCTCCTCCTTTAGTATGCGTTCACGCGCCTTTTCAGCCTTGGCCTTGTGGATCTATTTTGTCCATCAGTACGGGGGTATCAATTAGAATACTGAGGCAGACGAACGTGCTCGATTAAGGCTCTCTTGTGCTTGAAGGTATTACCCTTGCTCAAGTGGTAGAGCTCGTGGTAGAGGTGCTTATCAATCTTTCCGGAGGCACGGTACTTGACGAGAAGCCGACGAAGAACACGGAGACGGCGCATCCACAAAACTTGGGAGGGCATACGAGCATCCTTGGTACCTTTTCTCTTACCGAAACCAGTGTGGCGGCCCGCACGCTTGGCGGCAGCGAGTTCACGAGTTCTGAAGCGAGAGTGCATGGTGTTAGGCTTTTTGATGATAAGGCCATCCTTGTAAAGCTTGCGGATGGTTTGGCCTACAATTGTCAGCTGTTCCGTAGTTCGTAAGGTGTCCAGATTTAAAGTGGGCATACGGGAATTGGCGTTGCTGATCTCGTTCATTTCGTTGGGGTCGAGCCACACCTTTCTCTTTCCGACACCCATGACAGAGGCCGCAAGGCGCTTTTGTGTGCGGAGATTGACCCTAAGATTTATCGTCAGTGCACATGGACTCCCCAGGGATGTCATATTGCCCTATGCGACCCTCCCCTACCATCCGATACTCCAGTTAAAAATTGTCGGATGGTTTTATGCCCGTCACATCTTCTTTGATTTTCATAACTTGAAATCTTCAAAGGTCCTCTAGAGGATGCCGAATCTTGTAAGTAGCTTGTGATTGGCATTTCACCCACATGTCGGGCTGGATGCCCGAAGGACCCCTCCAAATAAAACCACCTCCGGAAGAAAGAACAAATTTGAACGCAAGGGGAAAAATAAATAAAACTCACATCTTTACTGATTAGTCCGGTTGTCGCTGGGTGGGGATGGTCTGCTCGTCGTTGAGTTGTTGTTGGCCGTTGCAGGAGCCCGTTAGATTAACCATCGATGAGAATCATTCACAAGTTGTGGGTCGTGACTGTTGCAACCGAGTTTGGTCAGAAGGGCGCAAGCCCTATAGCGGTCACCCGGACATGGGGTGATGTCACGTTTCCGGAATACTTCAGCCACAAGGGGGGGCTGGGCGGTTTATTGCGGAAATTTCGTTATCAGATTTTACCGTATATTACAGGCCATACTAGTACGTAGTCTACTGGTACAATCGACCACCTTCGTTTCACCGAGGGTAGAGCTAAAATTGACTTGCAGAAAATCGAGCGTCGTAACTTCGGTATTTTTTACACGAGTAGAAGAAAACCCCAAATGAGAAACCCTATGAACAATCGTCCCAAACACCGAACCGAAAAGTCAAAACAATCAGATAATCACCGGCTTAGCGTGATGAAGACTGCTCTCCCTAGGGCAGTAAGGGCATTTCAACGTGACGCTACTTCCCCCCTTTGCCAACCTCTGAAGTGATTCCTGCGCGATAACGTGACCACATGGGAGCATCATCGGGGGATTGCTGTCGGTAGTTTGGTCTTTAGATACCGGGCATACAAAGATGGAGTGAAACTGGTATCCCGGGGGAAGCGCTATTTCCGCCTATTTTTCCGTATGGGTTAGTATCTCATGTTGGACAAGGGGTCGGGGAGCGGGGAGCGGGGATCCCTTACGGGCAATTCGTTCACTGTGCTCCATTCGGTTTTCTTCTCTTTCATGATAGAAGCCATCTTCAATAGTGTCGGCAGCGCAATGGCCCCAGCCGTGGCAGCAATGTAAAGAGGGCTCTCAGCGCTCAACCCAAGCAGACTGCAAAACTCCTTCGTAAAGGAATGTGCAACGTCGTTCCAGCTCTTCTCCGGGTCGGCAAATATCCTCGAGTAAGGCGACTTTTCTGGAGATTGGAGAAACAAGAAGGCACACATAAGCTGTTGAATGTCTTTCAAGTGCTTTTCCTGGAATCTCGAAAACTCTCGCCTGGCGTATGCCATAGCACGTTCCGGTCGCTCAATGAACAGCCAGATGAACTGCAGCTTACAGAGTTCGAACTCCAGGTTACTACCACGTTGCTCCAGTTGAGCCGATTTCTGGTGAGCCCAGTCGATCGCGAGGGAGAGGTCACGGCGGGTACGCATAGCATCTAGTATCTCGTACATCTCCTGAAACTCGTGTTGAAGCTCCGGCGGGACATCGATTGGGCCGGCTTCGGTAAGGAAAAAATCTGCCACGGAAAATTGGCCTTCGCGAATCAAATGCATGGCTATAGCTCGCTTTATAAGCGGTGCCTGGGAGGTTAGAGCGTCATAATCGTTCGTGGAATAGGTAGAGGCCGCTTTGAATGTCTATTACGTTAGATACGATAGTACAACGACCAAGGGTAGAGTGGCAAGGTACTTTATCGAGAGCTTTCCCATAGCGGTTGAGCCCAGTGTAAATTTCCTTATGGTCTTCTTGAACTTTACCCAAGCCTGTGCTCATGGCTTGTTGCAGCTTCACCAGGGTCATTTTCGAGGTCGTCGGATCTGTACCCAGTCAGAACTGCTCATTTAGCCAACGGAATAAACATAATGTCAAACCTCTCAGTATTGCTTCCCGGGCATTCTCCAACAACCTCAGGCAGTGGTCGACGTCGCTAATGCTCTTGGAGAGGTTTGCTCTCTTGATCAGGCGCTCGTACTCCTTCTGAATAGCCTCCATGATGGTAACGATGGCTATACGAGTCAAAGTGTATCGAGGTTATGAGTGAGGTCGCCTTGAGTAGATCCAGACTGCAGCTCGGCAGTGGTGAGAGTTTCTGGGCCACAGTTAAACGTGACCGAACCTGCGGGTTGAAGCTAGTCGTTATGACCCGCCAAGACCTTTGAAACTCTTTGAAACCAAGAACCCATCCTTGCTGTCCGTTACTAAGCATTATCCGAGTTTTGAATGGACAACGAAGACCTCCCAAATATGGATACTTTTTTACAAATACAGTATTAGCAAGAGGTCGGTGGTGCGAGTAACAAAAGAAACATGGACCCCCCAGTTTTCCATACAAAAGTCCAGTTTCAAGAAAATATTGGATACTGTGATTTTTTTTCTTCTTGACAGAGAGCCCAAACCAAAGATTCATAGTTAAATGTCAGAGCACAGGAATTGTTCGACAAGATGTAAAATTGGGGGTTTTTTTTTTCCGGACGAGAGATCGAAATCAACGCCGGGACAGTCAATTTGCATAATACAGTAACTTTACAGAATTTTGTGTGGCAACAGGGTATGCCAGCCATGCGTCCCTCTGTCACTGTTTCGGGCTGCAGATAGGAGTTGAAAAATTCATATTAATGCTAAACTCCGGACAAATACTCGAGCATGGATGACCCCCGCACTACCAGAGTTTTGGGGGGTGGGGGGGGGTGGGATGTTCCGGCAGCTGATTGAAAACCGGAATTCCACACAGACCGTGTGGTCAGCGGGGCGGTATCACACCCTCAGCGAGGAATGGCGAAACTTGGCATTTCGGAATACGGTACTGGTATTGTACAAGTGCGGTGGGTAGATTTACCGTACTCGAGTAGCAAGGTGAATTTAGCATCGGGTCCCAAGCAAAACTAAGGGCGCGTCTGGTTGCCACCTCAAACCTTCTTCAACTATCTGCTGATTTTGGAGTGGATATGATGATACAAGTGAGGTACTTGGGTACGGTGCGAAGTGCCTGAAACGCGTACCGGTATGTTCGTAAATGCCCGAGTATATTGCTACAACCTATTCACAGTACATTACAAGCATCATACTCGAGTGCTGTGCGGTACTGGGCCTGGGCAGCGCAGGGAAAACCCAGAAGACTGTCCTCCTTAGGGGCTGTTTGGATGTAATGATACTTGTACGAGTACTGTACGGTACTTGTATTGCGGAGATTCTTGGCCAGTCACGGAGATTCTTTTTTTACCTCCGGGTATTCCAGAGATTGCACTGAAGTGAGTGCAACGCCTAGTCTAACACTATGTACCTGAATTTAAGTCTTTAGTTGCGTGCAACACATCTAGCTTTAAGCCTTTCCGGATACATAAATTCCCACCAAAAATCTCCCCCCTTCATTGTTCGGTAATCCATGGATTAAATTTACCAATCTCACAAACCTCAATCTCTCAGCTCTCAATTTAGACATCCAAACATGCCTTAGTCTTAAGGCTCTGTTTGGCTCGCCGTTGATTGAGCAGTTCATCGATTTCGAAATGTTTTCTGGGTCGATGAACAGAGTTACAGGATTAAGTCACAAGTAATAGGGTGATAACAGCTCAAAACCGCGTTCTGAATCGACGACGTGCTCACACCAAACACCCCCTAAGTTTGCCGCTTGCTCACCACTTATATCATAGCCTCACGTGACCGTCAAGAGGGTGACTCATCTGCTCGGATTGTGCCTTCCTTTCCCTCTCGAAACACACACCATTTCCTCTCACTTTCCTACAATCAACTAAACGATAAACCGTCGAGATGATGAAACGTAACTTCCTTGATGAGCCAGCTCCGGCAAACTATGTCGCTGGTCTCGGCCGTGGCGCCACTGGATTCACAACGCGATCTGATATCGGACCCGCACGCGAGGGTCCCTCGGAAGAAGCTATCAAAGCTGCTCTCGCTCGGAGAGCAGAAGCGTTAGGACAGGCCCCGCCAACTGCTTATGTTTGTTTGCCGTTACCTACTTTCTTTGAGGCCTTTTCTAATGATGGTCCACAGGGTGCGGATAAGAAAAAAGACGACGATGATGATGACGATGATCGATTTCAAGATCCCGAAAATGAAGTTGGACTTTTCGCTGGAGGAGCATATGACGAAGACGATGATGAGGCGGATAGGATATACCAAAGTGTGGATGAAAAGATGGAGAAAAGGCGAAAGTCACGAAGGTATTACTTCCTCTCCTCCCTCTCACACCTTCCTCTCATGTTCGCCACTCTTTTTTTATTTATTTATTGTGGAATGCATGGTTTATCATCATGGTTTGCACGAGACAGTTTTGCCGACTCCTTCGTCATCATATAGGGAAGCACGCGAGAAAGCCGAGCGCGAAGAATATGAGCGCAAGAATCCGAAAATCCAGCATCAGTTCGCCGACTTGAAGCGGGGACTGGAAACCCTCACCGATGACGATTGGGCGAGCTTACCTGAAGTGGGGGACCTTACGGGGAGGAACAGGAGGGCGAGACAGGCCATGCGGCAGAAGTTCTATCCAACCCCGGATTCAGTTTTGGTGAATGCTGCCGGCTCGCAGTTTGAGACTTCCGTCCAGGATGATGGCACCGCTGCGGTTTCCGCTGACACGGCGGATGGGACTATGACAAACTTTGTGGATATTGGGAAGGCAAAGACAAAGGTCCTAGAAGCAAGGCTGGACAGATCCGGAGGTGACTCGGTGACCGGCGCTACGAACATTGATCCAAAAGGCTACCTCACCTCGCTCAACCGGAGTACCACCCAAACTGCAGAGCAAGTCGGCGATATCAAACGTGTTAGAGAGCTGTTACAGAGCGTTATCAAGACGAATCCTAAGCACGGACCCGGTTGGATCGCAGCTGCTCGTCTTGAGGAGGTAGCCGGTAAAATGGTCCAAGCCCGAAGTCTTATCGCCCAAGGCTGTGAACATTGCCCGAAGAACGAGGACGTGTGGTTAGAAGCAATGCGTCTAAATGATCCCGCAAACGCCAAAATCATTGTAGCAGACGCGGTCCGACATAACCCCAAGTCCGTTAAGCTCTGGGTGGAGGCAATGGAGCTTGAAACGGAGCTACGGGCAAAGAAAAGAGTTCTTAGAAAAGCCCTCGACATCATCCCCCATTCGGTCGTCCTCTGGAAAGAAGCTGTAAAACTCGAAGAAGATCCAGCGGATGCCAAAATCCTCCTTGCTAGAGCTGTCGAACTCGTCCCCTTGAGCATAGAACTCTGGTTGGCCCTAGCACGCCTAGAAACGTTTGAAAATGCGCAAGCAGTCCTCAACAAAGCCCGCAAGGCCATCCCCACAAGTCCGGAAATCTGGATTGCTGCGGCAAGACTCCAAGAGCAGCAAGGCAATGCCAATAAGGTCAACGTCATGAAACGCGCCGTCCAGGCCCTCGCCCGCGTAGAGGCAATGCCCACACGTGAGGACTGGATCAAGGAAGCCGAAAAATGCGAAGAAGAGGGCGCGACCGAGACCTGCCAAGCTATCATCCGGGAGACCCTCGGCTGGCAGCTGGAAGAAGATGATGACAGGAAGAAGATCTGGATGGATGATGCTGAAGCTTCTATCTCTAGAGGAAAGTACGAAACCGCTAGGGCGATATACGCATACGCTTTAAGAGTGTTCCTGGTGAAAAAGAGCATATGGCGCGCAGCCGCGGACCTTGAAAAAAATCATGGCACGAAAGAAGCTCTCTGGAACGTCCTCGAAAAAGCCGTTGAAGCCTGTCCGCAGAGTGAAATTTTATGGATGATGCTCGCCAAAGAAAAATGGCAAGCGGGGGATATTGACGGCGCTAGGATCGTCCTTGGGAAAGCATTCAATCAAAACCCCAACAACGAAGACATCTGGCTTGCTGCTGTTAAACTTGAAGCAGAAAACACCCAGCACGTCGCCGCTCGGGACCTCCTCGCCACTGCCAGACGCGAAGCGGGCACAGACAGGGTATGGATCAAATCCGTCGCCTTCGAGCGCCAGCAGGGGAACACCGATGCTGCGCTGGATTTGGTGAATCATGGATTGCAGCTTTACCCCAAGGCGGACAAACTCTGGATGATGAAGGGTCAGATATACGAAGCTGAGGACCGACTCCCCCCCGCACGGGAGGCATACAACACCGGTACAAAAGCATGTCCCACAAGCGTCCCTCTCTGGCTTCTCCTTTCCCGCCTTGAGGAAAAAGCTGGCGTCCTCGTCCGCGCGCGCTCAGTCCTCGACCGCGCCCGCCTTGCTGTACCCAAATCCGCGCAGCTCTGGTGTGAAAGCGTTCGCGTCGAGCGGCGCGCCAACAACACCTCCCAAGCCAAGACTCTCATGGCAAAAGCCCTACAGGAATGCCCACACTCCGGCCTCCTCTGGGCAGAGTCGATCTGGTACCTCGAACAGCGCACGCATCGTCGCCCGCGCCTCGTTGAGGCCATCGAGAAAGTCGGTAATGACCCCATTCTCTACGTCGCCGTCGCAAGGAACTTTTGGGTGGAGAGGAAGTTGCCCAAGGCGATTAATTGGTTTGAAAAGGCAATCTTGGTAGACCCGGATTACGGCGATACGTGGGCGTGGTACTGGAAGTTCCTGAGCATGCACGGGACTGAAGAGAAACGGGGCGACGTGCTCAATAAGCTGAGCATTACCGAACCCCGGCACGGAGAGGTATGGCAGAGGGTTGCGAAACATCCCGGTGCAAGGTATAGGAATCCGGAGGAGATTCTGGAGGCAGTTGTTAAGGAGTTGGAATAGTTCGTCGCTTTGTAGACTACACAGCACGAAACCATGAATACTTTCGTTTTGCCGTTGGAAAGGGAGGAGAGGAAGGGCATCTGTATGATATTGTGGGGTAGCTCCTATGACGCTGTAATGATATTCCCCTAGTTTTTCCACGAGACAACTGGTCCGCCTTTTGTAAACGATTGTGAGATTGTATTTTGAGCGGCAGTGTTGGTGCTTGAAGGTGGAGTTTGGTATAGTTGTATAATATGCTGTTGTGGTATACGAACACAGTACTGTACCGTACTGTAGACTACTCGTACTTACATCTACCTTACTCAGCTACGAATGTGTATACTAGTGAGAATTCAAGCTGATACAGCATAAAGGTGAATCCAATCACACCGGTGCTGTGATAAATCCCATCTAAATAAAGCCTGTGACGAACAAACGTGGGTAAGCCGAACCCACACCCATAGGCCTAACCCAGATCTCACTTTGTATCATACCAAGTTGGTTGCTGCACATTGTGAGATCCCGCAGACAATCGCTCGGGATTTTTCTGGTATCAATAACTACGACCGGAACGGAAGCGGTATATTCATGATACCTGACGCTAAAGCCGGGAAAAGCGGCCTGAAATGGAGCACAAAATCAGGACATTCAGGGGAATTGTCCTGTCCCTGCACTGCGTGCTTATCAATGCGTTTTATTTTTATTTTTTTACCCGTGTAAATCTTGTCTTACTCTCTACAAGGCGTACCTTTTTTTTCGTAATTGATTTCCAGCTGTAGTCGTTCCTTTGGATACAGAGGGGTGTTTTTGTTGCTAATCAGCAATCAGTGTCTTTAACCATTCCTCTACTTCGGTATTGAATCATAATCAGCGAGCAATGGCGCTAGCTGTTAAACTCGGATGAAGGAAGGCCGAATTCCCCTACCGGCAGGATAAGTGCCCGTTCCTAAGGCAACATTATGTGAAATACCTACCCGGCATAACGGTTAAGATGTCAAGAAATAATCAACTCCTGTACAATTAATAGGAGTTCAAGAGTTCCGATTCGCCCCCACAATCTGCTATTATTGAACTACCCGTCCGGGAAGAGGGGGAGAAAAAAAGGGGGGGAGAATTGTTTCCCCTCCTCCGATTGGGAGAAAAGTGACTACCCTCTCCGAATTTTATACGGGCTCTCTAGTACGAACATGGTTAAATAGGTCTATAAGAGTAGGTGAGCATTTATCATCAAAGTGGCCCCTCACCCCTGGTATGATACTAACGGTTTTCCACCCAAAAGGACTATGTGAATGGTTGCTATTAGAAAACAGCGCTCGGCCTTTGTAGATTCATATCTTGAAGCTATATCTCTGCCCCCTGATACCCACCCGCCCCGGCGACCTTCACACTTACTAGTGCGTGAATGGCCGGCACCTGTCCTATACCTATTAGCCATCTGCTTATCCGAAAAAAAAAATGATCCGCTGTCTATAGCACAGTGCCTTCTCTCACTATTCGCCTGGGTATGCACCCATATTACTGTGCTGATACTATCATTGTGCTTATTTCTTGGAACCCCAGAAAGCGGTTGGACAGTAGATATATTGTTTTTTCCTTTTATCTGGTTATCTTCCCCCCCAAGCTCACCGTCAGCCCCTCGGGTCAGCTGTTGTGCCTTTGGTCGCCCTCCATTCATGGGGGAATAGCTAAACCCTGGTAGGACTAAAGCACAGCAAAGCGGGACAAGCCCCTGCTCCCATGCACTTTAGCTTGTCCACCTGTGACTCCATTGATAGGCCTACTCAGAACAGAAATGATGGGACCACTGTTCGTCAGATGAACAAGACAGAAAAACGAAGATAAAAGGGGAGAAGCTCTTACGGGTGGACCGCACCCCCCGCGGTATTTGGGCCCCACAGCTTCTCCTCACCCCAGAGGCCCTCTATACTATAATTTACTGCTGCGCTTCTAAGCTCTATTAACTTGGCTGTTCCCCGGGCCTCGATCACCAAATAATGGGGTCACCCGGTATTTCTCTCACGACCAAACCCTAAGCTCGAGGCAATACGTCCACTTATTGCGGTGCCCTTACTTTGTGAGCGGTGGTCATCTTCCTTCAATACTGTGCATTCGGAAGTTCGCATTGTGGATGGGCAAGAGGTACGCAATCCCTTGCCTGGTGAAAGGTAACCTATTAGGCGCACAAAACGCCGATGAATCAAAATTCATTCACACCAACAGGCTAATCTTGAACCATCCGCCTACAGATATCGGATCACGGTTAAACAAAAGGCTTAGTGGTTGGGGGCTTGGTAGTAGAGGAGAAGTAAAGCAGTGTCGGGGGTGAGGGGGGGGGTGTCGGGAATTCAGGTACCCACATGGGGTATCTTTAAGTCTTATTATGAGAGCCACGATCTACGGATAAGCTAATTCCCTGGGACTCGTCAACATTCAGTCGTACTTAATGGCATTCTATCCGCGTACCCAGGTTCCTATCATACCTACCAAAGAGACATAACTTACCCCCCCGAAACGACTTTACTATATACTGGAGGACGCTGTGAGGGAGACCCAAGTTTGATCCGTGATATTCTTATGCGCTGCGTCAGGAGATAATCGTGCGTTGAAAAACTAAATGGAGTTTTCTTTTTCTCTATACGCTTTGTCTAAACCCTCTCTGGTGCCCCCGTTGGGATCTAAAGTGTTGCTTTCATACTGGTCCTGATATCGGCATCTAGTGTCTACTTTAAGTCACCGTACTGTGTTGTAGTGTGCTGTATCGTGCGCTACTTATCTACACCTACTGTAAGAAGCCGATAGATGCACGAGTGATTCCTGGTGACGGCATTGAGAGGAGAAGTAATTGCCGGTCCAATGGTCAGGAACTGCGGGAGGATACCCACGAAGAAGGAGGGGAATCAGTTGACGAGTCTACATTTTTTTTCTTTTTCCCCTTTCCCAAAAAAATAGATTGCAGTGTGTTGTGCGGCTCTCGAGAGTTATGATACGGGGCATCTTCTGGGTGTGATGGAGACAGGGAATTGTAACCTTTGGGGTTAAAGTTAGCCTGGAGGGGTGGGAGTGGAGGGGGGCAGGGAGGGAGAGAGGAGGGAAAGCAATCAAAGGAGAGGTTCTGATAAATTCTAGTATCACATGGGTATGCTCTGTGAGCCTTGTCATCCTAGACTCGAATGGCAGATATAGGGGGAAGGATTCCTGGGAGGTAGAGATGTCCAACCAGCCCGCCGCCCCTGCCCCCCGCACTGGGGGTATGCACTCCTGTATCTAACCTTTTCAACTTCTCTTACAGAGTTTGACTCAGTGCTTCCATAACAGAGAGTTGGGCCAAGTTGTGATATCCGCTGCGGTCGTTCTCCCGCTATCAATAGATAGCTTCTTGGAATTCATAGTGCGGTTGATATCTTATCAAAAATGGGTTCCGGTTCACTGCGTGGATAAAAACACCTTATATCTCCTTTACCTAATGTTGATGAATGGAAGCTACTACGTTGATTCCTGGAATCCATAATTCAATTGACATAGTTAAACATTGTTGCCACTTGGATCGCCACCTTTGGCAGCTCCCTCATCTCCTTTGTCTTTTAGACTATTGTTAATAAATTCGGTGCTGTGTCCCCGCGGGTAGCCTATCTTGTCACATTACCGTTCATCTACAGAAATTCCAGAAAAGGTTGATCAAGTCAAAAGGGAATATTGCAAATAGTGATGGGGTCAGGGTTTCTTTCCCTCTTTCACCAGAGCCCCGGGGTTCGAGATGATTAGACTATCATAGTACAGTTCCCTATCTTCATCCACTCATGTTCCACGGAAAAGGGATCAGCCGGGCAATAAGAATTTCCGTCCCGAGCGTCAAATTTAAGCGGAAAATGGTCGACGCGAAGATAGGACAGTAACGAGAGAATGTGGGAAATCCGTGCGTAAAATTTTTAGCTTCAAACTCAGAAAATGATAGGCCGTATTTCATTAGATCGGCCAGATGATGCACTGTCTCTGGGCTGTTGGAATCCACAACTTCATCCCAGTTGAAATATTCCTCAGTCAAATCCGGGAACACCTCGGACTATGGGAGACAGTTACCAACTTCCGCAAATGCAGTAGATCGTGGTGATGAAAGACTTGAGGGCATACTATTATCAAACCGAGCAAGCCTTCTAAATCTATGGTTGATACGTCCAAAATTTCTTCCATCCCTCCGTGTTAGGAATCCTACTCCTCCTGAGCAGTATCCTTATCCACCATCGTGGCATCTTCCCCAAAACCGGAATCACCCGCAGCTCCACCTTCATCAAGGCCACAATCCTGTGTCACCATCTCATCATGGCCGGTCTCATCTCCAACAGCCCTCAGTCCCTAATTCTCCTTATGGCCCCTCCTAATCCCAATGCTCAAGACTCGAACAACCTTACGGACAAGCCTATAAACTCTCTCGCGCTACACTAAAACTAACCTACTAAAAGCCCCCCAAGAAATCCTCAAAGCAGAAAGGAAAATACATATCATACTCAGCAGAATCCTCTGGCTAAATCAAACTCTTCCAACCTCACGGAAACGGAAACAAAAAAACTCAGCCCAATCTTCCCAAGTGCGCCGTTTGGCCATTGGTGGTAGACCCTCTTACCGGCCTCGTTACAAGAACGCCCCCTCTCAGAAGCGGGAATACTGGGGAGAACCGAGGGCTTAGTATAAACTGAAAGTTCTCATTAACGCTAGGAGGTCACTGCTATCTTGTGATGTGCTCGGGGGCTTTGGTGGTTCAGATTATCTGGAGGGGCTTCCTTCCCATATTGCAACTATGGTTGGATATTTGAACAGTTTCTGTTTCCTTTTGCAGGCTGTGGAATTTGGGGTGGTGGCTGATCGTAGGGGTAATGTTGAAGGGGAGTTCTTTAAGGTTCTGTTTGGTTGCGCTGGCCCCATTCCGCTGTCACGTACAAATGGCTGTTTCCCTTCCGTTCCAAATGTGAGAACAGAATGGCTATTTGCCAACTGCCAAAGTCATCAACCACCCCATTTCGGAATAGCCCTAACACAACAGCTGCCATGTAGGTACATCCCTGTAAATATTTATACTATGATACGACGATGGACAGCCTGATACTCTATCTTCCCGTTACCCTACCTTGCCGATTTCACTTTTTCTCCAAGGGCTTCGGCTTGCGCTGAAAAGACAAAAAAAAAGAGAAAAAGATCCGAAACCCTGACAAGGAATCCCCGAGCTCCCATTGGCGAATTACGGTATCATAGGTTTACGGCACTACTCCAGCCGGTGTCCCTTGTTTCTCACCCCTGTTTTCCGATCACCGATATCATATTTTTCCTCTTTTTACCGTCGGTAGGCTGTTCCGAAGAGTGGTACCCCTGTTCGTCACCTGCCGGGTTTCGTCATACCTCTCATTGAAGATCGTATTCGTTATTGAGTGAGTGATGCCTTGTGATGGCCTCGCCGCTCAGCGTGCCTTAGGATACTTGGTAAAGTTGGGGGGCTCAAACTGGGCTGGAGCAAAGTCCCAAACGCCCTCGAGCAGGCCGGGCTCACGGCGAGTGGGGAGTGTATAGTTCGGGCACAAGGATATTGTACCGCTGTGGTGCTAGTGAGATGGCCGGGCTTCATCTACGAGTAGCAGCAAATCGCAAGATCATCTAGCTCTAGTGCGCCGCTCCAAATTCTGAATAAACGAGACTGTAAGTTGGGCCCGAAGAGCTAAGATACAGCAAAACAAATAACACCGGCAACGAATACACAGAAACATCGAACCACAAAAGAGCCCTAGTATGAACGTTCCGGACCAAGGAGCCCCACGACCCATAAATTTGAATCGACTATCAAATCAATTCCGCTATCTCCCACTCCACTGGTCACCGCCCGAGGGCTTGGAGGTCAACCATCTCTCTCTCGCACACAAGGATTAATGCCCGCTCTATCCAACAACATCGCCTCCATTCTCTCACGGCCCCTACCCACCGCGTAGGAAAGTGCCGTTTGGCCATGGGGAGAGGACAGATTCGGATCGACACGTTCGCAGCTCAGCAAGAGCTCCACTACAGCCTCATGCCCCATATTGACGGCACACATGAGCGGAGTGTCCCCATCGCGATTCCGGGGATTCGGATCGACCTCTTCCCGCTGCAGCAACATTTCAACTATCCTTTTATTCCCAGTGGAAGCCGCCCAGCCAATTGGCGTGTTGGCCCAGTAGTCGTCAGCGCGGTTCAGGTCCACATCATCCCTCTCCAGAAGTAATTCCACAACTTCATCGTGGCCTCCGGAGCAAGCGAACAGGAGCGGTGACCGAGATTCTGCACTGCAAGCGTCCGCTTTGACTCCTTCCCTGCCCAGAAGCAGCCTTGCCATGTCCTTGTGACCCTCCGCTGCGGCAAATGAGAGCGGTGTCCGCCCCGCGCGGTTTGGGGTGTCTGGGCTCACGTCCTTCCGGGCCAGAAATAACTCTACTAACTCGATATGCCCGTGTTGCGCGGCGAAGGAAAGCGGCGTTCGGCCGAAAGCGTTTGCGGCATCGGGGCGGATATCCTCCCGATCTAGGAGTAGTCTCACGATCTTCCCATTGCCGCTTGAGGCGGCTAGCGATAAGGGTGTCCGTCCATGCCAGTCGGCTAGATTTGGGTTGACAGACGGCCGCTTCAGGAGGAGCTCCACGACTTCTGCGAGGCCATTCATGACGGCCCAGAAGAGCGGGGTGCGTATTCTCTCGTCTGCAAGGTTTGGGTCAAGGTGTTTCCGCCCGAGTGGATCCCATACTCCTCCACCCTGCTCACCCGAGTGTTTCCCCACAGCCCCAGATCTTAGAAGGCGTTCACTGGGAGCTCCCGAGGGATTATCGTCCGCGGGGATTTTCTGACTGTTACTCATGTTCAAGCGATGGGAGCACCGGTCTCTACTCTGGATCGGGGGCTTGATTCTCGGGGCGAGCAATAGAAGAAACAAGAAGAGCCGTGTCGGTCGAGTTTCGTTTCAGCGAGCACGTCGTTTCGGGCTCTGTGATTGGGGGTGTGGAGAGGGGTGAAGTACCGTACAACTCATTGTGCTACACTTGAATACCGCCAATCATCTCTTCAGCTGAATGCGGTCAAAAATAAAATGCTTGGCCAAGGGAGCGTCTGGGTGCTGGCCCGAAAATTATCCCTGGTCCGATAGAAGAGATCGTAACGAACTCTCACCACATCCTCAAGAATATCCCAAAATCAAGCAGGGTCGCAGCCCAACAGCTGCAAGTATTAGACAACGCCACACCCGAGCAGAGGCCACCCCAAATCCAGCTCCATATGACCAGCTGCAGTCGCCCCGAAGAGCAACCTCCTCCCTGCGCAAAATCCCCCAGGGGGGACAATAAAAAAAATCCAACACTTTTTTCTTTCAAAATCTCAGCCGAGCCGGCGAGTTAGGAGACACATAGACTCTCTCTTGGTAAAGTGAGACGCCCCTTTCGCTACGCATTTGGTGGAATAATTTGCGGTAAAAGATGCAAGAAAGCTTGGACATTCGTACGGCAGAAGACATGATACATGATCGTCCATTGCGATGGTCATGTAGGAATATATACACTATCCTACAGGGAAATTCCTAGCAACTACCAATAATCCATCCCCTACCAAGAAAGAGGATTAAACTCATAGTCCAGAAGGCCTCGCACCATCATTCATTCGGTGTGGATACCAGAGAAGCAGGTGACCAGGACCATGACCACCGTTCCCAATATAATCCCTGACCAGGAAAGTGAGAGATTGACCGCTACGACACAGCGCACGGGAGGGAAAAAAAGGACAAACGGGGGACGACGAACATAGCACCAAACACCAAAAGCTACTATAATATCATTTGTCCACCGGGAAGGTGCGATAAACGTATAATAATCCCAAACCCTCTACCACCTACTGTACTAGTACATCTCTATGCCGGAGTGTTACCGAGGATTGGATTACCCAAATAAATAAATAAATAAATAATAAATGATTAAATATCCCCCTCCGTGAATCAAAAAAAAAAACAACTACCAAATCCATACGGATAAGTACACCAGAATATGTCCTCTACAGCACCGATCGAAATTTACAACGCTGGGGATTTAAGACCATGAGAAGCACACCCGACTTTACTCACGATTAGGATTGGAAGACAGAAAGTGTTCAATTATATATATTTTTCCCGGAAGAGAGAGAAGAACACGGCGGCGGTGGGAATACCCGGCGGGGAAATGGGTGTCTTTCCCCCTGCCAAATTGGAAGAGGATGGACGGATCTCGTGTCTGCGTAAATGACGGGCATCGCTGAGATATCATTCATCTCTGGCCGAAAATAATTACAGATGAGAGTTAAAATGAAAGGGAAAAAAAAAGAAATACCCGGACTGAAGTGTCGGAGGATAATCAACTGAGTATGATATCATAATTGCTATTCACTACCCACTCACTCTCGATGACATACAGTAGCACTGGGGGAAGAAAAAAAAAACACATCATGGTCTGGACCTACATGAATAAACCAATCCGCTTCCCTCCTTCACACGATCTAGAACCCTACCTTGAGCAAAAACAAATAATAATAAAAAGAGGAAATCCCAACCCAAAGCGCCCGACAATGCACGATCCTAAGCTGAAAACGCCACGCCTTAATATATATTCTTAGTCAACTCTCTTTCCAACACCCCCCCACCCCTCCCTCAACACCTCCTCAATTTCCTCCATTCTAAGACCCTTTGTCTCCGGGTAGACCCACCACACCGCCACAGTCCCAGTCACGCACACTAGGGCATAAAGCACGAATAGACCGGCTGCGCCACCATACATCAACTCCACCGCAGGCAAGAAACTCGCGCCGACCATAAAGTTTAGTATCCAGTTCGTCGCTGTAGCCATACCCGTGCCGAGGCCGCGTACCCGCATGGGGAAGAACTCGGATTGAACGACCCATGGGATCGCACCGATGCCTAGCGCGTACGAAGCGACGTAGAATGCCATGAAGATAATCAGGATGGGTGGCCAGAGGTTCGTTATAGATGCGGTGTTTGGGGTGGTGGCGGTGACGGGAGTTAGCACAGGGAGGTGGGAGAATGCAAGAGCGCAAAGGAGGAGACCAATGGCCATTCCCGGGATCGATAATAAAAGGATGCGACGGCGGCCAAGACGGTCGATGAGATTGAAGGCTATTGCCGTGGCGGCCATATTTGTGCCTGCAACCACCATGGCTGTCGCGGTCGGATTCTTGAATCCGATCATGGAAAATATAGTTGCGGAAAAGTACATTAGCGAGTTGAAACCGCAGGCTTGCTGAAGGCCTTGTAACAGACAGCTAATGGTCAGGGCGCGACGGTTACCGCCGACGCTGAAGAGAAGTTTGAACTTCTCGGTAAGTGTGTCAGAGGTATCCGCCGATACTCCGGCTTCTATTCCTGTGATCACTTGGTCCACCTCTCGAGCCGTGAGATTTCCGTAGGCTTTCGCGATCACCTTCGCGGCTTCATTGCGCCGTGAGTGTTGTAGCAGCCAGCGGGGTGTCTCGGGCATGAATATCATTACAACGACCTGTAAACCTGCTGGCAGCCCCCCAAGCCCGAGCATATACCTCCAACTAGCGTCCTGAGAAAGCGTGGGTGGTGATAGGATAATCCCCAACGCGTAGGCAATCAGCTGTCCGAATGTGATGAACAACACGTTTATAATGACCAGTCTCCCACGGTGCGATGGAGGTGATAATTCCGAGATGTAAAGCGGGACAATCAAGCTTCCCACGCCAACGCCTAATCCAACAACAGTCCTAGCAACGATCATTGCAGCGACACTAGTTGAGAGAGCTTGCCAAACGGCTCCCGCAATGAATAGCGCGTCGGCGACGTAGATGACGCCTTTACGCCCCATATAATCCGCCAGCAAACCGGCGAATAATCCGCCGATCAGAGCTCCGAGAGAGGTTGACGAGGTAATGAGCGACTTATCCCACGTTGTAACTGAATGTTCGGGGGTAGATAATGACGGTGCGAGGTGTAGAAGTGCGGCGGAAATAGATGCGGTATCATCTATTGAAGCCGGTTAGAAAACAACTCCATGGAAACTCAACAGAACCAAAAGCTTCGGAGAAACAAAGACAAAATACAACTCACATCCAAATAAGAGCCCGCTGATACCGGCACTCACGGTGAGCAACCAGATCCAGAGTCCCACCCTCTCACCATCCCCGGGACCCTTCCTCCCGTTGTCACCATCGTCTCCGATTAATGGTTCGGTGGAAGATGGAAGGGCAGTGAGGCGCTCTTCGTCTTCGTCATATGTACCGTCCACCGTGGGGATGTTTCTGTAGCCAGTGGCCATGATTGTTGAGCTGCAGCTTGTTTGGTGTGTAAAAGTAGAAGGCCTGTCGGTCGGCAACTTGAAGGAACATCTAATAGGATCGAAGTTAAGCTTTCCCTCACGTGCCAACGGTTGAACAAGGGTGTAATCGGAAGTAACCGAAAATCATTGGCCATCACTCGCTCAACATCTGTCTTGGCATTTCATCAGTGCTTAATTGCCGTAATATCGACCTTACAACCTCCCATACTGGTACCCCACCGCAAGCACTGAAAGGAGAGTAATGAGCATCTCGAGGCGGTGCATTCCTAGCAATAAAACGGCGGAGATGCAACTACAGAGCATTGATAAACTATGAGGGGAGTCAATTACAAAGGATAGTTGGGCATACGTTACCGAACTCGCCTCGCTGAATGGGGGTGCCTCCCGGGTACTAACTGCTTTACACCACACTAGGGAGGTGAGGATAGTTGTGGTTCCCGGCCTTCGGCTACCCATTGTGTTTCGGTCTTGGCTGAGTAGCTATAGTATTCCAAGAAGTATGTAGCAGGGGATTGAGTCCCTCGTCGTTCATTGGGGAGTGATTCAAGGAAGCCGGATGTCTGCGGTTTCTAAGGGAAAAATTAAACCACAAATTGTACCCGTGATAAGGCCATACCACAGTGTAGAGAATACTTTGAAGCCTAGCCGGATCAAGGAAGCATTTTTCCTAAGAGAGCTCAACATCAGGTCCGGTGTACGTGTTTCCTTCCTCCTTCTTACCTGTCATCTCTTTCGAAGTCCGCACGACTCTTATCATACTTCTAATCCATCTTTACCCACGTCTTCCATCGCCTGTTGGTTCCTCCAGACATTCTACTCGTGGGTACACCCTTTAATTTCACAGCACCCTAACACCCTGACTTCAACACCAAAAAACCCCTATTTTTTTACCCTACCTTTTTTTATATAGACGCAGCCCAGATTTCTACGAAAATGACTCACTCCCTCTCTATCTCATTGTGTTTCCCACTCTATTGAGCTCCCCATGTCATTGAGTTCCCCATGTCATTGAGCTCCCCATGTCATTGAGCTCCCCATATCATTGAGCTCCTTATTCTGTTGCGCCATTCAATTCTAATTTGTGCATACCCTATAAATATCTCCCCCCAAAGCACCCTTCCTCCATCAACATCCCTCCTCCACGCGAAACACTTCCTCTCGTGGAGTATCATACATTTCTATCCACGGATTCCTCTCCGAAAAAAGGAAAGAAAAAAAATTCCCCCCCCTCCTCTTCCATTTTCACGACTTCTTCCTCCTATACCTCAATTATGTCATCTCCTTCCGCAGACCAAATACAAGGGTCGCTCCCCTCTAAAGGCACCTCACCTACAGGATCTTATCCCACTGGTTCACCAAACACCCCCAATCAGATATCCCTTCCTAACAAAGCCTCAGATGAGGCCTTTGTCAACAGTCTCCAATCTCCCTTCGATGACTTAGGCGCGACAGGCAACGATCCATCAGATGTCAAAGTCTATGCCACAAATACCAAGACAGAAATAGACACCGGCCATGGTATTTACTCTACCCTCTGATTGTTGAGACCATACTGACTTCTCCACAGATGAAATTTCCCATCTAGCAGTGTCCGGTGGTAGATTTTCAGGAGACAGTAAGAGTGCTATTGGTATGCTTTTACCCTATACTTCAAGAATCTCACTTTGTATAATATCATACCAACAACGATGTAGAAGGGCATCCCTCGCTAGGCACTCCGCCAGAAAGAGTCCCCTCGCCTCCCACTTGCGCAGCGTCTTCTTCCGAGGAACGCAGTGTCTCCACTGCTGTGGAAAGCAACATTCCCACCTCGAGCGAAAATGCTTTGTCTACCTTCGCAGAGAAAGATCCCCATTTATCGGATACGATCTCCATCTCCAGCCCTAGGTTGCGGATGGCCGGAGAAGCTCGAACGGGGGCGAGGGAGCCTGAAGATAAAAACTCGTTTGACATTTTCGACTCTAATGATCATGACACCTTAGGAAACGGCAGATGTCGCTCGCCCAACTCACCAGATAGGTCAATTTTCATTGATAATGGCTTTGTATCCCCAAAACGTCATTGCGTCTCTCCACCTCCAAGCGCGCACCTTGTCACCCCTGCCCCGAAGAATATAGCTTCCATTCCTACTCCCCCTTCTTCTGGAGAGAAGAGTTCCGCTGTTTCCACCTGTTCTCAGGAAACGGCCCCCGATGTTTCTCCCCTCGAGAAGGAAACCCTTTTTACGCTCCCCCATGAGGAGGGCCGCAATGACACCGTTCATACCCTTGAGCGGGACGGTCTTTCCCCACTTCCTCATGAGAGCCATAGTTGCGACGTTACACCATTCCAGGGGAGCGAGCACCCTACTCTCCCCCATGAAGCGAACCGCAATAGCGATGCTCATGCCCTGGAGCTGAACGATCCTTCCCCATCCCCTCATGGGAATCGCAGCGGCAGTGTTACTCCATTCCAGGAGACAGATCACTTTACTCCCCCTCATGAAGAGAATCACTACGGTGATGTCACTCCATTGGAGGAGAACGGCCATTACGCCCTCCCTCATGAGGAGAACCACAACGGTGAAGTTCATCCCTTAGAGCAGAACAATCCTTCCCCGCACTCTCATGAGGATCACTACGCCGGTGTTTCTCCATTCGAGGAGAACGGTTATTATATCCTTCCCCAGGAGGAAAGCTACAGCGGCCATGTTAATACCTTGGAGCGGGACGGCCTTTCCCCGCCCCCTCATGAGAGTAACAGCGGCTGTGCTACCCCATTCCTGGAGAACAATCATTTTACTTCCCCCCATGAGGAGAACTACTATGGTGATGTCACCCCATTCGAGGAGAACGAGCTTTACACTCTTCCTCATGAGGAGAACCGCCACGGTGACATCAATACTTTGGAGCGGAACGATCTTTCCCCCCTCCTTCATGAGAGTCGCAGCGGCTATGTTACCCCATTCCAGGAGAACAATCATTTTACTTCCCCCCATGAGGAGAATCACTACGGTGATGTCACCCCATTCGAGGAGAACGACCATTACACTCTTCCTCATGAGGAGACCCGCCACGGTGACATCCATACCTTAGAGCGGAACAATCTTTCCCCAGCCCTTCATGAGAGTCACAGCGGTGGTGTCACTTCATTCCAGGAGAACGACCATTTTTCTCACCCCCATGAGAACCCCAACGGCGACGTTCACACCTTGGGGCAGAATGATCCTTCCGCACTCCCCCATGAGAATGATCACTGCGGGGTTGTTGCTCCACTCGAGGGGAACCATTACTTTACTCTCCCCCACGAGGAGAATAACCACTGCGATCTTCCCCCTCCAAGCAAATTCCCTCGTGAACCATATGGTGCGCCTGGAGCCACCAACGGAAGGGAGAAAAACAACAGGCGCCAGTCCAGAGGAGATTACTGGCGGCCTTCGATGACCGATTCCAGGACCCACTCCGACTACCAAAATAGTTATAGGTATATGGGAACAGAAAGTTCCAATCATCGCTCGGGCCCTCCCAGATATCACTTCAATGGTTCTCGCCATAGTACTCATGAGAGCGGTGGAAGAGATCGTTCCAGGTCACCAGCAAGAGATGTTAAGAGAGGCAGAGCCAGGGACTCCTCTCCGTTTCACGGGAGCATGCGTAGTCGTAATGTCCCCTTAGGTTTGTCAAGAGCTAATTCCTCGCACCAAACTGAGGGTAGAAACATCGGGCCCCGTTTTGGTACCCGGACATTCAATCGGGATAGGTACATCCCTCCTTCCGAGCCCACCCGTCCTACACGCCGTTCTCCGGCCCCGTCTCCAGATCGTGAACTTACTCCTCCCCGTTACATTCCACGCAACCGCTCTCGCAGTCGCCCGCCTCCACCGGCTCATCCCGAGTACTACTCTAGTCACTACTTGGAACACACCCCTAGCAACGCTCATCCGATCCGCTCCTCCCGAGCCCTTCCTGACCAGTCCATCGCCTTCCAAAGCAGTATCCGGCCGCTGAGCACTGCCCATCGCTTTAGTGCCGGGCGTGTTTTCGAGGGAGGCCACTCGGCAGATATGAGGAATTCCGATTACCCTCAGGCTCGTATCCCAACTTTGCCAAGGCGCCCAGGAAAGCGCAGACGATATGGGGACGAACCGCCAGCCCAACATAAACGTAGCCGGAGAGATGAGGAGTCCCACATTGATGGAAATATGAGGGATTATAAGGCTCCGAGCTGGTATAGGCCGAGATAGGTTATCCACAGCAGGCCGAGTCCCCAATATGAGAAAGGGTCACTTCGAAATCCCGCAAAGAAATGCCATCTTCAGCGGAACCCCCCGCATCAGAAAGTTCCCCCCCCCAAAAAAAAAACTCGCAAACTAGAAAATTCAAAAATAATAATTTTGCTTGCTTCGCGTCAGTTGTTGCCCCATTAGCTCCTTGTTTCACCTGTCTGCACGTCCCACCCGCCCATTTTATTGTTCTTAAGTATTATTCTATGCTTGTTTCTTGTTTCTTGCGCCCTTATTTTCCTCCTCCTGCCCACTAATTTCTTGTATCCCCCCCTATCCGCTACTCCTCTATTGTTATCGTCACCGTTGGTTCAATCGCATCTGTCAGTGTTATTTCTGCTTACTTCACCAGTGTCTTTGATATCCCAGCCTCGAGTATAGTAGCCATAGTATACCCCGATTGTCGGGGGCATATCTGTCCTGACTCTTCTGATACCCCTCTGTTCTTAACTCTTACCTTTTTACACCTTTCTCCAATTTTCTGTATTTTCCTTGTCACTGTATTTTCAAATGGGGGTTTGAGTAATAATAATAAAAATAAAAACAAAAAACATAATTCCACTTCCGAGTGATGGGAAGTGACGGCTGCCGAGATGTCCGGTGAGGATGCTGGTCTCAGGGATAAATGGCCTCCCCAAATTACCCCACAGTTTTTTCTCCCCTTTTTGCAAAGTGATTTTCCTTTATAGTACCAAAATTAGGACGAAAACCGCACAATCAAATCCGCGTCAAGGCATGAAGTGAGATGGTCCGGGGGGGGGAGGTGGCACAAACAATGTCAATCTCTAAATTACCCGGCTTCCAGTTTAGGCTCAACAGGTAATACCGGTATTCAAGCTCAACGTCAAAATTTATAATATTGCGGGTATCATATGATAGGCACATCTAGTTTGCATCGGCATCGACAATCCCCCCGCCCCCGAGCGTACGGTTCCCACGGCAGAGAACATCCCGGCCGCACTCCAATCCCCTCCTACTAGGTTCGCCGCCAGGGCTCACGGCGAGATTAGAAGTCTCCCGTAATATCCAGTGCGTGATGCGTTCCCCCTCTCCTTCCTCCCTCTCCAGACTAAACCCCACCCCCCCGAGTCGGCATACCTCTTGGACGTGATCCTCCTTTGTAAATACCCTTACGGAGAATACTACCAAGACTGCCCCGAAGAAGTAGCCACGACAACCCGAAGACATTCCACGACCGCATCGATCACTGCGTCGAGATGTTCCGGCGGAGATTGCGGTGGACGTCACTGGGTTCCGATTTGACAAATACAAGGAAGGGGAGTTACCGACGCCACCCCGAGTAGGGGGGCCAATTGCTTAATTTTTTGGATGACTGGTGGCGCTGGGTTTATCCGCTTACGAGAGAGTCAGGGATCGCCTATTGTTCCCATGTGAAGCTGACTTGGCAGGGGTGGATTTCTCCGAGTGACGCTCTGTGAGCTTGCGTGGGAAGGTAGGTCCGTCTCCTCTGTTCACATCGCCATTGAAATTCATTCCCACAACTCACATCCACAATCCCTATAGACCCTACGGCATCCAGGTCAAATAATTGAGGGTCCGGTTCTCACGATTGGCGAGCTGTGCATGGTGGGAACAAGTCCGGCCAACTCACACTCTTCATCTTCTCGCACCATGTACAGTAGTCGTGTCTGAGTTGAAAATGATGTCAAACTTGGTAGGAAGATTTAGGGCCCGGGGCTGTTTGGCACGAGCAATTTGCCAATTCAAAACTCATTTTGGGGCAGTTACCATGCCAAGAAATTGGCTTAACATGTCTTTGAACATGCATTAAAAACTCTTAGCTTAATTTTGTAACAATCATACCCAAATCGAACCTAAAAGGTGCTTTGAATCGACAAACTGCCCACACCAAACAGCCCCTTATAGTCTGTATCATGGTAGGTCTACTCTATCATATAGACAGAGGGAGAAGCTGTCAAAAACCCTGCTTATTCACAGCTTATCATAACAAAGCTTGACTACCTAGGGTTGGTGTATCAGGTGTATAAATTGTAAGGCACGTACGATATATACAAGTGCCAGGGGAGATGTCTTCGTACAAGACAGGGATTATTTTGCGGGTTAACCTAAATTAACTGTGCGAAAACATTATCCCTGACACCCGTATCGTATTGTATCGTATTACACAAAACTAGGAATAGGCCCTTGAAGTCTCGAGGGGGGACTACTAGTAAGAGTAATTATTGCTTCCCAGTTACTTGGGGAGTTTTTTTTGGTGTTTCTAGGTGCATTGCCCATAACCTGGCACGCGCGCTCTAAAAGATCTTGCTTCATTATTAAAGATAAGAGGGCAAATATACTCGAGTGCAGCATCACACATTATCATAACAACATTATACGTATCATACACTTGAATGCCCCAGTCATAGTATAATACGGCACGATATACAGTAGACTATAAATTATAACAAGAGAAGCGTACGACACGACACACCACAAGACCCGAGCAAATCCCTCAATCCCCCGCCCCGCCCCGCCCCGCGAGGCTTCCACGAACGATATCGGACCCCACTAAGTTATCGGGCTATCATACCTGTTTGGTACCCGTTCACTTCGAGATGGTAATATACACTTACTAGCACCCGAACCGTGCCCGTATCACATGCGGCGAACGATTTGTGACGAATTACGATACCGACGATAATTACCGAATCGGTCTAGCGCATAATAACAAACTGGGGCGGGTGGTCTGGAGCGAGCGATCAGAAACTTTGGGCTACGGTAACCTTTTGATGCAAGCGCAGGGTTTTTTTCTTCTTCATTTTCTTCTGCATCTAATCAAAGCAAGGGTCCTCCCTCCTTCTTCCGCAGGGCTGTGTGTTTTTTGTTTCCTTTTTTTAGGGTTTCTTTGTGTTGCCCCGGATGAGAAATGTGTGGGTGATTGATCAGGTGACATTTATTTATTTTTATTTTTCTACCGAGTACCCCTTCCTCGTACCGTTGTCCTTTCGTCCAGTGTATTAAGCTACCGGCAGACGGATAATGGAGTGTGGTACCGGTGCAGTGTACGGTAATCGTACCAGTACCAGTACCGGTACGAGTATGATACAGCTCGGGTAAATGGATAGTTTCCCACCCTCCCGTCCCCTTGTAATACAGTCCCCAAGAGCGAGGGCGACGCATCAATCCGTGTAGGGCAGTGATGTCGGGCTCGTCAGCTACGGTACAGTAATTACGAGAAAAACGGAAGGAAACTCTGCGATCGTTGTCGAATCATCCGCAGTACAAGTACTGTACGTGTATTTGAAAGAATCTGCCGTATCACCTTACTCGTAACTTAACTTGCCCTATCGTCGCGGAAAAAAATAAAAATGACCAACTACCGGTAAACTGCTCGTATGTGACTGAGAGGGAACAGGAAAAAAAGAAAAAAAGAAGAAGAAAACACCAAGCTGCCAAGGGTGAACCCACAAACCTGCGTCTTTGCCTTGTCTTGTAGATGAATCTCCGCAAAGGGGAGGTCGGGTTTAGTGGGGATACGGTTGAGTGATCCGCTTAGATAAGTTGCCACCCGCGCTGCCGAGGAACAACATTGGCGGCGAGACAAGCTTTCGTGAGATGTCGGTATTATGCCCGGGGACGAAGGCTTGGAGTCGACGACACGTCTCGGCGGGTGGCGGGGGCTGCTTACCGGCACTTGCGCTAGGAGGGAGTGGCTGGCTCTCGCGAGGTGTGCGGACGAGAACAGCGACTGTCAGCGAGTGAGTGAGAGTTGGTGCTCCTCGGGTGCCGTGCTATCAACATGATGACACACAGGCCGAGTGGACCACCCGTTGGAGCCCCCCTTCCCCCCTTGTGTGCCCGGGCTGAGATGAAGCAAGAGGGCAGTCTAGAAATGGGCTCTCTCCATCACTCCGTCACCATGCAGTGCACGGTACGGTCTGTCGATTTACTCGTAAACTGCCCGCCTCGATTTCGATGGGGCTCCCGGGGCGTGGGGCTTGTGGGGCGGAAAAAGTCTGGAAACGCATGCAGGATGGTGCATGGTATCATACAGAGTGCTGTAGGAGCCTCTTCTTCTGTCACTCTCTCCCGTCGCCCCCCCGATGGGCAAATTTGTCGGCCCGGTTTGGCATGATGGAATTGGGGGGTATCATAGAATAAGGCACGGTAAGTGGGCGCGCTGGCTCTATGCCTCTCTTGTCGCAGGGACTCAGGTGGGCTTTCGGGTGTTTCACTCATCTTCTCCTATCATATCCCTCTTGGCGGGTTTGAGATGATGACGTATTTTGATAGGTGGAGCCCCTTTCGTTGCAAATTTTGACATGGATCACAGTGGCGGCGAACTCGTGTCGAGTGATTAGACTAGGGGATAATGTAGGGAAAAGGGAAGCTTACATAAATTTACTTTATTGCAACGTCCCCATTGTCGCTTACAGTTCCTCTCCCGTTTAAAGGCTCAGGTCACGAGTGCTGTACGAGTACTTGCACCCTCGACAGTGTTTTCTTCCTTCTTCTTTCGCACCACCCCCCCCCTTCCTTTTCCTCCTTTCCCCCCTCTCCTCCCTCCTCCCTTCCCTTTCCTTCATCCACTTTTTCTACCTAAACCTTTTTTATTCTTTGTCCGCTCTAGTATCATAGCCTCTTCAATTTAGGTGGAGTCTGTCACCCCTCAGGCCCTCAAAGCTTTACGTCCTTGTCTCTCATTACGCACGACCACGTTTGTTTGCTTCGTTTCATCTCACTTCACCTCCCCTCTCGGAGCACCACCCTCGAAGGGGGCCTTTCCCACCGCAGCCTCGAGGCTTTGAAATCGAAACCCGTTCCCCGCCAAAGACAGCTGGACAACCATTCCCCCATTGTTCCTGAGCTCTTGGAATTGAGGTAAGGCTCATGCACTTTCCGTCTGTCATCTGCCTGCCGCTTTTTGCTTTGACAAGTGATGACTGACGTTTTGACAGGATTGTCTCGATTCCCTCTTTGGTGCCGGAGTGTGGTCCCCCAGGAATTTACGAGCGATTGCCGCGAGTGTAGGGCTTGTTTGCCCTCCCATCCTCTCACCCCCACGGACGACGAAATCCCATTCAAGGACCCGGTTTCTGCTCGTAGAGCAGAAACAATACCTGAACCTCAAGACGTAGCCGTCACGCGCCCCACCTCCGTTCTCTGGAAAAGCTAGGATCCCTCGGTTCCTCTTTGTTTTTCGATTGCCTACCACCACTCCCGCGGCACACGAAAGGGAGCTCCTCGAACAAACGGGCTATCTTCTTCCGGGAATAACGGGAGGGCGGACAAGACATGGTTTGGGATCATCTGAGTGTAAGTTTTCCGCATTCACACTTTCCCACTCTCCTAAAGTATTTTTTACCTTAATTTTCCCCATTCTCTCGGAGCAATTCGGGATGAATGGGTTTCAATTTTCTTCCTGATTTTTTTCTTTTTCTTTTTCTTTTTCGCTCTCGTTTGGTCCGCTTGCGCCGCTGCGTCGGGTTCTCTGTGACCAGGGTTCCCAAATTTTCGTACGACGCAGCCCAAGGGATCAGTGCGTATGCAACCAACCATGAGGAATGCATCTGGTGAGTGCTACCGATGGGAATGGGATTACTTTGAAGTCTTGTTTTTACTGGTGCTCGCGGACTTTACAAATCACAATGCCTTATTGCTATGGAGCGCTGGCGAGTTCCTTTAAACTATAAACTTGTTCTGTGATTTTTTTTATTCGGTTGCTGTTTCCTTGGTTACTTTTGCCTACCGGTAGGTGTTTGCCCACACGGTTTGTCCGGCTTTTCTTGCGCGGTCGGTTTGAATTGGGTGCACAATGGCTTGGCGCGTGGGGGTATGTCGTCGTGATCGGGAATGATTGGTTGTTGGTGATTGGTGAACCAACGATCACGGGGAAGAGACTCCCGCGGCTTTTTGATAAATTTTAATCTTCTTGCGTGTTTTCATTGCCTCGTGTTTTCGGGTTACCACTTTTCTGGGGTACGGTAGGAGGGACGCACGCTAACGTAGGCGGATTCAAACATACAGATCAACAAGCCGCATCTGGCGTACACGATCTTGGGCGGATTCACGTCTATTTTCATGCTGGTTTCCTTATTTATCAAGGAAAAATTGTACATCGGCGAAGCTAGTGAGTGCGCTGGCTTGGAATTTGACGGTAGAAAGGGCCTAATTAATTGTTATAGCCGTTGCGACGATATGTGGTATCATCTTTGGTCCCTCGGCTGCCGGGTTGTTCGATCCCCAGACATGGGGGAATGTTGACCAAATTACGTTGGAAGCGTCCCGGATAGTCCTTGTCGTTCAATGTTTTGCCGTCGGGGTCGAATTGCCGAAGGTTGGACCTTCCTCGATTTTCGCTTGATTTATTTTTATACTGATCGCTTGCGTAGAAATACATGGAGCGTCATTGGAAGTCTGTGGTCTTTCTCCTGATCCCTGTGATGACATGGGGATGGTTGATCACTTCTCTGATCATTTGGTGGATGATACCGTCCCTGAACTGGCTAGATTCGCTCACTATAGCTGCCTGTGTCACGGCAACGGATCCCGTTCTTGCATCTTCAGTTGTTGGAAAGGGTAAATTCGCCCGCCGAATTCCTAAGCACCTTCGTGATATCCTTTCCGCCGAGTCGGGGTGTAATGACGGAATGGCTTTTCCGTTTATTTACCTGGCGCTCTACTTGATTCAGTACAGGCCTAACGCTACCAGTGTATTTTACCACTGGTTTTGCTTCACGGTTCTCTACGAGTGCCTCTTTGGAGCGATTTATGGAGCTTGCATTGGCTACGCGGGACGACGCGCTATTCGCTGGGCCGAGGGTAAGAACATTATTGATCGCGAGAGTTTCTTGGTGTTTTATTTCACACTTGCCCTTTGGTGTGCTGGAACTGGAAGTATGCTTGGGCTGGATGATCTCCTGGTTGGGTTTTGCGCTGGTGTCGCATTTTCAAACGATGGATGGTTTGCCCAAAAGACCGAGGAATCTCACGTTTCCAACGTTATCGACTTGCTGCTTAATTTGGCTTACTTTGTCTACTTTGGCTCGATTATCCCGTGGGCAGACTTCAACAGGCCCAGTTGGGGGATCACACCGTGGAGGCTTGTTGTTGTTGCCCTATTTGTGATATTATTCAGGCGGATCCCGGTAATGGTTGCCCTGAAGCCGCTGATTCCTGATATAAAGACTTGGCGAGAGGCGCTTTTTGCTGGCCATTTCGGACCCATTGGCGTAGGTGCTATCTTCGTTGCGATTCTGGCCAGAGCAGAGCTCGAAACCCATTCGACTACGCCCACACCTAGGGGGGACTTTGCTGAGCTGGAGAAAACAAATAAGCACTTTATCTTGATTTCGTTGATTTGGCCGATTACATGCTTTCTGGTCATTTCTTCGATTGTGGTTCACGGGTCCTCGATTGCCGTCTTTACGCTCGGAAAACGTATCAATACCATGAAGATTACCATGTCTTACACTACGGCCAACGAGGAACCGAATTGGCTTGCTAGGCTTCCGAGAATTACGCCCAAGACATCAATGTCCATTCGCAAACCCGACATGGACGAGTCTTCGGATGAAAAATCGACCATGGTTACCGATCGGATGGTCCCTCCTGGGACTCTTCCTGCGCCAGGCGGTATTCCCGGTGGATTCCAGACGAGAGAAAATGGCCTTCGTGATACCGATAGCCCGGCGGTAAGCAGGCCAGCCAGTATCAGGGCCAAACGTAGAAGGAATTGGGAATCCGGAATAGGGCCCGGTGGACCGATATCTGATTCGGCTATAGCGCCCCGCAGGAGAAGGGATGAAGAAGAAGCCAATGTGGCTATCCCGGAAACTGCAGCTAAGGGGGGCGATAGCTATGGGTATTCCCTTCAGCCCCTTGAGGGCAGGGGTAATGGAACCGAAGTATACCAAGAAGGCAGGAATATCATTGTGGAGAACGAGCGGGGCGATGTGTTGGGACAAACCAAAGTCCCACAAACACCTGTCGATGAACCTGTCGGCCCCTTGGATGCTCTTAGGAGACCACGGCACGAACATCGTCCGCATCGTGAGAGGGAGGAGGAAGAAAGGGAAAGGGAATCCGAGAGACGACCCCCTAAAAAGATTGAAAAGGCCACCGCTCATGAGGTCACCGATGAGAGATCGGCTCTCAGAGCCGTTCGGGAGGAAAACAAGCTTGAGGGTGAAGGACGTCGCCGAGAGCCGGCATGGGCTTATCGTTTCGATGACAACATTGTAGTCGAAGATGAAGATGGAGAAATTATTCGCAGGTATAAGCTGCCCAAGACGAGGCGACCCAGCGCCAGTTCGAAACGCGCAAACACGCTTGAGAATTTGATGGGTTTCTTCGGGGGTAAGAAGAAGGATAAAACTTCTCCAGAAGATGCCCAACCCGATGACGACAATGATGATGCCAAGACTGTGTATTCCGAGGACGAAGAAGAACCTCGTGACAAGGGGATACATTTTAGGATGCATGATGAACGCGGGAGGAAGATGAGCAAACAAGAGTTCTTACACCAGCTGCAGAAGATGGATCCCCATGCCCGTGCGGCAATGGCCAGCAGGAGCGAACTGCCGGAGAATTCCCAGGAAAGTGACCTTGCAGCAGCGCTCCGCGCACGTGCTGTTTCTGGCCAAAAGGAGTTACTCCAAGTCCCCCCATCGGCTCCCCAAGTCGATCGCCCCAAGAACGAACCCGGCAGCTTTACGCCTCTCGATGGACCAAGTTCCAGATCCTCCGGCGAGTCGCTGAACTCCAGATATGAGCAGAAACACCCGGTCACCAGCGTAAAATCGACCGACTCAAAACTAGGCGATGAACGTGACGAGGAGACTGCGGCGGAGAGGAAGAGACGTGAGGCTGCGCTCGGACTCACAGGATACGACGAACCGGATAGTGATGACGACGGTGGACCCGGCTGGCGCATGACTGACGCATCCGGTAGCAGCGCCCAGGGGCCAACCAGAAGCCCGGGTATTCGTTTTGCTGACCAACCGCGCACGCCCAGCACAGGGCCTCCTGTTGGTCTCGCGCCTAGAGGAAAGACGCTGAGTTGGGGGAAAGACGTGGTGACGGGGAAAGGTAAGGAGAGGGAATGAAGACGTCGTGCACGAATGATGGATCACGAATAACAAAAAAGTCATTTTTTCAAAAGAGGGTTTATGCGGTGTTAATTGGGGTAATCCTTATGGTGTGCTTTTCCTGTTTGTTACACGATTTGTCTCCTCCCTGTCATCTCCCTGACCTTTACCTTTTTTTTTTTTTTTTGAGTAGATCGTTTTGTCTTGTGACTTTTCCTTTCCGTTCAGGACGTTTTTTGTTTTCCATTATAAATGGGTTTTAGGAAACCCATGGCGTTTATTTTTTATTATCTTTTCCCATAAATTTTCTCTTGCCTCTTATTCTTATTTCTTATAATTCATGCATACTCCCAGTTTGTGACCTTTTCGTTAAGTATAGCTATTCATTGCATAGGATTAAGGATCGTTGTGGTGAGAAGGAAATTCATGGATCGGGGTGGGGGGGTATCTATGATGAATGTTATTATCTACGCAAGGTGTGGTTTGCTAATGTGGATTTGGAAGCATTATGATGGTTATAGTGTGAATGGATTTTTTTTATCATACAGTGAATGTTAAATAATGGGTGAATAATTTCATGTCGGTGTCTAGTTCTGGTATCGTTCTCGGGATTCTGAGTGAGCGCAAGCTGAGCAAGTAGCGCGTAATAAGACCCAGTGCAAGGCTGTCGGGGTTGGCGGCACGCGGGAGCCCTTAGCGCTGTTGGGTATATACGGGCAATGGCCCTTAGTGTGATGCGCACCGATTGAGGTGAGGGTTTGTATAGCTTGTGGTCGCATGCTGTTTGGTATTCGGTTTTCAGCCGGCAGGCTGGCATCTGAGAGCAATAATGAAGTTTCTCCCCCATCCACCTCCAACATCCTCTTCGCCCCTCAGCTTTTCTACCGCACAACAAGCGCAAGAATACAGGAACCAAAGCCCAATGATAGTTCATCTCTACATGGTAAACGTATACCGCTACTCAACAACAACAACAACAACATGGATACCAAACCTGGTAAAGTAGGAAGCCCCAACATGACCGTCTCTCTCCGCCATACATAGCAACTAGATATCATACATCCGTTGAGGAATACATACCAAATTTATGTATACTAGTACATTGGGGGGGATAGGGCTGGGAAGGGCGGCAAAAATAATTGCAAAGTACTGGTGGTAGGAGCGGCATCACTTGATTACTAGGAATCCAAAAGCGTAGGTAGGTGGGTACGTACGTACGTATGTAGAGAGGTAGCTAGGTAGTTAGGCAGGTATTTATCAGTGCGGTTTGTTAGTTGGTTGGGTCTTGAAAGAGCGCTTATCATAACGATTGGGGGAGGAGGAGGGGTACATATGCCGTATGATACCGGATCTCCTCCCATGTCACATGCCCAGCTGGGTGTTTGGAGGCCGGGGGGGTTCTGTATGCCTTTCTTTCTTTCTTAATCTGATTTGATTTGGTTTAGTTGTGTTGATATAATAGCCCCTGTGGGCTTCGGGCCATGTACAGTACAGTACATTGGTTTGGCAAGGTGAAAAAATTGACGATCGTACCCCCCCCCCCCGGAGACTTGTTACAATCTTCCCGTTACTTACTGCCTTCTCAACGGGATCGGTTTGCGGTCATTGATCATCACTCGTTTTATGTTAGAACGAGGTGAGGGGGAAGGATGCCTGGGGTTTCAGCGAAGGCGCTAGCCGGTATATCATAAGTATGCAAGAAGTGGGCGCATAAAAATTATTTTTTTGCTCGGTTCAGTTATACTCCAAGGGCTGCGAGTAAGTAGCATTGGTCGTGGAATATTCCGGATCTGGCAGACTGCGACTGCCTGCTCTTCCCCTCTCCATGGTATATTATTGTGCTACAGGTTCCACCATTTTCCGCTGCGGGCGTGTTGGCGGTTGGAGTTGGAGTTCTCGTATGATATCTTACTGTCTCGTCTCGCACTGATAGGATGGGTGTGATGGGTGAATAGATGTGAGATATGAAAAAAGGTGAATCGTTTTTCTAGTGGAAATGGAGAAACTAAAATCAGGGTATTATATAGCGCGCTGTTTTTGGGGTGTGTGTCGCCTCTACCTATCTCTGGGAGGTCCCCGTTCCGGAAGATGACGCCATTTGCTGGCACAATCGTGAGTGGTATCCGTCTACTTCAAGCACGGCTCAGGTTATTGCGAATACGGGCGGGTCAGCGGCGGCAGATACATAATATACGCTGCTTCCCGAGGTGTTCTGTGTCCTTTACCGCCTGGAGCGGAGTGCATTGCACATACGTAGTCCGAAAACACACGGTGATCATTGGTTTCTCTCGTATTCTCTGGCAAAATAGGGTAATTGGCGCCCAAATACAGCTTGTTTTCCGCTCTTTTTTCCCAAAGGCGCCTGAATGTTAGAGGGGGTTATAGTTTTCAAGAAAAACAGCACCTTTTCATTTTACGGTGACGTGCCGAATGGAACCTTGGAAGGAACTCTTAGTCATTCCGTAGGTTAGACCGGATCGGCTATGATAGTAGGGAGAGAATTATCAGGGGACACCGGCTTAGAATATCATAGATCAATCGAGGTATCGTAACCTTGTGAGGCCCTAACTCGAGCGCTTCAGGGGTTACTAGTATTACATATGTTATAATTTATGATACATGGTCAGTAAAGTAAGTAGACGTCTCGAATGAAATGGGCGGCTTTTTAATCGTCCTTTTAGCGCCTGGAGCTTTGTGAGGGACCGCGGAACCTGGAATGGCTATATCGGCTAGGTGTACCCACCACAAAGCTTCAGCAATCTCCTGGATACTTCGCTGTTGAGTTTCTGTGATTTTCCCGGTGACAGCTGCGCTGGTGGGCAAAAACTGTGGCCATGCTCCCGGATAGAATGGGTGATATCTCAGTGGCCTAGTCGCGAATTACACCATGAGGGTGACAATCCCCCGCGCGCTCGTATGCGATTCGTGTAGGGATGAGTGCATCGGTGTCATATATTATCACTCGGCAGTTTTGTGGGTTTGTATCCTAAAGCGAGAGTAGAAGGAAAATAATAATAACGGAAAGCCGAGAGATGGTATCATAAGAACCTCCGGGCAAAGGAAAATATCTTGAAAAGACCCTTGGGAGGGGAGGGGACATATGAGAACATCGGAAGGACGGTAGAATGACAGGTAATAAGGAAACGGGTCATACCATGGTCGGATATGGTATGGTTGTGGAGGTTTGAGACGAACGAAGGAGAGATGAGGGAAAGTTAAGCAATGTCCTACGATTAGGAGAGTGGTGGATGAGAGGAAACTAGTCCGATCGGGGGATAAGCAGTAAATCCAATAAATTTCTATGCTACATTGTTGAATATCGTGGAGCTGGGCCACAGATATGTCTGTAAGTTGTAGAATGAAACCTGCAAGAGAATTTTCACGTATATGAGGGACCCATTCACCCCCCCCCCGGATGGCTAAGCAGGTCGCTTCCGCCGCTCGTCTCATACCTGTATAATTTTATCTCCTGTTTACCTCGATGTACAACAATCTTAGTCCTTAGGAGATTGTAGGGTCTATCCCGACAGCCTGGATCTGGTTGTGCGACTTCACGAGACCTCATCCAGTGAACCTATGATAGGGGTTTGTTTGACGTGTATATAAAGCGTATGATACAATCTTCATCATCCACTACTCGAGGGAGTTTTTCTCGCAACCAAGCTCGAGTGCTCCTCTCTCCACAAAACCCTGAGGGTAGACCACAAGAAGGATATATCATGACCGCTAACGATCCCCCACCCATAACCTCTACCAATCCACACCTACAGGTCGAAAGTCACCGAAATACCCTACATCCCACCGTCAGCTCTATCTTAGCGCCACACTAAATAAGAACGGGGCCAGGCTCACCCCAAAACTTGCCCCCCTGAAAATCAACTCAAACTTCATATCCCCACTCGAAATCGTCAAATCTAGATTATATCTCGCGACGTAAAACCTCCTCCAGTTCTTCCACTTCTTCTCGTAACAGGACTTTCTCACGGTGCTCAGATCTGCCGAGATATTGCAAACATGCTTGACATCTTGCGTGACCCTGCTAGGCGGGCTGTCCAGGTCGCACGCCACCATACTATCGACCCACGGTCCGGAGTATTTCCTGAAGCTTCGGCAAAAGTTCTTGGTTATGCGTCGGTCGTCGGTTATTGGCTCTCCCTTTGCCAGGAACCAGGATACTTGGTTGCGCGCCATCTTGCGGCCGGTTATTGGGTCGGTGTAGGCATCGCGCTCGCCATGTTGGCCCGGGATGAAGAGGGTGCTCATTGGGGTGCCGTAATGCCGACGGGCGCGCCGGACAACGGTGCTTACTTGGAGAGGTAGGGATGGTTCGAGGCCCCGTAGGACGGCCCCTTTTACCACCGCTGTTGCGCTGGGAGGGTGTGTTAGCGGCTGCGTGGAAGGGAACGAAGTCGGGGGAGGTACGCTCCGTGGGGGGAGATGGCACTTATCCCCCATTGCCGGCACCAGGCTTCCAGGCGTTGGAAGAGGTACGGGGATTCTCCAAAGCCGCCGACGAGGAGGACAGACTGTAGTTCAGTTAGTATACATGATACCGCGAAGCAGTTGTGGAGGGGACATAGTCTACGTTTACGTTACTTCCCTCTCTGGAGATGGATTGTATTTGACTGCTTATCAAAATCATGATTTGGTCGATTACCGGATCAAACAGTCCTCTCATTTCCTCACTAGTTACTCCGTTTGTTAGTAGCCGCCTAGCATACTTAAGCCCACTTGATCCCATAGACTTACCGAGTCAATTGGAACTCCCCGCTATATATCCCCGCTTCTTGGATCGTGTCTACGGTTGGGACATTCACGTGATATAAACTTTGGTCAGGTTTATCCCTAAACGCACACTTCACCTCTTCGAAGTTTTTTACGATACGCTGTTGGGTTTCTACACGTAGGGTGTTGTAGTGGCTGCCCAGGCGTTGCTGAAGCAACTTTTCGAAGTTACGATCAATGTAGGTTGAGCCGCAGAAATCGCCTATGGAATTAAGGATCAGTATTCTAAGGCATCTTATGGGCTCGGGGAGGATTTACCCGTCCCCACAGCACATTCCGTTACTTTTAGAGGGTTGATACTAAGGACCGTGTAAGAGATCAAGTCCTAAATCTCGGTTAGCTAGGCTGTTACTTCGGCTTATGCGGGGGTAGACTCACGACTGTTCCGCCGCCAGCATCACAGACTACGATCTTGTCGTGAACCTTGGGAGGTTAGCTAAGTTTGTCACGAGAAGCAAGCAACATACGTTTATAGCATTCCTATCCTGATTCTTAATAGTATATATCGCCGCAGCCTCCGGCTCTGATAGCAACGAAAGGTTATGTTCATTCAACATCCCCGCCGCGATCGCCGCTTCTCTTGTCCCTATGACTGATCAGAAATCCCGGTAACCCACAGACGCAACCCATTAGCCAATCCCAGGAGAAGAAAGAGAAACATACTCTGTTTGGCAGTGTCCGACCAAACCGCCGGCACCGTAAGCACGAAATCTACTCTCGTCATCGACATCACCGCCTCCCCATTCTGCTTCCAAAGTGTGCTCATAGCGTGCTGGTAGAGGGCTGAGAAGAAATCCCGGGTGACATCCATCGCCGTCATCCCCGGTGGCAGAGGCATCCCACTCTGCACATGCTCATCGTTACTCTCCAGAAGCAGCTTGAACCACTTCAATCTCCGTACAGTTCTCGGGATGTCGTAGCCCCAGGAGAAGTCTGTTGTGCCGCCCTCGTGGTAGGCGATCTCGGTGGGCGCACTGTGGTGGGTTAGGATCCCAGCGCTCGGCCAGTTTCCTATCAGGTTGATTTGACCCGGAAGGTTGGTTGACGCCCAGGCGAGGGCGGAATATGTTGTTCCTAGATGAGGGGGAGATTTTAGTTAGGTTCCGATTGGAAAATCATGATAGAGAAACGTACCAAAGTCGAGCCCGACAATGATTTTGTGAAGGCCTGCCATCGGCGGTTGGGACTATCGCTCGACAGTCAAATGCGGGAGTGGAATACCGGGGGCTAGAAGGGTGATTATGGTGGTGGTAGCTAAACACTCACTCACTTACGCTTACTTAGACTACTACCTTAGGGTTGTGTGTGCGTAGAGCCAAGGATTTTTCTCCGCGATAGAAAACGCAAATTGCGCCCAATTGGAAATAGCTCCCTGGGCAAAAAGTACTGGGCGGCTGAGTGACGACTCGTGGCACCTCCTCCTTAGCCCGACCACAACATCCTGCCACGGCGGATGCATGGTATGGGGTGGAGCTGGGGCCGAAGAGCATGGATAGCTGGCAGCCATGTTTCATGTCGAACACATTTTGCAGCATTGCGAGTGAGTTACCAGTACAGTACCAAATCGTACTCGTACTCGGCGTGTTTTAAAGTCTCCGGAACGTAGGTTACGGGCCCGGTGCCAAGTTACTGTAAGCCCCTGCAAATATCGGTGAGGTGAAGCCAGGAATTACGCCATCAGTGCATCACTTATTCATTTCCCATTCCGGAGACTTTAAAAAACGTCTAGTACAGTATCGCGCGGTACTGTGCCAGTACCGTACACTATGAGTGCCGGTATCATCGAACGACTTGTTGCTAATAGGGCATTGGAACTGCAGAACGTGAACCGGCACATCCATCACATTTTCGTGGCTTTTACGCCTTGCCCCGTTTTGGGATAAAGCCTCCCCATAGGCGCGATACTATGGGGACTGTATCGTATTACAGTCGCACCTCGCTGTAAATAATGCCAAGAAATCGGGATTTTCCGTTCGCTATAGCGAGGTTTTGAACGGAATCCCTTATAACGGGAGTCGTTTGTACGAGTATGGGAGCAGGGGGGTAAATTCACAGAGCGTTCGTTCGTAATAGAGAGGTCTTCCTTATAAAGTGATCTATTATACGGTAGCGAGGTGCGACTGTATACGAGTACAAGCACCCGTACTACCGTATGATAAATTGTGCGGTTTTAGAGGGATTCAGCTCCGCAATCGAAAAAGCATTTTTTCCTTCGAGTGCCAAGTTTCGAGTCGGTCCGCCCCGTCTGTACTGTACTCGTACTCGAGTACACTACGGTATGCGAAAATGGTATTACACACTAAAGACTTTGCGATTTCGCAGACATACCCCGCAGACCTTTACCAGAATTTAACTGCGGTGAGTAAAGCTAGCTTTAAAAATACAGAATCGCTGCGGGTACTGTGCTCGAGCACTAAGAGTACTTGTATCTCTTATCCCTCCCCCTACCAACGCCACATGTACAGTACGGTACACCCCAAGCCACGGTGATACAAGATAGCGGTGGCTTGAGTTGGAAAAGCAATTCGTATTCCTATTACGAGCGATGGCTGAAGTATCTCCACCTGCGGGAGGGTTACAAGTGCCTATATGGAAGTTAGGCTGGGAAAGAATAGCCTCTAACTGCATGGAGCTCCCCCAGCGCAGATTACTCGTACAGTCGCACCTCGCTATCCCGCACGGCCAAAATCAGAAGAATTTGTCCGGTACAGCGAGGGATCAGGGACAGCGGGTTAGGTTTTGGTGGAAAGAAATTCAAGTTCAGAGTTCACAGATAAATGTATATATTCGCTGCCAAAACAACAACAGGATGAAAGTTCATACTGGGCAGAGGTATCCGGATTATCGAGATCCGGGACAGTGGGGTGTGACTGTACAAGTTCCGGATAAAGCTAACCAGCAGTGAATTTAGGTTAGGCTGTCAAATAATACCTGTAGGAAAACACCTAGCACTTGTACTATCACTTGTGCTGTACGAGACTCGAGTACGGTACCCGACGAGAGTGCAAGCAAAGCACCTTCCGCTGCATTGCTACCAAGAGAGCCAACTAACCCCCGTGGGTACAACAAGGTCAAGTACGGGATTCACAGTACCGTATCATACCAGTGAGCCGCAATCGAACAGCATGCTCGTGGAGCCAAAAAAAAGTAACTACCGGCCAATCATTGGTTGAAATAACCCCTGTTGAGACAACCTCCCCTTCTCCTGTACCCTGCCTCCCCCTTAAGCGAGAGCAAAAGCGTAGCCGTGCGGGTCATACTTCGGTTGGCTCAAAAAAGAGCCTCTCTCCACTAAGACATGGGCCTAGAGCCTCAACCTTGGGGAGCCAAGAAGCTGAAGCAAGTACGGGACAAGCAAGTTATTCCTTCAATTCTATTACGGTACCGGTACAATATGACAGGATTTCCTGTCATTGTTACGATACGATCCACGGCAGTCCAACTCGCCCGCCATTAGCGCGATCCATAGCCGTCAGGCGACAGAGGGGAAAGAAGTCCTACATGTTCCACGAGACTGAGGACGCCGGGAATGGCCGATTCGTAAAAAATGCGAGTCGATACAAGCATACGTTCCAGAATCGTACCGTAGGGTACGGTACTACCAGGTATGCTGAGGGGGGCAGAAAGGGCAGAGGATGTCAGAACCTCATGGTGAGTGAGAAGCGATCAGTTGGGTGGGAATTGTCAGCCGCAGAGTTAACTTACTCCAAGGAATCATAACCTACCATAATATCTTAATATGATAGTATAATAGTATGGACCTATGGAACGAGGCTAGATTTAACTCGTACGGTACAACACTCAATTTCTTCTTCCTCCCCTTCTTCCTCTTCCTCCCCTCCTCCGTTCTCTCCCCCTTTTTGTGATCACCCCCCTCCTCACGCTTCCCCGCCGTCTAATACCACCAAGATGGCCCAGTACTACTCCACCAGTCAGATTTTGACGAGAGTTTCGGGAACAGCAACTGTCTTTGCACCGGCCCCAGCCACATCTCCCTCCCTCACCCTTTACTATGCACCAATAACGGTGCCCGCCGAAGCCCTATCCAGTCCTTCATATGAAGCAAAAGGCCCGGGAGGCATCACAATCCTCCAAAGTATTCGGGAAGGATATATCGTACAAGCGATACACTCAGCAGCCACTTCAGGTACTTCATCGGGCACCGGTTCCACTAGCGGGGGTAAAGCAACCGCTGCGCCAGCTAGTACGCCCACCAGTACCTCCGGTACGCGATCCCCGGTGCACGCTAGTGGACAATCCCCAACGGAGTCCACTCAAGATCCCAAAAAGACAGACCCAAAGAATACAGCCGTAACTGCAGTAGCAGGTGTCATGGGGGTGTTATTCGCTATCACCTTGGTGGCTCTACTGTTCTTGTTATTTAAGCGGAGAAAAGGTTACTTCACCCCTCATCCGCCGGCCGGTTCATGTGTATACCGGACTAACGACTATCAATAATGTTACTTGAGAGAAAAAAAAAAACAGCTGCCAAAGACCCCTCCCATTCTCACCCAGCGATGACACTTCCAGATACCAGTTCTACGAAAGGCCAATCTACAATCAGCGAATTAAGCGCTAGAAACGCAGACCTAATGAGCCAACTCGAAGAACGAAACACGCAGCTCTCCGCTCTGCAAGCAACCCTGATGCGCTCCAATAGTGTGCCTCCGTCTCTAGATGATCGTAGCATAGCCTCGCGGTTTAAGCAGCTAGAGCAGGAATTGAAAGACTGGATCATTATACACTTCAAATCCACTGAACAGCGCCCCGATCTTTCACCAGAGTTGCGAGAGATATTGATTTCCCAGGTTCCACTATTTGATCGGTTGCTGCAGCAGCCCAGATCCCGAACAATGGTACTCCGCGCGGTCGCCGGGCACGTTATCCAGAAAGCATTTGAGAGTGGGGAGTTTGTCGGGGTTGGGGATGGCCTTGTAGCTATGGAAACGGGCTTGGGAAGGCATAGTGAGTCCTTACTTATGCCAATCCCCATCGGGATACAAAACTAATAAAGTTCAGCTTCAGGAGCTGAGTTCAACAAGTGGCGCTCCCAAACATTCATCATGCTCTCGAAGGCCTTCACCACGGAATCCAAAGCACATGTCGTCACGACTATCTCCCAACGCCTAGACAACCTGTTATCCCCCTTCGCCACAACCACAAGCCAGCCCGAGCGCCTGCATTTTCTTTCCCGCATCGTAGAATCCGCTGCCACGCTCTCCCTGGACCTTGGCTGCCAAATCGCCAAGTTTAAGGTCCTATCGGAGCCCGCCGAGGCTCAGTTTCGTTGTGCTCAAATGGAGGACGTGTACCAGGAGCACGAGACACATGTTGATCCGCACACCGGACAGCCAGTAAACGCACTAGATGGGAAGACTATTCAGGCAGTGGTGTTTCCGAGCGTGATCAAGTGGGGAACTGAGCGGGGGGAGAATTATGATGAGATGAAGGTGCTTTTGAAGGCTAGAGTTTTGGCTTGAGCCGGCGGACTATGGCGAAGTGTTATTGTAATGATTTGGATGTATTTATCTGTAGGACGGATTACTTTTCTTTACTTTTTTTCTCCTCAACTTTTCCCCAGCACGAACGCGTCTCGATCTCTACGAGTATGAACTCCCCGAATGCGAATAAACGTCTTATGATGGGGTATAAACGCGTGCCCTTAGTATCCAGAGAAGTTGATTCCTGGAACCTAAGCCCAGATGTTAGCTTTGGTTAGTAGTTTCTGATAGCCCAGTCGAGGTTAGGACAAGACTTATCATTATAATGTGGTGTTGTGTGGTTTCATAAAGGTCAGGAATAAAATAACAATACAGCGCATAACTAAACCTTCGGTGGTGGTGGTGAAGTACCATACCACCTAATGAATGGCGGTCATCGGAGGATCTCCTCCCGCCTCAGTTGATTTCGAACAAATATGCTTGGTAGAGCAGGTATGGCTCCTGGCCTCCGGTTCGGCACTCGAGTGCATTTGCCGGGGAGAGTGAGGAGGTGTTTGGCTCACAGCGATTTGAGCTAGTCGCAATCTTAAGTCATGATTCCAAATGTTCTTAGGGGGTGTTTGGCCCACCGAATCTGATTTGAAATCGTGATTTGAGATC